>CM031606.1:54712397-54732377 GCA_018398815.1 Conus ventricosus | reverse complement strand
ATGGTTTTACGGGGTTAGAGCATAAAGGAATGTGTGAGTGAGAGAGAGAGGAGGAGGAAAACGAACAGACAGAGAAGAGAGGGAGAGCTCGGGAGAGTAGGCTCTCGCCTACAGGAAGGCAGGAGATGAGAACGAACAGAGTCAGAGAGATGAGGAGGTTTTAGGTGTAGTCTCTGCACGAGGGAAAAGGCAGAGAGATGAAGAGAGGAGAGAACGAGGGGGAGAAACGAACAGAGAGGGAGAGAGAGAGAGGTCGGAGTGTGAGCTCTGCAGGAGGGAAGGGCAGAGAGAGAGAGAGATGAGGAGAGAGGAGAGAACCAAATTGTAGCATTGAGCACCAGAGATAGTCTGCAGAGGAAGGACAAAAGAGAGATGTGGAAAGAGAGAGTTGTTAACTAATGAAGAGAAAAAGAAAGAAAAGAAAAGGAAAAGAAAAGCAACCATGTCCATTTAATAGAGCAGACTAGGGGAGAGAGAGAGTGCAATGCGTTAATGCAGGAAGGAAGAAAGGAGAACAGATCGATGTTGATAGTCACTGTTCTATCCAAACCGGGGGTTCGACCTCATACTTGGCCAGCGCCACTTTCATCGGCAGTCCAATCTGACCAACGCCAGCAGTCCAGCCTGACCGGTGCTAGCAGTCCAGCCTGACCGGTGCAAGCAGACCAACACCAGTGCAGCAGTTGTTGCCGTGTTGTGAAAGTGACATTGAAAAAAAAAAAGGAAAAGAAAAAGACAGTGATTCGTGAATAGTTAAGATCACCTGGCCAGGTAAAGTAGAAATCTGTTTATACCCGGGTTAGTTAACGATGTTTTAGATAAATGATTTTGTGAAGTTCAGGAAAGAGAGAATGTTTTTATTTCATTTGATTCCAGATGCATTGATGTTTCGTTCTATGAACATGTGTAGTAAAGTTATAGACTTTACTAGTGGTTTGATGTGACGAATGCATGATATATGAATGAGATCGTAAGCAAGCTGTGAGTGTGTTTGGGCTGTGCGCTAGTCCTTCCTCCACTGACATTACACCGAGGTTGACACAGCCAAACAGAGCTGCAGGAACTGGTCAGCAGACTGAAGGAAGCATGAAGCAGGCCTACATACGGAGATTAAGTCGGGTCAGTGGCAGCAGCTTTGTCAGACGCTCCAGACAACATTCAGTGATCAACATCACGCTGAACGTACAGAACTGGACGCAGTGGACCACTTCAAGCATCTTGGATCCGTTTGGAGCAAGAAAGGCAGCTCAACAAAGGAGATCAAAACAGGGATTATTCTGGCTGTGTCTGCTTGGACCAGACCTGGCTAAATAATCTGACCGAGCAGGTTTGTCGGCTTCCCAGGGAAAGTATAATCTTCTCCGTGGATGCCAGAGCGAGGGCGCCACAGGTCACCTTCTCCGGACTGAGAACAGGGCATTGTCAGCCCCTTCCGCATCTGTAAAGGGCGAAAGTTTCACACATTTGAGTGCCCATGAGTCGCTGGTCTACAGACATTGAGAACAGGACATTGTCAGCTCCTTTCGCATCTCTAAAGGCCGAATGTTTCACACATGTGAGTGCCCATGAGTCGCTGGTCTACAGAAATTTGAGTGCCCATGAGTCGCTGGTCTACAGCCATTTGAGTGCCCATGAGTCGCTGGTCTACAGCCATTTGAGTGCCCATGAGTCGCTGGTCCACAGCCATTTGAGTGCCCATGAGTCGCTGGTCTACAGCCCTTTGAGTGCCCATGAGTCGCTGGTCCACAGACATTTGAGTGCCCATGAGTCGCTGGTCTACAGCCATTTGAGTGCCCATGAGTCCCTGGTCTACAGCCCTTTGAGTGCCCATGAGTCGCTGGTCCACAGACATTTGAGTGCCCATGAGTCGCTGGTCTACAGCCATTTGAGTGCCCATGAGTCGCTGGTCCACAGCCATTTGAGTGCCCATGAGTCGCTGGTCTACAGCCCTTTGAGTGCCCATGAGTCGCTGGTCCACAGACATTTGAGTGCCCATGAGTCGCTGGTCTACAGCCATTTGAGTGCCCATGAGTCGCTGGTCCACAGACATTTGAGTGCCCATGAGTCGCTGGTCCACAGACATTTGAGTGCCCATGAGTCGCTGGTCTACAGCCATTTGAGTGCCCATGAGTCGCTGGTCTACAGCCATTTGAGTGCCCATGAGTCGCTGGTCTACAGCCCTTTGAGTGCCCATGAGTCGCTGGTCCACAGACATTTGAGTGCCCATGAGTCGCTGGTCCACAGACATTTGAGTGCCCATGAGTCGCTGGTCTACAGCCACCGGCCCACAGTCTCCAGTCCTGCCCCACCTTTGACACCCCGAAAACAGGACACGTGACACAGTGCCGTGGGCGCCGGCAACGTCGCTGAGACAGACCGCGGACTTCGCTCACAACACACCACCACGTTTCAGCACAGCCGGGAACCCTGAACAAGTCCGACCCCCGTGCGGCCTGTGTCATGGGACAGTAACAAATCATACAGAAAATAAATGTATTACATATTATTTTAAATGAATACACTTTTATGAGCCTTTTTTTTTTAACAATTAAAGCTTTAGAAATTGCAGCTGTCTTTCGCGAAATCTGTTCCAAATTGGTCCGATGTGTTGATGAAGGAGACATAATGATCTTGACAAATTAAACAAGGCGCGGAGCTCAGCTGCAGATAATTCGTTGTTGTTGTAGCGCGTGTATCTAATTGTTGTTGCTACGTTGGTTATTGCGCGTATCCTCGTTGCTGTTATTAGCGCTGTTGTTGCTCTAATTGCTGCTGTTGGCCTTCCTGTAGGAAGTTCTGTTGACTCGATTCGCTGTTCTTACGTGTGTTGTCGTTTAGTTTGTTGGCTGGGCATTTTCGTCAATGTGTCTAGGTGCAGCTGTGACGCAGATATGCAAGAAATAAGTTAAGAGGAAAGAACCGACAAGCCTGACCTCCAAAATAATGAGTTTTGTAACAACGCCTTTTCAGCGCTATCTAATTCTCCACCTCCCCATCGGTGTGACTCTTGTTTTCTGCTTTTTTAATTGTTTTCCTTTATCATTGTCTGTGTTCTGTTTCGTTTTGGTTTGATTTGCTTGCTAGTCAACCGGTATTACGATCCGGTGTAACGAAAAGTTTTAACTCCCCGAATGGTTTAACTCCCAGGAGTTAAAATGTTCATTTGTAAATTTTAACTCCCTGGGAGTTAGACTAGAATGTAAAAAACTAACTCCCTCTGTGTTTTTGAGTTTGACTCCAGCGGAGTTATTCTGACATACCACCAGAATGACTCCCACCCACCACCCACAACCCACTCCCCGCACCACGCTACCACCCATGCATCTTATATATGTATACTTTCGAAATGTGTGTGTGTGTGTGTGTGTGTGTGTGTGTGTGTGTGTGTGTGTGTTGTGTGTGTGTTCTTACACTAACTTGTCAGATCAAGACTTGTCAGGTAGAATTATTGTTTCCTTCGATATTATTGGTTTCTGTGAATTAGTCACGTGTCCTGAATTTTATTGAAAAATGTGTGTTTTTTCTGATTGGCTGGCCGACTTTCATTTTTAGCTTGGCACACGCACACCACCACACCTGTGGACGAGTCACTTGACAACTTCATCAGATCGGTCCCAAGCAGCACCCTCTTGTACAATTTGGTCAAAACAGCCCCCCCCCCCCCCCCCCCCCCCCCCCCCCCCCCCCCCCCCCCCCCCCCTCTCTATCCCATGTGTCTCACACAAATTTCAAATCTATGCAACCCCTTTTTTCCTTCCTTCTCTCCCAGATGTAGCGAGTCAATACAAACAATTTCACGTCACGTCGCGACTATTTGTCATTCTCTCCCCACCTTCCTTACCCCCCCCCCCCTTCACTCCCTAATTTGGCGGCATGACACAATGAAAATTGAAAATTTTCCATTTCTACACCATTTGAGTGTAATGACCTACACGTATGGGTGACTGTTTGATAGTCGCATAGATTCCATGAGAGAGAGAGAGAGAGAGAGAGGAAGAGAGAGAGAGAGAGAGAGGAGAGAGAGAGAGAGAGAGAATGCCAAAGACTGAAGGTACAGTATTTCTACCAAAAGCATCAAACCATTAATTCATGTATTACAGACTTTACATACATATTATATACAAAAAGGCACAGTAAAATATCAAGGACATGCATAGATGAGCACATGAATATGTACACGCACCATTTCCTTTCCCTATGATGATGATGATCATGAACATTAAATCCCCTTCTCCATTCTCTTACCGAAAGACACCTGGGAATAGATGGGTGGGAGTCATCTTAGTCATGATCAGATTAACTCCCCCTCTGTTACAAAGTAACTCCCTGGGAGTCAGAAAACACGTGTACACATTAACTCCCAGGGGAGTTATTCTAAACTGTGAAAAACTGACTCCCCTTAGTGGGCAGGGAGTTAAACTTTTACACGCCTGGATTAACTCCCGGGAGTTAATCTGTACTAACTCCGGGGGGGGGGGGGGGGGGGGGGGGGGGGAGGGTCGTTTTGTTACAGGGTGGGAGTTAAGTCTGATATATGTACAAAATGACTCCCCCTTTAATGTTTCAAGAATTTGTTGAGACTTGTACAAAAAAGATTTGAGAACATTTTGAAGTTTTACTGAGTGGAGTTATTTTGGCACAGGGTGGGAGTCATTCTAGTTTAACTCCCAGGGAGTTAAAATTTACATATGAACAGTTTAACTCCCTGGGAGTTAAACCATTCGCGGAGTTAAAACTTTTCGTTACACCGGTCACAAAATAGACACATCATACAGAGGAGCTTGTGCTGGGATTATTATGTCACCGGCGGACAAGGATGTTTTCTGTTTTTCTCTCAGGCCAGTGACTTATTAATTTTATCAACATTGATCACGTGAGCTGCTAGAGATTGAGGCTGCCACAGGACGACCTGGTGTGGCTGGGTTTATAAGCGCGCGTGCGCGCGCGCGTGTGTGTGTGTGTGTGTGTGTGTGTGTGTGTGGTGTGTGTGTGTGTGTGTGTGTGTGTGTGTGTGTGGAGGGGAAAAGGGAGAGGGTGGGGGGGGGGGGGGGTAGAGCAGGAATTGAGCAGCGTAGAGCAGTGCCATACAGAGGGCACGCAACACAAGACACCCCGCTGCCACACTGCCACCAGCGTCACCGAAACCAAACCACAAACAACGATCAAGTAGGATAACTCTTGCCCTCCACGATGAGGTAATTAAACGCCCACAACTCCAGAGGAGTTTCTGACATCAAATCGCCTATAGCATATGCCGACACAAAGCCCATTGAACAACTCCTCCCCTCCCCTCCCCTCACCCCCCACCCCCCCCCCCTCCTTCAAAAGGATGTTCCAATGTTGCCCATACATCCGGAGCCTGCAGAATATGTACTCTGCAAAGACAACTGGAGGGATGAACGAGCACAAATTAACATTTGTTCCAGATTGGCATGGCCTTTTTTTTAATCTTGAACATTGTAAAGCAGAACACACAGACAAACAGAAAGAAAGAGAGGTAAACTCCAATTGATATGTATGAAATGAAACAAAGTACATAAAAACCAAGAGAACAAACAACCATCATGACGCAATGTCTATATCTTTCCCACACCTTTTTTTTTCTACTGACAATTGTTTTGCAACGGAAATAAGTTTTGTTTGTGCGTTAGCATGTGTTTGTCGTGGTGATGGTTGTTGTGGTTTCTGTTACCGTTGTAGTTGTTTTGGTCCCCCCCCCCCCCCCCCCCCCCCCTCCAACTTGTTATTCTTTGACTAGCCAAGTGGCTTCCATCCACTTTCCCACCCCACTCAATGTTCCCCCCGTCCGTTCCCGGCCCCTGAGCGCCACTCCCTCCCCCCCCCCCCCCCCTCTCCTCTCCTCTTAACCATCCCATCCCACCCACTCCTACCTCCCATCCCCCATACACCCTCCTCCTCATTCCCTCACGGTTAGCTCGTTTCTTTCTTTTTGTAGCCCATGCATGTTTGATAAGCTTCCATTCCAACGATATTAACTCTTTGTTTTGTGACCTCCCCGCCCTCCCCTCCCCCCCTACACAGCGACCGCTTCCGAACGGCCGTCAACGTGTGGGGCGACTCGGTGGGCGCCGGCATCCTGAACCACGTGTTCCGCAACCTCTTCCCGCCGCAGAACGTCGCCATGCTGCTTCCGCCCGACTCCGATTCTTCCGGGTCCGACTCTTCCATCCGGAAGAAGAAGGAGGAGAACAAGGAGGAGGACGAGGTGGTCCCGGACGACGGCGGATTTGACCTCGGCGACGGCCAGAGCAACCCGGTGTACACCGAGGACGGCGAGGCCCACGAGTTGGCCACGAGAATGTAGACGACAGCTGGATTGGGCGTCATCTGAACTGTCTCGTAGACAACAGCAACAACAGCAGCAACAACAACAACAACAACAAGGAAGGGGGAAAAAAGGTAGAAGTACAATTGGTTAAAATGCAGTAGCGGCCTCCTTGATGTAAAATGCAAGTACAAGGTGTTTACGACAAATCAACTTGTACCTTTCCAGGTGAAGAAATGATCAAAGTGAACTAGATTCCATAACTCTGGATGAAGTCTGTGCCAACCAGAGATTTTCAAGATTTCCGTCTCTGCCCGGAGCCGTGGTCACATGGTTTGTTTTAGGGACGTTATAGGAACACACACACACACACACACACACACACACACACACACACACACACAGATTAATTAATCAGTTTTGATATTGGTATCATTACCGTGTAATAAATATCGGCTTGACTGTCCATTTTCATCTTTTGTTTCAAAGCTGTGGATCTCAATGAGGCCTCTCTATTCACACACACCCTCCTTTCCCCCACTTGCTCCCCTTTCCCCCTTCCCTCCCCCTTCTCTCGCTCGTAGATGAGGTCAAACAGCTACCAATGAATGGCGACTTCGGTATTGCTTACAAGATGGTGCCTTGAATGTGGAAAGTGTTACACTGGATAATGTACAGACTAAATATTTAATCAGCACGAATATATGGTTTGTTATTTAACAACATAAAATACGTGAAAAATTTCTTCCTGTTACAGACATTCGTTTATTATGAACAGTGATTTATCAAGCCTGGGCCATTTATTTTCATGTTACTAATCTAGGCCTAAAAAAGCAAAGCAAATTAGAATTTTTTCCTGCTAACGATATATAATTACTGTGCGCCATGGATATTTTTCAAGGCAAGGCAGTTTTATTTTCATCAAACCACTTGTTGCATCAACAGAAAAAAAAAAACGATTTGTTCCTGCTAGACTTACGTTTACTGTGCACAGTGTTTTTTCAATGCAAGGCGGTTTTATCTCTAAGTAAGCACTTGAGGCATCAAAAAAAAAACAAAAAAAAAAACGATTTGTTCCTGCTAGACTTACGTTTAGTGTGCACAGTGTTTTTTCAATGCAAGGCGGTTTTATCTCTAAGTAAGCACTTGAGGCATCAAAAAAACACAAAAAAACGAGCGACAGACACAAACAGAACATCGGTATCAAAAATGGTGTGCACAGCAAAAACAACATGACAAAAAAAAGTCATTTTTCCATTGCATTGTATAAAGCTCACAAAGTACAGCAGACATTGACATGATATGGACGTTAGTAATATTTAAGCACACTTGAAGAGAAATAGAATAAACAAAGACGGAAAGAAAAACAAAAAGGGGCGAAACTAGATGCATCTCAAACAAACCGGAGAAAAAAATAATGTTCAGGGTAATTAGAATTCAAAATACGCACAGTTACGTCCTTGAATATGGTATAAGCTTACTTACCATATGTGTCTGGCCGCCACAAATGAAACAAAAAATACTTGGATCGATCCTTTAGATCTATGACTGCTTGGTAGGTGTCAGGAAAAGAAGTGCATTTATCTACTCACTGTGTTTGCTCCGTTTTTGATCATGCCTATCTTTTTCGATGATTTTGAAATGCGTTGAAGTTGAGATTTCTCAATTCATTTTACATTTGAAAATATAGAAGTCTGCCACAATTAGAATGTAATCACATATTTTGTCAGACTGAAAATGATCACTTTTCAAAGAATTTGAAAACGATTCATGAAATGAATAATTTGCTTTGTCATCGCACGAGTTGTTTAAAGCAAAAAGGAAGTAGCGCTAACGTTCGTGCACAACTGAAATGCCTCTACTGGATGAGATTTTTTCCTTGATGATCAACACTACATCTGTTGTTTGTTTTAGTTACCATGGATGGCAGTATCACATCTGCCGCTAAAATCATCTGTCTCAGGCTATCTGAAATGACTGATTTCATCACATGTACATTTTGTACTTTCTTGAATCTTACCTGCGGGTTAATTCCAATATCAAGTTTTTCGTTCCGTTTCTGGCAGCGTTTTGGCTGACTTTTGTCGTTCATAGGTATGTCATAATATAGGTTTGTCCTTTTTCTGTAAATGCAGAATCTCCAAAGCTTTTGTTCAATTTGCTTTTTGATTATTTTCCCATGCTTAAATTTAGTCCTTGAACATAACGTCTGATATTTGACACACGTGCCTGCTCGCGCGCGTGCGCGAGCTATGTCAAGCAATAAGTAACAAACACAAAAAGTATTTTAAAAACGTGTTCACACAAAAAAAAATACCAGCGCCTAATATTTTGTTCATTGTAGAAGGGAAGAAAGAAAGAAAAACAGCATTAACGTATGATAACAGTACGTTGAATCACGGATGGTACGTCACAAAGGCATGGTTCCGGCACACAACGGTGACAACAATGTCGTAGACCAACCCGTGCATGAGGAGAGAACTCTAGCACAGGAACAAAGGGGAGCGGGAAAGAAACGCCAACAATCTTGTAATGAGGTTACATTACACAGAAATTGATCTTTACAACCGTTTGTGCTTGATTTTGTTATTGCTTCTTTTTCTTTTCTGTTCTCTTCTTCTTCTTCTTCTTCTTCTTCTACATCTTCTTCTTCTTCTGGCATTATTATTATTTTCTTCTGAACGGAATTTAGCTGTCCTCAAAGATAGACTGCGAGAGTGCAGGATAGAACGACTAAATGACAGCGTTAGAAACGTGGATTATGTGACTGTTATCGTTATTATTCAAGTTGTGACATGCAGCGCCTTATGTTTCATCAATGTATTCAATTTTTTCCATGTTTACTTTTTCTCTAGTGTTTAGTGTTTAAAGAGAAATGTACAAATAAAATGATGAAAGAAGAAAGAAGTTTAGAAGACAGATACTATATCGTACAATGCATTAGATTATACTGGTTTGGCACTGTATAAGATGGGTAGTTTTGCACATTACATTTACTTATGTGATATTTGGGGAATCAGTGTGAGGAGGGAGAGGTGAGGTGAGATGTGATGGGGGAGGGAAGGAGAAGTAGGGTGCGGAAGTAGATTGGTTTACATGAGAACGTAATGATAAAAACAAATAAATGCCTTTCATGTGCTTATCATTGGAGTCTTCCTTCTTGTTTCGTCTCCCTGTCTGTCTTGCACACACACGTACCCCTCTCTCTGTTACACACACACACACACACACACACACACACACACACACACACACACACACACACACATATTCGTAGGCGCGCACACATAACGCACACACGTACCCTCTCTCTCTCTCTCTCTGTTACACACACACACACACACACACACACACACACCACACACACACACACACACCACACACACACGTACCCTCTCTCTCTCTCTCTCTCTGTTACACACACACACACACACACACACACACACACACACACACACACACACACACACACACACACATAACACACACACACACACATTCGTAGGCGCGCACACATAACGCACACACGCACGCACACGCACACACACATTCGTAGGCGCGCACACACAACGCACACACATACAAACAAGCGTGCGCGCGCGCATGCACACACACACACACACACACACACACACACACACACACACACACACACACACACACACACACATTCGTAGGCGCGCACACACAACGCATGCGCGCGCGTGCATACACACACAACACACACACACACACACACACACACACACACACACACACACACACACACACACACATCACAGAACAACAATAACCCCAACACAGATCCATTCACAACGCACAATACTGCTTCAAATATATAATTCAACTTTGATGCAGTAAACACCAAGTTCTTTGATATTTGCACCTTGCTATTACCCAAAATACGATGTAAATATTACAATATCAAACCACGAATATGGAAGAAACACGCACGTGTAATCAATGAAATGGAAGTTCTGGTGGCAAGCAATTTAGCAGAACGCTTATGTCGTGACGAACAGGTCACTAGAATGCTTATGGCGTGACGTGCAGCTCGCTAGCACACTTATGGCGTGACACGCAGATCACGTGAACACTCATGACGTGACGTGCAGGCCACTATGTGATACGCAGGTCACTGGAACGCTTATGATGTGACACAAGGGTGGCTACAACACTTATGATGTAAAACAAAGGTCACCATTACACTTATGACGTGACATGAAGGTCACCACAACACTTATGAAGGTCACTACATTATGACGTGACATGAAGGTCACTACAACACTTATGACGTGACATGAAGGTCACCACAACACTTATGACGTGACATGAAGGTCACCACAAACACTTATGACGTGACATGAAGGTCACCACAACACTTATGACGTGACATGAAGGTCACCACAACACTTATGACGTGACATGGTCACCACAACACTTATGGCGTGACATGAAGGTCAGTACAACACTTATGGCGTGACATGAAGGTAACTACAACACTTGTGACATGAACGTAACTACAAGTTATGATGTGACACAAGCGTCACTGCAACACTTATGACGTGACATGAAGGTCACTACAACACTTGTGACATGAACGTAACTACAAGTTATGATGTGACACAAGCGTCACTGCAACACTTATGACGTGACATGAAGGTCACTACAACAGTTAAGACGTGACATGAAGGTCACCACAACACTTATGACGTGACATGAAGGTCACCACAACACTTATGACGTAACATGAAAGTCACCACAACACTTATGACGTGACATGAAGGTCACCACAACACTTATGACGTAACATGAAAGTCACCACAACACTTATGACGTAACATGAAGGTCACCACAGCACTTATGACGTGACATGAAGGTCACTACAACGCCTATGACGTGACATGGTCACCACAACACTTATGACGTGACATGAAGGTCACCACAACACTTATGACGTGACACGAAGGTCACCACAATACTTATGACGTGACATGAAGGTCACTACAACAGTCATGACGTGACACGAGGGTCACTACAGCACTTATGACGTGACACGGGAGTCAGTACAGCATGTATGACGTGACACGAAGGCCACTACATTTTCGACGTGACGTGAAGGTGACTAACACACTTATGATGTGACCGCAAGGTCACAGGAACACTTGCGATGTGACACGAAGGTCACTTCAACACTTATGACGTGACACGAAGATTGCTACAACACTTACTGCATGCCACGTAGGCTACTGGAACGGTTGTAACGTGACACGACGGTGACACAGTGGTCATCAGAACGATTCACGTCACACACAGGTCACAGGATATTTTGTCAAGTGACACGCAAGTTACTAGAACGATTCACGTCACATACAGGTCACAGGATGTTTTGTCAAGTGACGCGCAGGTCAAGGTAACCATGACGACAAGACAGGCAGTTCGCTCGAATGTTTTACCAGAAGGCACGCTGATCCGCCGATGAGCAGTCATACACAGGGACGGAACTCCCTACGATATTTGAAAATGCAAGAAACAAGACAAAGTTACGTCCTTCTCTTGGTCAGGCGAATAACTACGCAGTGACTTCTCTGTGTCGAGTTGCTGTGCATCGAAGGTCTCGGGGAGGGGGAGGGGGGGGGGGGGGGGGGGGGGAGAAAAGAGGAACAAAAGGTTGAGTCCAGTTTCGTCTTGTGACAGGCGAATAACTGCATATTCCGTGTCGAGTTGCTGTGCATCGAGGTTCGCGGAGTGGGGGTGGGGGGGGGGGGGGGGGGGGGGGGGGGAGTAAGCAGGAAAATGGGCTTTGATCTCATGTTTTCGTTCTTATTGACGTGCGCAAATTGCATTTCCTGTCATTTTGCAGTTTTGATATGCTTGCCATGGTTTGTGCGATGTTGTTTGAGTGTTGTGTGTGTGTGTGGGGTGGGGGGGGGGGGGGGGGGGGGGGGGAGGGTCGTAGGTGGAGGGGTGGGGGGTGGATGGATGGTCGTTACGTGCATTTGCGGCGGGCAAATCATAGTGGCGGGCACGTGTTTGTGTGGTGTGGTTGTGTGCTGTTGTGTGTGTGTGTGTGGTTGTGTGTGTGTGAAATAGTGTTAGTTTTATCACTTCTCGTTTAAATTAATAAAATCATGTCTTACTTCCCTGAACTAAAACTTGCTAATGTTTTGATTTACAGTCCATTTCTGCATGTCTATCCACAGTATTTTTTCAAAAAGTTGTTTCAAAACATTGAGAAGTATGTCATTAAAAAGCCCTTTGACAACGTTTCATCATTTAAATCAAATCATGTGTACAACCACACTGTGGTTACATGTACATTCCCTTAAGAGGAGATCATCTTTTGATGGAAAGAAGTCTTCTAAAGCATCCGTCGTTTGAATATCATCTCTTACAGAGCTAGATTTTGATCAGCTGAATTCCCTGCCGAGTCTTCCGACCGAAAACACCTCTTACACACTGTGTTTTAACAAACGTTTACTTCATCAGCGTTCATGTAAGTTTTTATTTTTTAAAGAAATACTAAAAGTTTAAGCTTTGCGACCCAAAAGGTCAGTTCACCTTGGAGAGGAGGCGGCTTTCTGGTCATCCAATGAAACTTCACTGCTATACTGAACGCAAAGAAAGCCTTCCGAAGTACCTGTTATAGCTGGTAACGTATCTCCATACTTTCCTAAACATTTGTAACACCGCTACAAACCTATTTCTAATGCAGTCCCGTCTTCTAGCACAGACTAAACAATATGTTTCGCCTGTGTCCATTATCTCTACTAACTGTATACGAAATGATTTCCTTAAGCTATTCCCAAAAGAAATTATAAAGTGATTTAACGGTCTCCAAAAGTTAAGTTAACCACATCCACGTCGACGTGCTGTAACTTTTATAAATTTGTTTACTACATTTACAACGTTTAAGCTACACAACGACAATTTAATGATGTGTCCAAATACAATGCACTGAAAAACATAATGATGACACATAACCATAACATCTTATTCACTCCTTTACCTATATGTTTCACGCTTAAAATATAACACTGACCAAAATTGATCGACACTCTTGTTATTCATACACATATGTTTTAAATAAGATTTTCTAATCCTCGACTGAATTCTATAGACTTGTCCAAATGGACAACACGGCAATAAATTCTCCCCACCACAACTAATAAAATGCAAGTGCCTTATCGTGGTTGAGCACCATCCCTTTGATTTGATTTATTTCTAAACGGTTCAATTTTCTCTCTGTGTGTGTAACGCAAAGAAGAGAACCGTTTGAGAACAAATCAAAGTGATGGTGCTCGATCACGATAATGTCAATACGACACGACAATAACGATAAACATTACACTAAAAACCAACTGGTAGTACCCATACGAACTTCCGCAACACGGCACAGACTAACAGAATAGCCCATCCGCCCGACTTACAAAATGCAGTGCAGCACAGACTAACAGAATATCCTCACGATTTAATAATTACCATAGAGCACACACTAACCGAACACATCCTAAACAAGCAACAAAAGCACCATTATTATCTTGACTGAAGCTGAAGAACGGAACGAAACACCCACGCTGCCCTCAGCCCAAAGACTAACCGCCACACCCACGGAGAGGACAGCATCACGGAGACAACACTGACTGGAAACAAATCGAAAGTCTAGAAAGTAAGGAAGGGTAGGGGGTGGGGAGCGGGGGGCTAAATTTGATTTATTGCCCCATACTCGTCTAGCTCATAAGAATAAGAATCGCTGTTGATTCAAAGTCGGCTGTCTAAATCCAACCAAAACGCTGGGTTTTCTGGAGCTGAAATCGTTCGTCTGTCGCGACAGTTGTGACGGAAGTGAAACTGAGAAACACTTCAACATGTCGTAATCAGCTGCCAACTAATAAAGGTAAAAATACCGACGGACGTTCCTACCAATCAGAGGAAGGCACAATTTTTGATGATGCTGGAAAAAAAAAGAAGAAGATAACTGCCATATATGGAATTAGAAAGGATTTCCTTATCGACCTCGACCTCTTAAATCAATATTTATCTTGTTTGTATTTGAGCTGCAGTGGATTTTAAAAGGGAGAAAAATTAAAAAATTAAAATTAAAAAAGGCTGTCGAAACTATGTCTTTGTTTAATCTTTGTGTGGTATATTTAAAGATATTAACGTCAAGTTTCGTGATTCGTCGAATTCTGTAAACTTCCTTGCGATTAGTTTGAACAGCCATCGGTTGTAACTGGATGGACAACACTTGCTCGTAAGCCGAAGGACACGAGTTATAAAAGGTTATGTCCCTTGGCTTGGACTGGGAATACAGACGTCATGACAAATCCATCCTGCATACTACCAAGACCGTGTATGAAGCAAAGCACAGAAGGGAATATACGTTTCCGCATAGGTCATCTCCTTTTCTACCAAGACAAGTTGTTTGACATTGTCAGACACCAAGCCTCATTTTATATATTTGAGCCTAACATTAATGCAGTATCCTTTTAGCGTTCCATTAAAGAGCAAAGAACACAGTTCTGAATGAACGACGTACGGCGCTTACGTGTAGACTTCCTTCAGAACCAGAATTGACGTCAGTGTGTTCCAAGAGCGATCTTTGGAGACTAGACTCTTTGGAGAGATCAGACCAGACCAGACAGCAGTTTTGATCTACCGTTAGATCCGGAAACCCCCTACTACAGTGTCAGAATCTTCAACTTGATGAAGGCGGACACTCAAAAGAAAGAAGAAGAAGACTCTGCCAGTCCTCTTCAGCTCTCCCATTGGTTGCTGGATACACAACTGTGTGGGTCTGCTAAAAAACTGGGAAACGGTCAAGTCAAGTCAAGTCAAGTCAAGTATACTTTATTATCTCAAAAAGAGAAATTATTATCAGGTGCAACACCATTTATTACAAACATATTACATAAAAACATATCACAGAGCACGAAAAGACAGGATTTCATTAAGAGGCCTACGAACAATAAAAACACATTTAAATCACCATGAAAGATATTTACATACTTTTAAACAGGGTCTTTAAGAGCCTTTTAAAAGCAGGATCCCAGCATTACAAATGTTACAAATCAAATGCATTTTAAGACCCCCCTCCCCCCCCCCCCCCCCCCCAACACACAACTACATATGCAAAAATACATGCATGATACATGCGCGAATCTGCAACAGAACATACACACACATGTGCGCGCATGCACATACAACCACACACACACATCTGCACACAAGAAAGCACACACACACACACACATAGATGTACATATGCACACATACACACACACATACATACATAATTATACTGTTCAACTGCTCACAGTAAGAGAAATGTACAGAATCTACACAATTAAGAATTCAACAGATGGACTGACTGCGGAAGGAAAGATTTTTGAGCTCGTGTTTTAAACTTGAAGGTTCTAAATCTGCGTCCTGAAGGCAAAAGATCATAGTGTTGAGCTAAAACATGGCTGTCATCATTCGCAATCTGCCGTCCCTTTCTCTTCACTCGCTCCTCATACAGATCTTGCAAACTTCTTTGTCTTTCACCCACAACTTCACTGCAAACATTCACAATATCACTCAGCTTATGCTTATTCCTTACATTCAAACTTCCATACCAACACATGAAAGATCCAGTGAGAACCGATTCAATGCAGCACCAATAGTAAGTTTTAAGAACATTTGTGGAAACACCAATATTTCTCAATTTTTGCAAACAGAAGACTCTGGACTGACATTTTTTAAAGGCTGATTGAACGTTACCATCAAAAGAAAGCTTGTTATCCAAAACTGTACCCAGGTAGCGGTATTCATTCACCCGTTCGACAGTTTGGTCACCAATAACAAGCTGGGGTATTGCAGTGGGGTTTTTACGAAAATCAATAAGCATTTCTTTTGTTTTGACAACATTAAGGTCTAAATAATTTCTATTACACCAAGATGCAAACCTTTCAACTTCACTAAAATAAATAGAATCTGAGTTGGATAGATCTTCGATAGCAGAATCATCAGAATACTTTATGACAGGTGTTGTTTCAGTACCAGTGCAATCGTTTGTGTACAGAGTAAAGAGGACCGGAGATAGCACTGTGCCTGTGGGGCACCAATACAAGTAGAACGTTCTGAGGAAGTTGCAGAAAGGAAGCGGACAGACTGGGTTCTGTTGAGGAGAAAATTGACAATCCAAAGAGTAAGTTTGGGGTCTACGTTCAGGTCTAGCAGTTTCAGGGCCAGCAGATGGGGCTGGATGGTATTGAAGGCAGAAGAAAAGTCAATGAACAGGATGCGAACAAAAGAGTCAGGGGTGTTCAAATGAGCAAAGGCGTTATGAAGTAGCGTTAGTATGGCATCGTCTGTGCCTCTCTGGGGTTTGTAAGCGAACTGAAAGGGATCAAGTTGCTGCTTAGTGAAGAACAAAAGGCGGTGAAGGACTAGTTTCTCAAAGCATTTCATTACAATGGGTGTTAAGGCAACAGGACGGTAATCGTTCAGTGCAACAGGATTTTTCTTCTTGGGGACAGGGATTATAGTAGAATTCTTCCAAATAGCAGGTACAGTACAGTCACGCAAAGACCAGTTGAAAATAGAACAGAACACACCACACAATTCAGAAGCACACACCTTCAACACTCGTCCACATACATTGTCAGGCCCAACAGCTTTCCTCACATTCAATCTCACAAATAAACGTTTTACAGCTTGTTCACTAATTTGAAATTCTTGATGTGGAGCATTACTAATTCTGTCTTGCAACTGTGAAATCACTTCGTTTATCTCATCCCCTACATCATTTCTCTCAAAACGACAGTAAAAGTCAGAACGGAGCTTGACATGGCGTATGCAGGAGTAACGTTCTAAGCTCTCTCTGGAGTTTCAAGGCTACTGACTAAACCGGAGTCTCCCTGTCAGCACACAGCCTCCTGGAATCTGGTAGTGGAGTCCGGAGTCTCCCTGTCAGCACACAGCCTCCTGGAATCTGGTAGTGGAGTCCATGCAGGAGCCATCCTTGACCTTGACCTTGACGTTGTAGATGTTTGAGGCCCAAATGGGCCAGTTCATCGTTCCAATTTCAAACATACATTTATAGTGGCATGCGTGGCACTGACACACGTGGCAAAAGCTAAAATAATATTGTCAAAGTTTAGGACTGGCAAGTTGGAGTGTGAACACTCGCCACATCTTTCCAATGGGCGTCGAGTCTGCCTTTGATGGTATTCATGGATGGTGCTCTGACCACAGACTCCGGGAGTTCATTCCACATGTTGATCACCCTCTGAGAGAATGTTCCGCTGCGAACATCCAGCCTACAGTGTTTTTGTTGATCCTGAGACTGTTTCCCATTGTTGCACGGTCACTGATGATCTCAAACTTTGGTCAATCAGAATCGTAGATCCCGTGTATGTATTTGTAGAGATCAATCATATCACCTCTGTTTCTGCGATGCTCAAGAGTAGGTAGTCCCAGGGTCGCCAGCCTCTCAGGGTACGGCTTGTCTCTCAGTGATGCCAACAGCTTGGTTGCTCGTCGTTGCACGTCCTCCACTTCACTACAGAGGGTTTGGTGGTGCGGCTGCCACACAGAGTGGCCGTATTCCAGGATAGGGCGCACAAGGCTCTTATACAGTTGTACGAAGAGGTCATTGCTGAGGAAGTCAAAAGTGCGCCGAATGATGCCGACAATTCTTTTTACTACATGTTTCTTGAAGCATAACTTGTTGTCGACGTAGACGCCAAGGTCTTTCTCATGTTCATGCTCCTCCAACACTGTTGTGCCCTGTGTTCCATCTTGCATGGTGTATACCACCCCTGACCTTTTGCTACCAAGTTTCAGGACGCTGCATTTTTGCGGGTGAAAACGAAGTAGCCAATCCTGCGACCACTGCTGGAGCTTGTCGAGGTCAGCTTGCAAGGCAGTCTTGGCTCCTGGGATGTCACTGCGGGTGTACAACTTTGTGTCGTCTGCAAACATTACAAGATCCCGACGGACAGGAAATATCAAGCAGTTCAAGCGCCTGTCCCCTAGAACAAACTACTGGGGTGAATCCTTCCTCCCAAAAACAATCGAGGACTGGAATGCCCTCCCCCAGACTGCCGTCGATGCTGCATCCCTGGACACATTTGTATCTAGGGTGTCTAAGCTTCGCTAATCTCCTGCCGCCCACTGTGTGTGTGAATGTGAGGAGGGGGGGGGGGGGTGGTGTACGAAAGCTGTTTTGTAATGTCTGTGGATTTGTCTCATCCAGTTTCTTAGATGACCTAGGTACTCTCCGGAGAGACGCTGCGAGTGATGGTAGGACGGGACATTTTCAGTGTGCTTTCCTGCTGGTCACCCTCTCCGGTAGGGGGATTAGGTTTTGTTTTTTGTTTTTTTTTTTTTTTAAAGGCGCAGACCCCTCTGAAGTGTCACGGACAATATGGTCTCAGAATACTCAGCTTACTGATTGTGGAGACCTGTCCGTCGGTGGTGAAGAGGATCCAGAAAAAACAGTTTCATCAGCCGCATGGTGTACCTAGATCCAAGACTGGGCGTTGAGAGTCAAAGTCCGGCCATCCGTCCAGTCCACTACAGCGCCACTACCCACGCCAGGACTTCACTACAGCCAGGAACGTACGGGAGGATCCGACCCCACTGGCAGAGAGGAGACATCTCCGAAGAGAGCCCTCCAGACAGCCGGCGACCGTCCTTTTCAGGACCAGTCCAGACAGAGAGCGTCATGGTGTTTGACGTAAAACACCGTGACGTCTTTTTTTTTTTTTTTTTTCGATCGCTGCCTAAGAAGAAGATCGAAACTTCAAGCCATCAAAGCTCTAATCGGTCAGAACTTCAAGCCATCAAAGCTCTAATCGGTCAAAACTTCAAGCCGTCAAAGATTCAAGCCGTCAGATCTTGGAACCGTCGAGGCACCAGTCCACAGGCGGCCCTGGCCATAGCGGGCCGTGGTTTTGACGGCCGTGTCCCGCCAGGCAGAACGGATCCGTGAAAGTGGCCATAGATAATCCGTGCCGTAGCCGGTAGCCGTCCCTTCAGTGTGTGTGTGTGTGTGTGTGTGTTGTAGAGAGAGAGAGAGAGAGAGAGAGAGAGAGAGAGAGAGAGAGAGAGAGAGAGAGAGAGAAAGTTCAAAAGGAGAGCAATTACTTGCATTTACCATTTCCTCCAACCTCATTTGCTGTATTGTCCCAGGCAGCCGACACAGCATCTCTGCTGGAACGATTTTTTTTTTTTTTTTCGCTTTTGGGGTAAATACATGTTCTGGTCCTAACGGTATTGATGAGTTTCCCGTCGTCCATGTTGCCAAGAGAGAATACCTCAGTGAAAAGTCAACAGCGCAGTTCTTTCCCTTACCCCGAGAACTTTGAAACGGACGGTTTGCACGACCAGCGGAATCCAAAGACTACCGTGAATGAAAGACATGTCCCTAAAAGCATTCGCTATGAGGACGTAAAACTCAACTATTCCGACCGGCGGAAAATTCCGGGTCGGCTCGGCTCCACTATGGCCGCCTGCAGCCGTCACTGATGACGCCACATAGGATATGAGCCGGGCAGGATTTTTTAAGCGGGCCGTGCAAAGCACGGCCGTCCCGCGCACGGGTTCACTATGGCCGCCGCCATACTTGACGTCAAGTCACGACGTCAGCGATCGTCGTAGAACGCTGGTGGTCAGCTTCGACGAGAACAGGCAAAGCATATTAGTAT
>CM031606.1:54699897-54702397 GCA_018398815.1 Conus ventricosus | reverse complement strand
TTTGAGGGCAGGATTTTTCTCTGTGTGCTTGTTTTGCTTTGCTTTGTTTTGTTTGCAGACACCACTCCCTGGAGATGAATGTAACGTTACGATTTGGTTTGTGCATGTTGCTGGTAATGACCCTAATTGACTTCAAGAATTGTTCCCCGCAATTTTTTTTTTTAGAGAGTTAAAGATGCAGACCGTGCATTTCCTTTGCTCGAAAACAGATACAAGAATTCTCAACTGTCCAGAATAGCTCTTTACTTTGTCAAGTGCGATCACAAGAGAAACTCCAGCACTAACACAGCTGAAATGGTCAACGTTGCAGACAGAAAGATAGACAGTTCCCCTGTCCATGCTGCCCAAAATGCTCCACCAAGAAACAGCAGCATGTTGCAGGACAGCACCTGAGGCCTGTGCAAACAAGATCCAGGAGGCTCTGCGATCAACAGCTCACCACAATTCATTGCCGACCAGACCGACGCAGCATTTGCGGGGCTGGAACTGTCTCCCACAGGGGAGAGGACAGGCACCTTCAATAGATGCCTTCACTGCAATGGCATCAAACGACCTGTAGCCCAATCCCCTAAAGTCTCTCTTTTTTCTCCGTATGTTCTACGCCTCCGTTCTGTCACCGTAACTTTGTAGCTACTTCCAGAGAAGCAGCGAACATTCTCAGCTGGTTTACAATAAAGAAAAGTGTTAGTGTTTTAGTCTTTCAGTCAAATTACTTTGCTTTGTTTTCTCTCGACGGTCATGTGCCTCTGACTTTTTTTTAACCTTATCTTTCCATGGAGCCAATCAAAGCAGTCAGTACTGCAGCATGCTTGATCGTAGTTTGACAAATAAAAAGACTTCTTCTTTGAGAGATAAAGAGACTTTCGTTTCTTCTTTCTGAAGTGAATACGCGAACACTTCTCTGCATCATGGTTTGCATAATTCGATTCAGTGTTTATGTATAGGTATTTGTGTCATTTGCTAGTGTGTGTGTGTGTGTGTGTGTGTGTGTGTGTGTGTGTGTGTGTGTGTGTGTGTGTGTGTGTGTGTGTGTGTTCTGAATGCTTTTAAGTTAAAAATGGGAGAGAGAAAAAAAACTAAACTGACTATAATAGGGGTGCGCCCAATATAGGCAAAAGTGTGGCTCAAATTTGTAAGAGATTTCCAAAAGAGGATAATTCTTTGACAATTCGCTTTTATACAGTGAAAACGTACAGAAGTATGTTGATGACCTTTGAGCTGCAGTATGCGTTTCACAGCAGTAGGCAGAAGCCGCCTGACAGCCTCTGTCTTGCCCTGTGACCTTTACACAGCACGCTGTGCCCACTGCAAGCAATGGAGGTCAATATTGGCCTGTCTCCCCAGTCTGGGTCGTACAGCGTTGTGGTGCATAATGTTATGGTGGAGTGTGGCCTGTCTCCCCGGCCTGGGTCGTACAGCGTTGTGGTGCATAATGTTATGGTGGTGTGTGGCCTGTCTCCCCCGCCTGGGTCGTACAGCGTTGTGGTGCATAATGTTATGGTGGAGTGTGGCCTATCTCCCCGGCCTGGGTCGTACAGCGTTGTGGTGCATAATGTTATGGTGGTGTGTGGCCGCGCTGGCTAGGCCAGAGTGGGACTAAGGGTGGAAAAGGAAGAGAGAGAGAGAGAGAGAGAGAGAGAGAGAGCAGGAGATGGAGGCAGGAGGCGGGCGGGCGGAGCGGGTGGAAGGAGAGGAGGCGGCAGCAACGCTGGCGTCGCCCGATCTTCTGTCTTTGTCTGAGCAAAGGATTAGAAGAAACGATCGCGTTTAAGCTGGCTCAGAGAGAGAGAGAGAGAGAGAGAGAGAGAGAGAGAGAGAGAAGAGAGTGCATAGTTGACCTAAAACATAAAACAGAACAATTGTTGGAAAACTGAACTCTTCTGAAGAGACAGGCAGACAGGCAGACAGACAGAGACAGAGACAGAGACAGAGTGAAAATGACATCGATAACGTTAATTTATTCAGGTTAAGGCCACATCTCCATCTGAACGTGATGAATTACAAAAACCGTACTAAACAAAGACACTTTATCTGCATAACTGTAACACGTCCACGGCATCTCCTCTACCTTGTGTCAAAACACCCACGATTTAAATGACTTGCGCAGGTGTAAAGCAAGAGACAGACAGACAGACAGATGGACAGACAGACAGACAACACAAAGACAGAGACAAAGAAAATGAAATGAAAATGGTTTAGTCACATATGTAGGCCATAGCCTTAATATGAACGGGAGAGTGATATTTTCAAACAATTGAAAACGAGAAAATGCACTGAATGGGGGAAGAGAAGAGAGAGAGAGAGAGAGAGAGAGAGAGAGAGAGAGAGAGAGAGAGAGAGGAGAGAGAGAGAGAGAGAGAAGAGAAGAGAGAGAGAGAGTCATTGAACCCACATCGGCGCGAGTGATCGTCAACGCCTCTGGACACGTTCTCGCAGTCCAGCAGAGGCCACCCAATGTGAGACTGACACACGGTCATTGATCGGTAAACGCCTGTCGCCC
>CM031606.1:54689897-54694897 GCA_018398815.1 Conus ventricosus | reverse complement strand
TACCTTCTTTTGTTTTTAACCAAGAATGAAGAATCGCACAATGACAAGATGTTTAGACTGCCTGATGAACAGTCTTACAGGTTTGAAGATGGTCACTAATACAGTTGCCAGATTTACATTGGAAGCATGACAAAATGTCCTCTTTTTCAGTAGATACCAATTGCAGTTGATTCTGTTCATATGAAATGCTAAACGACTGCCCTGTTTCATGGTGAAATTGACTGATTTTCAACAATGATTGATAGTATAACCAACAGATAGTACATGCCTGTAGTATAATCTTTCAATGTCCCTCAAACCCCACCCTCTCTTTCCAACTGTAGCTAGTTAAGGTTTGGGTAGTCTGCGTTGTTTGACTGCTTCGATTTTTTTCCTGGAGAAAACTGAAGTAAAACATTATCATGATGTAACTTTTGCTAGTTTCTTCCAATAATGCACCACAACATATTTGGACGTCATGGATAATTGTTATTGGCTATACACTGTGAACAGCTTTGATGGTGTTGCTGAAACGACTGTCAGGTGGAACAACAGCCCATTTGTTGCCTAAAGCTGGATTCATTGCACCAGTGGGTGTGTTCAGAACTAAATCTGAAGACATGACATGCTGAAGTTTGTTGGTCATGATATTGTGGAATTATATAAGCGAAGTTGGAATTAACAAAATCAGAAAGTCAGACTGGGATGCCTTCGTTAGGCTGTGAGTGCCAAAGATCGGTATATTTAACCAAGGAACTGTACATGTAATTTTTTTATGAATTCATTCAGGAAAATAAGCGCTTGATTTTTGTATACCTTTTAAATACTCAGGACTCTGAAAGTCGCATTTGCAAAAAAAAAAAAATTCTTACTGGTCACCTCAGCAGATGATACCATTAACTACTTCACAGGGACTTCTACTGTTAAGTTCACTTCAATGATTTTCTGTCCACCTAAACATCAGCTGATTTCAGTTCCCTCAATCGCTCTCAGATGCGTCAATCTGCATTTTCTGTGAAGCACTGTTTCACAGCCATGCAACATCCGGATACATCCGAACAATGCAGCCTTTGTCCATTGCCTGGCAAATGACCAGGTGTACTAAGGTTGATAACATGTGCTGGAGAAGTGCTGGCAATTAGTTCAAATGATCAGGTGTACTAAGGTTGATAACATGTGCTGGAGAAGTGCTGGCAATTAGTTCAAATGATCAGGTGTACTAAGGTTGATAACATGTGCTGGAGAAGTGCTGGCAATTAGTTCAAATGATCAGGTGTACTAAGGTTGATAACATGTGCTGGAGAAGTGCTGGCAATTAGTTCAATGATCAGGTGTACTAAGGTTGATAACATGTGCTGGAGAAGTGCTGGCAATTAGTTCAAATGATCAGGTGTACTAAGGTTGATAACATGTGCTGGAGAAGTGCTGGCAATTAGTTCAAATGATCAGGTGTACTAATGTTGATAACATGTGCTGGAGAAGTGCTGGCAATTAGTTCAAATGATCAGGTGTACTAAGGTTGATAACATGTGCTGGAGAAGTGCTGGCAATTAGTTCAAATCAGAAGTCCACATTGTGCAGTAGTTTCAAATGACTGTTCAACGAATGCACTCTGAAGTTGAATAATGTTTTCATACTTCGTGACCATCATTTTCACACATCTGACGTGATTATATGGCAGTTTGCTACCTGCTGGTTGTAATGGATCTCAGTGACAGTATTGGGACCTAACAGCGTAGACAGCATCACGTGACCCTGCACTCTGCGGTTGTAATGGATGTCAGTGACGGCATTTGGACCTAACAGCGTAGACAGCATCACGTGACCCTGCACTCTGTGTCCACGACCCCATGCAGGCTTCAGTTAGGGACAAACTTGTCCTTAACAGCCGCACAGGACGTTCATTTCACCTTCCGGTACACCCCTGTCAGTATCGTTTTGAAGGAGGATCCTGTTGTCACATGTCACCGATGTTGAATTCGAACTTTATTGTGTCACTTTCTTTTCTTTTTTCAGACAGTTCATTTTTTTCTTTTTTTTTTTCGTTTGTTTGTGGGTCAATCTTTCACACTTCCCAGCTGAAGAACGGAAGTACGTGACGTTAAGCTCCTTGAAATGAATAGGTATGAAATGAAAGAGAAACGTGACTACCTGCCGTGAACAACAAATTAGAATAACAGAAAGATTTTGAGCGATAACAATGGAAGCTGTCAGAAGTGGAATCTTAAGTTTAAAAGAGTAATCAGATGCAGAAGCTGCAGGCATTTAAAAAAAAAATCAATGGAAATAGATAACAGTGCAAACTGGATATTCATGTAACGTTTTACGTACATAGCCCCCCTCCCCCCCCCCCCCCCCCCCTCACTTCTTCTTTACCATGTGACTGCCCAGCTCTTTGGGATCAAAGACTGCATAAAACTTAAGATGTGCTCGTGACTTATTTTATTCTCTCGTTTCATTTTGTGTGGTTTTGAGTCAAGAAATAAGATGTCACATGGCAAGACGCTTTGAGATCTGAGACAAAAACTACAATACTTTACTAATATTTATAGCTAATACTACTGACATTACAAGTTCAACAAAATCTTTGTAATCCCCGCAGCTGGACGTGCCGTCTAATGTTGCTGCTAACTTTCATTCTTACGGAATTTTTTTTTTTCATAATTACCCGAACCTTATTATTCAGTATAACATCATGCTCTGCGGTATTATCATTTTTCATGATTTTGTGTCTGATATGTAATTATGAAGCAGACTTAGGTCTGAGGAGATAAATAACTGTCGAAACAATGTTTAACATTTCTGCTCTACACTGCCAGGCTCTAGAAATCTTGGTTTCTTAAAAGAACCGTGTAGCGGAGAAAAGAAAACAGCTTCAGCATTTTCCACCCATCAGACGTGCAATCATTATGTATACGTCTTTCTTATACAAACTGCGTGCATTTTATTTTCTGCACAGAATACAAGAAGTTACGTCTAAGATATCAGCAAAAGGAAACAGCTTCAGTAAATTTGACCTATCAGGTGTATATCTAGTATCCGTTCTGAATCAGAAGCAGATCGTGCGTTTTAGTTCCTGTACAAACTAATAGAACTAATGACTGATAGACCAGCGGGAAGCATGAACTATCGACGCGATGGCATTACTATCTACAATGGCGATGAGTCAAGACCTTAGGCCAGTGGATAATAGTGGCTTCCGCCCCCTCACCACCCATCAAGCAAATCAACATCCGGTGTTCTCCTGAACACTCGTCTTACGCAGCAAACCTCCATTATCACAGAACTGACAAATAACGGATTTTGGGTAGTATTTCAGGAAATAAAACGTGGGCGGCCGAGTTTGGAAAATTGTATTTTGGTTATGAATGTAGAGCTTGCCAGGTTCTTCCACACATGCGGGTCGTTCGAAGTTCCAAGTTAATCGTATTATTCCTTGTTTGTTTTTCTACTGGTTCGTTGTTTACAATACCTGTGCTTGCATTATATATTCATTCTTTCCATCTACACATCCAGACGCACTGAGAAAACAGTCCATCAATTAATGAAAAACTGACTTGTATTATGAGATCTTAATTTTCTATGGTGTTTCTTTTGTGATAAAATCAGTTCTTTTGTGACTTGGCCTTTATTTTTCAGTAAACAATTACACCATGGATTATCCACAACGTTCTCCTTCACTTTCCTGCCGCTGTGTTGGATTTTGGTGCATGAAGTTTTTTTTTTTTTTTTTTTTTTTTTAACTTCCAGCTCTAAGACTGGCCTACCTTGATTTAAGCATCATGGATGTCATACTGTATCTCCTTTGATAGTGCAAGTTTTGGAGGAATAAGCTACCTCTTTGTCTCCGGGCGGACATCTGAACAGAGAAGACTGAAGGTCTATGTTGCTGCCTTCACTATGGCTTCATCAGGAGAGCTACGCGTTCCTGCTCCAAAAGCACCGGCATGAATGTAGACTTGGAGGTGAGTGATAGAAATTGTAGTAGTTTTTTTTTTAAATTGTAAGATCAAGATGTTTTGTAAACACTAGGAACTACTCTGTGTGTGTGTGTGTGTGTATGTTGTGTGTGTGTGTGTGTGTGTGTGTGTGTGTGTGTGTTGTGTGTGTGTGTGTGTGTGTGTGAGAGAGAGAGAGAGAGAGAGAGAGAGAGAGAGAGAGAGAGACAGAGACAGAGAGAGACAGACAGACAAACAGACAGAGAGACAGAGAGATATGTTGACACTGACTCTGATATTTGTTATTACCTGGAATTATTGTCACATTTTTGCTGTCGTTAGACTCAGGCACAACGAGGTATGTTACGGGACAATCTCTTACAAACACACCCTCGCTTAAGTCACACCATTACATTTTCAAAAAGGAAAAAAAAAAATCAAAGTGTGCACAGTGGGTCATCATGTTGACGTGATTTGCTCAACAACAAAAGAGTTTTGGGCTATTGCGAGCTATTTGCCTCATAACATGCTGTCTATATAGATTATAACAATGAGAGAGGTCATTCGCGAATTCAGATAGACTCCCCCGATCTTGGTGGATGTCTGTGCCCCTCCAAGCGCTCTTTGAGTTCAGCATTTGGCATCCGATAAGGAAAAAGAGATAAGAGTGAGGGTGTGTTAAGCACAAATGTCAAAAAGCAATATATGCCGTCGAAGCAAAAACAAAAACAGCAACAAAAAAACAACAACAACAACACCAAGCAACACAAAACAAATCATAACCGTACCTCCCTCCCTTAAAAAGATATAAACACCTTAACAAACATCTCTCTCTGTCTCTGTCCCTCTGCCTCTGTCACTCTCTGTCTCTGTCTCTGTCTGTCTGTCTGTCTGTCTGTCTGTCTGTCTGTCTCTCTCTCTCTCTCTCTCTCTCTCTCTCTCTCTCTCTCTCTCTCTCTCTCTCTCTGTGCTCTGCTCTGCTGTGCCGAGAAAGACAGAATCGGTGTGTGTGTGTGTGTGTGTGTGTGTGTGTGTGTGTGTGTGTGTGTGTGTGTGTGTGTGTGTGGTACCGTGTTTTGTCAG
>CM031606.1:54684897-54687397 GCA_018398815.1 Conus ventricosus | reverse complement strand
AGCTGTGAAAAACGGAAATGTTGATGACTGTAGATAAACTATTTGGTATTCACAATGATAATCACATCGGTATTCGATGTTTGTTAATGGCTTCCGTGACTTGGTTTCCTCATCCCGATGTTGTTTTCTGGCATTGATTGTTCGTGTTTATTCGTTGATATTCTTTTTCGAACAGCCCCACCCCCACCGTAACCTCTGCATGAGAATGGGCGCTGTAAGCTTACCTCATTAAATCATTCGTTTTCTCTCTCTCTCTCTCTCTCTCTCTCTCTCTCTCTCTCTCTCTCTCTCTCTCTCTCTCTCTCTCTCTCTCTCTCTGTATGTGTGTGTGTGTGTGTGTGTGTGTGTGTGTGTGTGTGTGTGTGTGTGTGTGTGTGTGTGTGTGTCATACTGTCCTGTTTTGTTTAATCTCAAGAAAGAACTGATAGCAGAAAAATTCTACCGAAGCCCCGCTGCTTTAAATTTGAGCCTTTTGATGCCTTGGCATTGCAATAGTATCAAAAATATTACCAACATGCTGATACAAGGCCTTTCAGATGAGAGGGTACCCAATATCATAACAATAATTCGTTTTTTTCGGTTCAGTTTATAGTTATCTGGATTAGTTGTTTCTAGTGCATACACCATTCATTAAGGGGCGCTGCCTTTCTATAAATAAACAATTGTTACAAGCTGTTACAAGCAAATCATGTAAGTCCATCAATAGAAATAAAGCCACCTGCTCACGTTACCGCTCTCAGAGTTTACAGACAACCTAACTCTAATGCCATGATGATGATCGTGAATCAAAGGGTTTGTGATTCATTCAGTCTCTAATATTTCTGTTTCTGAAGCCAGGAACATGGCCACAAGGATGCTATATTCTTTGAAGCACAAGGGTCGGGAAGGGCAAAGAAGCAAGGCGGTCCATCGTACTATGAAATCTTCTTCATTGGGAAACGTCACACACAGAGAGAGAGAGAGAGAGAGAGAGAGAGGGGAGAGAGAGAGAGAGAGAGAGAGAGAGAGAGAGAGAGAGAGAGGGTGGAAGGTCAGGGTGGAGGTGTGGAGGGAGGGGAATGAGGGATGATGTGTATGAGTGTATTCTGCTGGTGAACAGCACACAGATCAGGGCTGGTGCACCTACTTTGTCTGTCCGTGGTTCCCCATTGCCTGTCCCTTTGCCTCACTGACGTCTTGTTGAAAGCCTCTGACCACAAACGTCGACAAGCATCACGATCTCCAGTGGATTACCCACTGTTTTTGCCATTGTAGAAGATGACCTCGAATCAACATTTGATTGTGGGATCACTGAAATACCGTTTGTAGGTCACACATGAAAAAAGCTCTGACATTTTTTTTTTTTTGTTTTTCTTTCTTTCTTTCTTTTTCATTGCGTTGTGGGTGCACTTCTCAATAGCAGGCTAAAGCCTAACAGAGTTCATACGCTATCGTATGAACTTATCGTTATCGTTAACATTGATATGTTATGAGCTTAACACAGTTCATACGTTAAGGGTAACATAGTTCATACGTATGAGATCCAGATGCACTAACAGCGTAGGATTGATAAAACGAGGATGATTTTTCCCAACACTCCGTGAAGAAGTCACAGCTGCGGTGAAATCGCTGAAATATGCAAACACTGCAGGCATCGACAACACCCCTGCAGACGTCTGGAAACATGGCAGAGATGTAATGATTGATATCCACCTGCAGCAAAATCCGGCACGCTGGGAAGCATCCCACGCTATGGACTGAACCACTAAACGTCACTCTTCCCAAGAAAGGGAACCTCCACCACCCGCCAGAACTCGGCCATGGCAGCATAGTAATGCTGAGAATCATTTTGAATGGACGGCAACCGCAAGCAGACTCCATCATCGATGACAGGCAGGCCGGAGTCCTCAAAAGCAGAAGTACCATCAAACAGACCAGCGTACCCTTTGAGAAAAAAACACCTCCAGCGCCAGAGGGAGTTCTGACCCGTCTTCAGAGGTGTCAAGAAAGCGTTCGCTAGAGTTTGGGGCGGTGCTCAGAAGTGGACAGTGAAAACCTTTGCAGAGACCCAGGCGACAACATTGCAGAGTGGACAGTGAAAACCTTTGCAGAGACCCAGGCGACAACATTGCAGAGTGGACAGTGAAAACCTTTGCAGAGACCCAGGCGACAACATTGCAGAGTGGACAGTGAAAACCTTGCAGAGACCCAGGCCTTGGCGACAACATTGCAGAGTGGACAGTGAAAACCTTGCAGAGTGGACAGTGAAAACCTTTGCAGAGACCCAGGCCTTGGTGACAACATTGCAGAGTGGACAGTGAAAACCTTTGCAGAGACCCAGGCCTTGGTGACAACATTGCAGAGTGGACAGTGAAAACCTTGCAGAGACCCAGGCCTTGGCGACAGCATTGCAGAGTGGACAGCGAAAACCTTGCAGAGTGAACAGTGAAAACCTTTGCAGAGACCCAGGCGACAACATTGCAGAATGGACAGTGAAAACCTTTCCAGAGACCCAGGCCTT
>CM031606.1:54664897-54672397 GCA_018398815.1 Conus ventricosus | reverse complement strand
GCCCAAAACGACACCCCCCCATGGACTCCGCCGATACCGGTGACCCGACGGAAGCCAAACCAAGGCCACAGAGCGGGGAGGAGGGACATCGAACTGGGTCACCATGAGGGGCAGGGCTTTGAAGGGCCACAGAATTTGGGGAACATTTTATTTTTTTTAATGTGATTCAATGGGAATTGAGGATGTTTAAAGTTTGATGCTACGGATTTTCCATTTCGGTCTGAGGACTACATGACAGGGTTTGTACTCTACGCTTCCTTCATAATATATCCTGGCGTCAACCGGGCCCCGAGAGATACGGGCCCACCTGCAGTGTTGGTCATGAAATTTTGAGCAACACTCTCAGAAACGCATCCATTAAGTGGATGAAACTCGACGTGTGGTCTCCAGTCTTCCCAACTGAGTCCCGCAGCAAACTCAACTCTGGGTAGGAGCCGGTCGGGGCAAAAAAAAAAACCCACATGACTCTGTGGGATTCGAACCCCACGGGCCTCCCAGCCGGGAAGGTCCGCGACGCTAACGTTTCCCACAGGTCTTTGTTGCTGATTGTCTCTGGCCAGTGGACCTGCAGGATCTTTCGCAGGCAGCTGTTATCGAACGTTTGCAGTTTTTTTAATGGTGGTCTTTGTGGTTCGCCAGGCCCCTGATCCATATAAGAGGACGGATTTGACGTTTGAATTGAAGAGGCGGATTTTCGTCGTGGCGGTGATTAGTCGAGATTTCCCTATGTTTTTCAGAGTGATGAAAGCTGCTCTTGATTTCCCTATTCTGGTTTTCACGTCAGCATCAGTCCCCCTTGCTGGTTGACTACGCTGCCAGATAGGTGAAGCTGCCGACTTCTTCCAGTGGGGCTGCCTCTAGTATCACAGGGTCTGGACCGACTGTGTTAATTCTTAGTTTTGGGTGCTTCGGATTAACGAGGTTATTTTCTTTTCGCTGTTTCGTGTTCCTTCTTCTTTCAGAGGCATTGCTCCTATGCCGCTCATTCCGGCTCCCTCGTGCACAGCTCCACCCCGATCCGTCATGTTGCACAGGGAGCAGTCGGTATCAGTGTCGTCATCCGGCAACCCACCAGAGGAGACACTGCACTTATGCTGTGTCGCTGCGTTGGAGTTCTGTGGCCTCTATTCTGACTGAACGTACTTAGGACACCACTACAAGAGATAATCATCGCTGCGGTTGTGAGCACACACACCCCCCCCTCCCCCCTTACCCTGCCCCTCCTAGGGCGTCACCCCTATCCATTCAACAACAGTCCTAATGAATTTTACCGGCACCGAGAACTTTATTAGGAATTCACTTCAGGCATGGCTATGTTAATGACAATGATTCTTTCCTCTTGCTGCCAGATCAAGTTTGGGTTTGGAAGGGAACCGCCACGACCTTCAGCAACCAACAGTCCTTGACGAATGTGCCGGCACGGAACAACGATTTTGGACCCGAGCTCCACCCATCACAGGCATGCAAAAGCAGTCCTCCAAATTACTACTGAGGGCGGGAGACACGGGGGAAGACAGAAAGAAAGTCGGACTTACAACAAGGCAGAATGAACAAGGAAACCATCTACAGAGACCCACGCTTTGCATACAACCAACAAAATGGGAGGAAACTGCTGAACAGCTGTTCACAGTGACGCGTCTTGACTGTTCACGGAGTTAATTAAGAGAGAGAGAGAGAGAGAGAGAGAGAGAGAAGAAAGAACGATGACTAGCGGAGAGCCCGCTGGACGCTATACGGCTCATGCCAGGAAAAAGTGGCAGCCATTAGGGCACGCAGGGTTTGCGCCACACTGTCGGATACTGCTCTCCTCAGTCATTCATGTATTCATTTTGTTTACCTTACTCTTCAGTGAACGTAATGATGACACCACCTTTACCAATACTTTTATTATGGCCCACACCTTCCCATTCCAACTGTTTAAAACAAAAAAATCCCATCTATTTACTAATTTGCACATTTTTAGCCCCTTTTCTACCACCTTTCCACTTCTTTATAAATGACGTTTTCTTTGTCATCCAAGGGAAGATAACTCTCATGATATTACCTGCTCACTAGCTGATAAATCTTTTTCCACGCACAGTTAACCCGTTTCTCTGTTATTGTTTTTTTTTGTTTTTGTTTTGTTTTGTTTTGTTTTGTTTTGTTTTGTTTTGTTTTGTTTAATCATGTTTGTTTGTCTTTTTCCGCAGAAGCGCTTGAGGGCCTCAGCTGTGCGTTCCTTTCATGCAACAGTCTGCCTGACCAGCTTTGGTTCTCTCGTCCTTCAGTCCCTTGCCCCGGCTGAGCCACCTTCTTGACCCTGCCGGGTTTCCCCCCCCCCCCCCCCCCCCCCCCCCCCCCCCCATTCCTACCTTCCCAGGCCCAGTCACGTTCGTCCTGTCACAGTCCTGGCGCGGACAGTTTGTCCTGAGGCCTCCCCGCCAGAGGAGAGCCTGTCAAGTCAAGATTCACGTTGTCTATATAGCCAGGCCGACGATGGGAGACTTGAGAGCCTAGTTCAGTTACATTCTGATTTCACATCCACGACCGCCTCGGGTGATGAGGCAGACGACGACGATGATCCCCCCGTGGAGTGGGGGGGGGAGAGAGAGAGAGAGAGAGGAGAGAGGGGAGAGAGAGAGAGAGAGAGAGAGAGAGAGAAGAGAGAGAGAGAGTGAGTGAACCTTTCTAACCCTACACACAGAACACAAGAATAACAATATGTTAAAGTGGGCAGCGAACTCACTATTTCGTTGTGGGACATCAACGGGATTCGAATTCACGACGCCTGGCTGCAATCCTGGTGCTCTCCCTCTGGGTCAATCTGCCCCCCCCCCCCCCCCCCCCACCCCAATCCCCACCCCCCACCCCCCCACCTCCACCCCCCTCGCCTCTCCTCTCCGTCCCATCCCCCCCCCCCCCCCCCCCCCAAAAAAAAAAAAAATCACCTCAACTCTCGGCATGTGGTCACCTTTTGGATGTTTCTGTCACTCCAGTTCTAGTGTAACCACCGAGAGACGTCACCTGCAGATGAATGCCTGACGATTCTCCCTACATATGCGACGGAGGGTTGCAGAATCCGGCGCATCGGGTCGCCCGACGCATTTATGACTATTTATAATTTAGAAAGAGAGAGGGTTAGTTACCGCCAATGACATAGACAAACAAAGCACAGGACAAGACACAGTGCATTTCGACCTCTTGGGTCTTCTTCAGGCAAAAACAAGTAATATTCAGGACAGTGAAAACGAAGAACGAGAAACCACTTATCTTCTCATATTCGGCACACGACCAAAATGCTAGCTTCCCTTGATGACGGAACAAGAGGGTAAATCTCCAGTCAACTCTTCGTAACCACTGGGGTTCCTATTTTGGTCGCGCGCGAATATGAGAAGATAAGTGGTTTCTCGTTCTTCGTTTTCACTATCCTAAATGTTATTTGGTTTTTGCCCGAAGAAGACCCAAGAGCTCGAAATGCATTGTGTCTTGTCCTGTGCTTTTTTTTTTTTTTTATCTATGTCCTTGGCGGTAACTAACCCCCTCTCTAAATTTTGCTTCATTTTCCGCCCTCAGTCACTCCGTTTGGAAACTTTACTATTTATAGATAAAAGAGACAGGTGAAGAGACAACCGAAGACGAAGTATGAACAGTTTAATATTTTAATTCAGTTTCTTTCCGTTTGAACACTCTTCATCTTCAATGCAAACAAACTAAATGTTCTCTTTGATGGCGAGAGCTGAAAAGGAAATTTGTTATAATTGTTATTGTTGTTATTGTCGTGTTGTTACTACTACTACTCCCACTATCATTATTGTATTTTTTTTTGTTATCATTATTATTATTATTATTGTTGTTGTTGTCATTAATATTATCATCACCATCATCATCATCATCATCATCATCATCACCATTATTGTTATTGTTAGTATCATGATTATCATCATTATTATTATCATTATCACCATAATCCCCCTCCTCCTCCGTCTGCACCACAATAATAAGGAACTCTAGTGGTTACCAAGAGTTGTCTGGAGATTTACCCTCTGGTTCCGTCATCAAGGGAAGCTAGCACAGACTGACATCCGTTACTCTCTCTAGGCCTTCTCATTTACAAAAAAAAAACAAAAAAAAAAAAAACCATTGCCTGCTCCTGGATTAAAAGTTATAGGAAAATCTATATTATCATGTATTATGATCCATACATTTTCTATTCAATATTCTTTTCTCTTTTTCTTATTTTTTTAAATTTCTTTAAAGGGGATGGGGAGGGGGGTGGGGGGTAAAAAATAGCGCGGGGGCGGGGGAGGGGAGAATTGAGACCCAGATTTTCCTACCCTCACACCCACCCGCCCTGCACACCACCACCTCCCTACTACCCCCCCCCCCCCCCCCCCCACCGTTCAACCTCCTACCTCCCCCCCCCCCCCCCCCCCCCACACACACACCACCTCCTACTCGCCCCCCAATGTAAAAAAGAAAAACAAAACGCCGATGGTTTCACAAGAAAGAGGAGGGTGAGGGAAAAAAAAGAGAGACAGGGAGGGGCAGTACCGGAGTGGGGCTGGGGAAGGCTGGGGTGGGGGGAGTAAAGCTTGAATCGGGGTGCGTGGTCGCCTGTCGCGTGCAAGGCGAATCGACCCTCGGTGTCTAATCTTGACTGATCTGGTCCAAATCGAGCGCCGCCTGTGACCACCCCCTCCTCCCCCCCCCCCCCCCCCTCCCCCTCCCCCCAAACAGCCTGTTTTGCTCCGACCCGCGCTATAAAGGCTATTTTCGGGGTCCCGCCGCCTCAGTCAATGTGGTTTCCGAAGCACAAGTATTTTTTAGCTCGTCGCCGGTGGTTTGGAAGTCTGGCAAAAGAGCTTCTTGTGGAGGAGGGGGCTCTGTTATGTCTGTCTGTCTGTCTGTCTGTCTGTCTGTCTGTTTCTCTCTCTCTCTCTCTCTCTCTCTCTCTCTCTCTTCTCTCTCTCTCTCTCTCTGTGAAAGAGCGAGCGCGGGTGTATGTGGTGTAATGCAAGTTGTGCGTGCATAATTATGAGTGTGTGCATCTCTCTTTCTCTCTCTTTGTCTTTCTGGCTTTGTCTCCCTGCCTCTGTGTGTGTGTGTGTGTGTGTGTGTGTGCGTGGTGCGTGTGTGGTGTGTGTGTGTGTGTGTGTGTGTGGGCGCGCGCGCGCGCGCGGGCGCGCAGGCGTTCATTGTTTTGGAGAGACATTGAAACGGAAAAAATAAATCAACCTAAGAACTAATAGAGAATTAAGTAACATAACTTTCCGAAAGCCATCGACCTTACTTTGTATAAGCCCAGAGGTTGATCACTTTCACCATCTGTTCACCACTGAGACCCCTCTCGCCATCAACTCCGCAACTACACACACACACACACACACACACACACACACACACACACACACACACACACACACACACACACAAACGCGCGCGCGCGAGAGAGAGAGAGAGAGAGAGAGAGAGAGAGAGAGAGAGAGAGAGAGAGAGACAGACAGACAGACAGACAGACAGACAGACAGACAGAGAGCCAGAGAGCCAGAGAGAGACAGAGAGAGAGTACGGTCCGTTAGTCAGACAAAGAAATGTTCCTACTCTTTCCCTATTATATTTTTCTTTTTTTTTCTCTCCATCCTTCCTCCCTATCCGTCTTCTTTTTCAATACAGAATCTTCCCCTTTCCTTGCACACACACACGCGCGCGCGCGCTCGCGCGCGCGCGCATGCACGCACGCACACGCACAGGCGCGCTCGCATGCCGCCCGCGCATACCTCTCTCTCTCTCTCTCTCTCTCCTCTCTTCTCTCTCTCTCTCTCTCTCTCTCCTCTCTCTCTCTCTCTCTCCAAATGACGAAACAGACTGATTTAATCTATCAAGTCTGTTCCATTAGGTCTGAGAGATTACTCGGTTAATGGACACTGTTTTGGTTGTATGTGCGTGGGTGCCCCCCCCCCCCCCCCCCCTGTGTGTGTGTGTGTGTGTGTGTGTGTGTGTGTGTGTGTGTGTGTGTGTGTGTGTGTGTGTGTGTGTGTGTGTGTGTGTGTGTTCGTGTGTGCGTGCGTGTGTTTGTTTGTGTGAGATACAGTGTGTGAGGGGTGTGAGTGGATTGGTGTGTGTGTGTGTGTGTGTGTGTGTGTGTGTGTGTGTGTGTGTGGTGTGTGTGTGTGTGTGTGTGTGTGTGTGTGTGTGTGTGTGTGAGTAGGCTAGGTGTGTGAATGCGTGTGTGTATGCGTGCGCGCATATGTGCGTGTGTATGAATGTGTGGGAAGGGAATCTGGTGGGGGAAGGTTTTTTGTCATCTTAATATACAATGGTGTTTTGTGTCACTTTAGTTTTGTTTGGAAAAGCATGCACTAGCTTTTTTTCTATTTCTTTCTTTTTCTGTCTTTGGAAGTTTTGTAGTTTAGGATTACCCTATGGCTAAGTGTTGTGTCTGATCCTTCTGATCTGGAAAGAAAAACAAATGATCAAAAAAGAAAACTCGTGATAATACAGTCACATGCCAGCTTGTCCTATATACCGTTGCAGCGTACACCGAACACTCATTCATATTATGATATTATGTAGGCCTATGTTTGTTGTCAATTTCTTGCTGTTACCAGAGACAAGCGCTGGAAACTTGGGGGCCGAAGATAGGGGGGAGAGGAGCGGGAGGGGGGGGGGGGAGTGGGGGGGAGCGGGAGGGGGGGGGGGAGAGTGGGGGGAGGGGGGAAGAAAAAAAGTAAATATCTATACGCCTAGATCTTCTTTTCAGCGATTTTTGTCTTGTGTTTGTGACCATGGGAAAAATTCGTTATATCTCAATGATGGAAAGAAAACTGTAATTCAATGTAGGTCAGCTGAATAGGAACATTAAAAAAGCGCTTCACACACACACACACACACACACACACACACACACACACACGGACCACACACACACACACACACACACACACACACACACACACACACACACACACACACCACACACACGCGCGCGCGCGCGTGCGCACACACAGACACGAACACACGTACGCGCACACACACACCACACACACACACACAGATACACACACACACACGTGCGCACGCACGCACGCGCACATACACACACATATACACATCTCTCTCTCTCTCTCTCTCTCTCTCTCTCTCTCTCTCTCTCTCTCTCTTTTTGTTTTATTTTGTTGTTATCTGAAGTCAGCAGGATTCGCCTGTAAACACGATGAATGGCTAGTGGCTGTCAGTTCCGGGAATGAAATCAAAACTAACCACAAAAAAAGTGGTCGGTTCAATTTGATGCAAGCTATAAACGGAACAGATCAAAACGTTGAATACATCAAACAGAGCTCCGGTTTCTCTCTAATGGATGGCAGCAATGATTCGATTGGCCAGACAGATTGTGTATGAGGCCAGTGGATTGGCTGAGGAACGTCCTTGTCAAAGGAGTGATGAGGATCAGATAGTTCCGCCTGCGTGTGAAAGTGGCATGAAATTCGTATCCGCGATGGCAATCTCCTGCAAAATTATCAA
>CM031606.1:54629897-54657397 GCA_018398815.1 Conus ventricosus | reverse complement strand
AGGTGAGTGCTCTCTCTCTCTCTCTCTCTCTCTCTCTCTCTCTCTCTCTCTCTCTCTCTCTCTCTCTCTCTCTCTCTCCTCACCACACACACACACACACACACACACACACCACACAAAACACACACACACACACACACACACCACATAACACACACACACATTAGGCAATCATTAAACAGAATTTTCTGCACGGAGCATAAGATTACTCCATTAATATTGATACGGATGCAGTTTTCATACAACCTAAAATCGTGTGTACTGTTTATTGATTTGGTGTGTGTGTGTGTGTGTGTGTGTGTGTGTGTGTGTGTGTGTGTGTGTGTGTGTGTGTGTGTGTGTGTGTGTGTACGCGCGTGCGTGTGCGTGCGTGCGCGCGCGCGCATGTGTGTGTGTGTGTGTGTGTGTGTGTGTGTGTGTGTGTGTGTGTGTGTGTGTGTGTGTGTGTGTGTGTGTGATTCTGATTCCATTATGAGAAATTTACGTTGATCTGATTCAACTTTAAAAAATACAGCAACGGAAAATGAATAATTCTTTTAACATATCTATTGAAATTTTAAAATGACTTGACATGATATAGTACAACATGGATAGTGATATTTGTCATAGTGTTAGGGAAAACTGGCAAAAAAAAAAAAAGCCCCACTAAGGATTTTGAAAAGAACCATGAAAAGGAAGCTAAGAAACAAAGAGCAAAAACAACAAGAAGCACACACACACAAGTCCAGTTATAGGATACACAAACAATAGACAAACCTACAGATAAACTGACAAACGGGCATACAGACAAATAGACAGACAGACAGACAAGCTGACAGAATGTCGACAAAATGATGAGAAAGCAGAGACATGACGACGTTTAATCCTGTCAGTCCAGTTACATGGATAAAAGTTTTGACAGTATGTTAGATAACAGTGAACTGAGGGTATGTGTGGCTCAAGCTTTAACTGGTGTAACTTGAAGGAACGCATTCAATTCTCGATTTTCCTTTTTCTTTTCTCTTTTTTTTTTTCTACAAAAACAAAATTATGAGGAAAAAAATACTGAGAAATCATTATAATTTTGCCGAGCAACAGTTTAGAAGGTGTCAGATTCACAGACACAAGCTGTTGTAAAATATGGTTTAGAAATGCGGGACTGGACCAGGCCGCTGTTCACTGTGACACTGGTGATGTGTTTGCCCTTATCACCAGTCACATTCTTTATATTGTCCGGCCAAGACTTCGTGGGTCAACCTTTTGGGCACCCGTTCTCCGTTTGCACCTTGTGGAATGGCCTGAGGTAGGGAATCATGGCGAGATACATACCTGTGTCAGCACTGGTTGCTTCACGTCCATGGGCCCTCCAAAGGGACATTTGCCAACAGATTGAAGAGACAACAGAGAAAAACGAACACCACGAAGGAACGGAGGTGGTTTCTTGATGGGCGATGTGGTTTGGGACGACGGGGGATACCTTTTGTCCTTTTGAAAGGATATTTGTTCCTCATAAATCATAGGGATGAAATTAGATATGAACTATGTTTCTGTTTTGTCGCCATTCAAGAGACAGGAAGTTTAATGAAACTTATGAAATGTGTCATAGCCTCTGGAGATTTGGACTTTTATCATCGCTGAAGTAAATTTGTGCCACGCGTCCCAGAATGGGATGGGTCATTAAAGAATCTTGTTTATTTTGTTGTAATACTGTTTTTTTTGGTTAAAAGTTTTTGGTATAGGGATAGAAAAAGATAAATCCGTATACTTTAAGCAGTATAAACACAATTTGTACATGGTTTATAAAATGAGAAATGGTTATTTTCAAAATGCATCAAAAGGCATGTAAAACAAGAGTATGGGGCGGTGACCTGTGTCAGCCCACCCGGCTCGTCAAAAACAGTCATGCATGACGTAAATACATCACATATAACTTTTTATCTAGAGGAGAGAACTTTCTCTGCCAAGAATTAAGAGGAGACATGAGCATTATCTTTTCCTTTGCTGATTGGGTTCCATTGCGCACATTGAAGGCCTTTGTCCCTTCCTTGGGTTAAATAACTTTGTTTCCAATTTCCAGTCACATACAGCTTTGTAGAAAATGTCAAAATTTGAACAGCAACAAGCTACTGCTTACAGTGTGTTCAAGTGTTTCTGATTAACATGTGGCAAAGGCAATGGCAGGAGACTATCAAAACTGCTGTTGTAAATAACTTGTCCTCTCCTCGACCTGACCGGCCCTCGCTGTGCCTCCTGTCCTCGTGCTGGCTCTCTGTTCACCACCACTTCGGTGCTGGCGCTGTCAAACCAGTCCAGTGTGAAGCTACGCACGGTGGTTCACTCATGGGTCAATGCTACATGCAGGCAATAGACAGGCTAGAAGAAGCTGGCATATGGCCTTATCTCGGCAGCCCAGCCAGCTGAATTCTGCACTCACCCGGAAGTGGTTAGTGACCTGTACACGTGAACAGGACTCCGCCCAAAAGGGGAGTGGTGGGTGAGCGAGGAGATATTGATCCTCTCTCTCTCTCCTCTGCATCTTTGTTGTCTGCTGACGTTCGTGTTGACTCTCTGTCTGACAGAGTCATTTCTCTTCTTGCTCGTTGGGCGAGATGCGGAGATTCTAGCTGAAGCACTATGCTCTCGAAGGGATAGTATTCCAATCCAGATCTTCTACCACTGTCCACTCTTGCATCTTTAGAGATTGATAGATATCATCAACGACTTGTATTAAAAAAATGTTTTAATCTACATGCTAATAATAAAACACGTAGGCTTGAAACATAGAAAGCAGTTAACTGACAGTGGAGGGTGGACGTCCATTAGACAGACCCAAGAAGTGCTGGACTACATACAGCAAAATGAATTCAACTGCTGTGCAAAGAAATCGACAGATTCACAGCGAACTGTAGCTTCGTCCCATGCCGTATTTCAGAACCACATTTCACCACCGTTGTTGTTGGGTAGAATCAATTTTCACCACCGTTGTTGTTGGTCAGAACCACTTTACACGTTGTTGTGTGGTTTTTTTTTTTTTTTGTGTGGTGGTGGGGTTTTTGGGGTTTTTTTGTTGTTGTTGTTTTGCTTTTTTTTTTTTTTTTAAAAGAATTCTTGCTGTGGCACAGTGGGTTTCGTCTTGGGTTCCCCTGGGAAAAAGGTGGGGTTTGTTTTTCCCTCATTTATTTATTTCTTTGGGTTTTTCCGTTCCGGGCCGGGTCCGCATAAGTTTCGGTTTTTTTTGGACCAGACGAAAAAATAAACCAAACGTCGAGTTTCATTCACTAAAAGGGTGCGTCCCCTGATAGTGTTGCTTTAAATTCCGACCAACACGCAAGTTCGTATCTCTTTTTGGTCAGACTGATAAACCCGGGTATATTATGAAAAAAGGTTTAAACACATTTCCCCCCCCATACACTCTCAGACCAAAAAAGGAAGTCCATGGGATCATCATCCCTTTTTTACCCTTGATCGCATTTAAAAAAAGGGAAAAAAAGGTTTTAAGGCCTTTCATGCCCCCCCTCTAAAGATGACCTCAGTTTTTGATTTTTCCCCTCTGCCTCTGTGGGCCCGGGGATTTATGTGGGGGGTCGCTGGTATCGACAAGCGGGAGGGGGTGCGTCCGGGCGGACAGGTAGAGCCCTCCCAGGGGGCCACCCCTGACCTAGCTCCGGGGCAAAGCAATTAATTTTCGAAAGGGAAGGGGGCCAACCCAGGGGGCTCCCCGCATCTGGCCCGAACAAAGGGACCGCGAAACCCACCGAAGTGACTCGGGGCCCCCGGGGAGGGGTCTCCTCCCTGAGTTCTTCATGACCTCGGGAATTTACATCCTTTTGTGGTTTCCGAAACCAGGGCATGGGGAAAGTTCCCGGGGGATGGATTTGGACGGGAAAACGGGGGAGAATGAAAGGGGAAAGTTAAACCCGAATTGGGAAATAAAGGTTTAACAGAATTGAAGTAAAGGGTTTAAATGTTGAAGTGAAAAAGTTTAAAAGAACGAAGGAAGTGTTTGCAAATTGGGAAAATGTTAACAGAATTTTAAGGAAATTTTGCAGAATTAATGAAGTGTTAACAAATTGAAAAGGGGAAAAGTTAACAGAAATTTAATAAGTTTAACAGAACGAAAAGGGAAAAATTTTTTAAATCGAAGGGAAGTGTTTAAAAGAATCGAAATGAAATGTTACAAATCGAAGGGAAAATTTTAAAAGAACGAAAAGGGGAAATTTTTAAAAGAATTTTAAAAAGAAATGTTGACAAATTTAAAATGAAATGTTAAACAGAATTGCAGGAAATTTTTAACCCGAATTAAAATGAAACGTTTTAAAAAATTTTAAGGGGAAATTCCCCAACAGAATTTAATGAAACGTTTAAAAGATTTTAAGTCCCAAAAGTTAAAAAAAGTTTTTTTTGACTCGGGAGGTATAAAACAACCGGGCCCTTCACCGTTTCCCGGGCCCCAAAACGTTTTAAAATTTTGAATTTTTAAAAAGTCCTTTTTGTTAAAATTAAAAAATGAAGTGCATTTCGTTTTTTTTTTGTTTTTGTTTTATTGGTTTTTTTGTTTTTTTCGTTTTTTTTTTGTTTTAAAATTTGGTGTAAGTTTTTATCGAAGGAAAAAGGGCAAATTTTTTGCACCACCAGCCATCTCCCCCCCCCCCGCCCAAACCCCGTCCCCCTACCTACCCCCCCCCCTCCCCCCTTTCCCCCCCCCTTTTTTTTTTTTTTTTTTTTTCCCTTCCCCCTTCCCTTTCCCCCTTCCCACTTTCCCCCCTTTTTTTTTTTTTTTTTACTCCCCTATCACTCCCCCTTCCATCGTCTTTTCCCCTTTTTTTCCCCCCCCTCCAAACCCCCCCCCTTACCCCCTCCTCCTCTCTATCTTTTTCCCCCCCTCCCTTCCCCCGGGTCCTTTCCCCTTTCCATATTTTCCCCAATTCCCCCCTTCCCTCCTCCCCCCCCCCCCCCCCCCCCCCCCCCCCGCCTTTTGTCTGTCCCCCCCCCCCCTCCCCCCCTCCGCATTTTTCCCCCTTTTCAACCACCACCCTTTGCTGTTACCCTCTTCGAGTTTCCCCTTTAAGGGCAAAAAAAAAAAAAAAAAAAATTTTAAAACCTTTAAAATTTAAACCGTAAAACCTTTTTAAACTAAAAGTCTAATGTTCTCCCCAACTGAGGGTATTTTCCGCTGACGGGAAAAAAATAATGTTTTAACTTCATAAAGTCAACTGCGAAAAAGTGGGTTGAATGCTTCGGAAACCCAACATCGCTTCGCTTCCCCTACAAAGGGCCCCAATTTAAAATGCCAAACCCCCGGGAAATTTTGAATAAAAAAATGAATTTGGTTTAAACCCGCCCAGTACGCTAATGAGTCCCCCAAAGGGAAAAATTTTGGGGGAAAATTCCCGGCAAAACGGGTTTTTGGGCTTTTATAAAAGAAAAAACACAAACACACACAAAGACGCAGACAGTGGGGTGTGTGTTTTGTGGTGTGTGGTGTGTTGGGTGTGGGGGGTTGTTGTGTTTTGTGTGTGTGTGTGCGTGTGTCCCATGTGTGTTTTGTTGGGGCTTGCGTGTGTGGGGTGGTTTTGGGGTGTGTGGGGGGTGTGGTTTTGTGTGGTGTGTTGTGGTGGTGGTTGGTGGTGTGTGTGGGGGGTGTTATGGGTGGTGTGTGTTAAGTTGTTTGTTGGTGGGCGCCCCCGCGTGTGTGCGGTTTTGGGTTTTTGGGTCGCGCGCGTGTGTGTGTGTTGTTGTTGGTGGGTGAGTGTTTGTGTGTTGGTGTTTTGTGAGAGAGAAAAGAGAGAGAGGAGAGAGAGAAGAGAGAAAGAGAGAGAGAGAAGAGAGAGGGGGAGAAGAGAAAAAGAGAGAGAGACAGTATTCCAAATTTTGGGGGGAAATTTCCCCTACCCGTGCCCTCACCCTACGCCTGTTTTAGTAAGGTGTTTAAATTTTATTTAAAAAAAACACACAAAACACACACACAACAAACCTCGGGAAACTGAAATTTTTTCCAAAATTTTTAGAAATAACCCCCCCTGTTCCCTTGTTTTTGAAAAATTATTTTCCCGACTGCAATAAAAATATCATTTCCCTATCTGTGTTTGTTTTTGAATTCCCCCCCCTACCACCCCCCCCCCCCTTTTCTCAAACCCCTCCCCCCTCCCCCTTTCACCCTTTTTTTTTCCCCCCCCCTTTCAGTTCCCCCCCCCTTTTCCCCCTCTCTCTTTATCTCCTTTTGGGATATGGGTTTCGGCGTGCGTGCGTGGGGTGCGTCGTGCGTGCGTGTGTGTGTGTGTGTGTGGGTTGCTGGGGCGTGCGTGGGGGCCGGGGGTGCGTGCGTGCGTGCGTGTGTGGTTGGTGTGTGTTTGTGTGTTGTTGGTTTTTTGGGGGTGTGCTTGCCTTTTGGGGTGTTGCTCGTGGTTTTATGTTGTTGTGGGGCGCGTGCCTATATTGGGGTAATGTGTCTAAATTTGTGTGTGGGGTTGTGGGGTGTGTGTGTGTGTGGTTGTGTGGGGTGTGTGTTGGGGTGTGTGTGTGTGGTGCCACGTTTGGTGGGGTGTTGTTTTGTGTTGTGGGTGGTTTTGTGTGGGGAGTGTGTATGTGTGTGGGTTTTGTTTGTTTGTGTGTGTTGTTGTGTTTGTGCGTGCGTTGCCCTGCGTGTGTGTTTTGGGGTGTGGTGTGTGGGGGGTGTGTGGTGGTTGTGTGTTGTGGGGTGGTGTGCGCCCCGCGCGCGCGTTCGTGTGTTTTGAGTGTGTTGTGTTGTGTGTTGTGTTTTTGGGGGTGTTGGCGCGGGGCGCGCCGTGTGTGTGGTTTTGTGTTTTTGGGGGGGTGTTTTTGGGGGTGGTTGTTTTTTTTTTGGGGGTTTTTGGCGTTTCTTTTTTGCTGCGCATCTAAATGCGCCAAAAAGGGTGTATGTATGTATGGCAAAAGTTGGGGCCCCGCGGCGCGCGCGCTAGTGCGTGTGTTGGGGGGGGCCGGGGGGTGGGTGGGTTGGGGGGGGGTCTGGGGTTTTAGTCGTGTCTTTACTACCGGACCGTATAAACATTTATCGTTTTTTCGGGGTTTTTTTTTTTAAATATGTAAGTAAAAAGGGATTGCGTTGCTGGGGTTGGGGTTTTTGTTGTGTGTGTGTGTTGGGGTGTTTTGTGTGTGGGGCGCGCGCCCGCGGCGCCGCCCCAAAGGGGGGCGGGCGCGGGCGCGTGTTTTTCTTGGTTTTTTTTTGGTTTTTCACTCCCCTTGGGGACATCAAATCGGATATCGGGCTTCCGGGGGGCCCTAACGGTTTCCCCAAAAAACTTAATCAGGGACCGGTTTTCCCTGTCCCACCCACAGGGGGTTTTTCCATTGGAAACAGGGAAGGGGCCAAAAGGGGGGCGGGGAGGAAAAGGGAGGGGGTGGTGGAAGGGGGGGAAAGGGGGGGGGTTATAGCCCTATCAATCCTTTTACCTTTTAAACGTCGGAAGTGAGGGGGAAGGGGGAAAGGGGGGGGGCGAAGTGGGGATGAGGGGGGGGGGAGGGGGGGGGAGGGCAAGCCAGGGGGAAAGGGGCAAAGAAAAAGGCCCGTAAATGCCTTTAAAGGAGGTGACCCCTTTTTCCCATTTTGTCAGATGAAAACTGATTGCCCTTTTCTTACCAATCCCGGGAATTTCCCTTTTGGGAATTTTGCGAAACACCCCCACCCACTTTTGTAGTAGTATGCGTATATAATAAATTAATATAAAAAATAGATTAAAAAATCCTTTTGAATAATAAGGGGGAAAAATTTTTTTATAAGACGGGAGATACAGTCCCGGTTTTTTCCCTTTTACTTTCTTTTCCTTTCAAATCAAATTTTTTCTTACTACCCAAATGAACAAAGGGGATCTTTCTAAAGTAAATTCGGATTTTTTTTTTACTTCAAAAGTACCGAAAACAAAACCCTCAAAAGGTTTTAAAAGTGGGGGGGGGGAAATTTCCCACACACCCCGGGGGGTTTTTGGGCGTTTGGGGTTTTATGTTTTTAGTCCCTAGTGACCATTTCCCCTACCTAACTGTGGGTGCCTTTTTCCCCGCTGGGAGGGGGAGGTGGGGTTGGGCCCCGGCTGACCGGGTGGGAAATTCCCTTTTTTTTAAAGGGGTCTTGTCCCCGGGGGTGGGGAAATTTTGGGGCTGGGGGAAAAAGAATGGAGGGGGTGTGGGTGTATGTGTGGGGGGGGGGGGGGGGGGGGGGGGGGGGGGGGGGGGAGGGGGGGGAAGAAGGGGGTTTGAGGGGGGGATATAGGGGGGTGTGCCTGGGTTTAAGCCCTGAGCGGGGCGCTGGCTTTGTGTGTGAAACTCTGTGTCTTTTGTCCGGGCTGGGGTTATCGTGTTTTGGTGTGTGGCGGGGTGTTGTTGTGTGGGGGTGTGTGGGGTGTGTGTGTTTTGGGGTTTTGTTGTGTTTGTTTGTGTGTGTGTGGCGCGGCGCGCGCCCGGGGGCTGTGGGTGTGTGTTCGCGTGCGTGTACATTCGCCGGCGCGCGCGCGCCGGCGTGTGTTTGTGTTGGGGTGTTTTGTGTGTGTGTGTTGTGGTTGTGTGTGGGTGTGTGTGTGGGGTGCGTTTCGTGCTTTCCCTAAAGTGCGTACGTGAGTGCGTGTGTTGGGGTTGGGGTGTGTGTGGGTGTTTTTGTTGTGTTTGGGGTGTGTGTGTGTGGGGTATTTGGGGGTGAGCGCGCGCCCAAAGCCATTAATGTAAAATTGGTTGGATGCTCAAAAGCGTGAGCGCGCGCACGTGTTGGGGTTTTGTGTGGTGTGTGTTTGTGGGTGTGTGTGTGTGTGTTGTTGTGTGTGTGTGGGGTTGTGTGGTGTGTGTGTTTTGTGTTTTGTGTGTGCGTGTGTGTTTGCAAGCGGAAAGTTTGGCCCCATCTCAAGGGAAAGGGGCCAAAAGGGGTGCATACCCTTTTGGGGAAAAAAAACTTTTTTCTTCGTCATTCCCCCCTGTTTACAAACCAATGAATAATCGTACCCGTGTTTCCCATTAAAATTAAAAAAAGAAAACACCTTTTGTCAACACTTGGTGGGATTCTGTCTTTTCGTTTTTCTCTCCTCCCCCTCTTCCCCCAACCCTCTCTTCCTCTCTCTTCCCCCTCCCTCCCCTCCCCTCATTTTTCTCTCCTCCTCTCCCCCCCTCTCCTTTTCCCCCTCCCTCTCTCTCTCTCCTCCCTTCCCTTTTGGACTTTTAAATTTAAGAAAACCCCCCAAACCCATTTAAAAACAGCAAAAAAACAAAAAACAACGACAAAAAAAACGACAACCCCCAAACTAACGCCACACACACACACCCACACACACACACAAAACAACACACACACACACACACACACACACGGGGACGCACCCCACCCACGCACGCGCGCCGGGCCCCGCGCGCGCCACACACACACACACACACACACACACACACAAACACAACACACCCCACACACACCACAACAACCCCAAACCCACCCACAACACACACACACAAAACACACACCACACACACACACAAAACACACACAAGCAACGTTTTAAAAAAAGGGGGAAATTTTAAAAGAAATTAAACGCTGATGGGGAAACTTTTTCCTTCTGTTTTTTCCTTTTTTATTTATTTTACTTATTTTTTTTATTTTGTTTTATTTACTTTTTTTATTTATTTTTTATTTTAAATTATTCATCCATTCATTCATTGTAAATTTAAAGTTGTTTTTTTCGAAGATTTTTTTTCATGGGAAAGGGGAGGGGGGAGGGAGGGGGGTGGGGGGGGGAACGGAGGGGGGGCTTTCAGGGTTTTTTAAAAAATCGGGTTCGGAAAAGGAAAAACGTGTTCCCCCCGGGGAAACACCGGTAAGAAAAAAGGGAAAAACCAAAAGCGACAACAGGGGTGAAAATTCCCCCAGGGGCAGCACCCGGGGTGTTTGGAAACCCGTCCCTCTCGCCTGCCAAGTCATCCATTCCCACCACCAAACCTCGGCTTGGGTAAAAAAGGGGTTTTTTTTTTCCCTTTTTTTTCCCCCGGGCCTCCTGAAAGTTGGGCTGGTTTTTGGGTGGGGGGGGGCGTTTTAAGGTGGCTTTTTTTTTCCCCTGCCTGCGAAATTTATCGATTCTGATTGGGGGGTTCGTGTAGCTTTTATCTCCCTTTTGTCTCCTGTCTGTTTTTGTCTGTTTTTGTCCTGTCTGTTTTTCCCCCTCTCCCCCTCTCCCCTCCCCTCACCTTTTCTCTTCTCCCTCCTCCTCCCCTTTTCCTCCCTCTCCCCTCTCCCCCTCTCCTCCCCCACACACACACACAAAACACACACAAAACACACACACACACACCCAACACACACACACAACATCACAAAAAAAAAACCAAAAAAAAATGTGTTATATAAACTCTCCCGAGGAAGAGAAAAGGGAAAAAGAGAGAGAGAGAAAAGGAGAGAGAGGGGAGGGGAAGAGAAAAGACAGAAAGAGAGAGAGAGTACGAGACAGGACAAAAGACAGAAGAGAGAGACTCCAATGCTTTTTTTCCCTAAAAGGCCCCTAGCCCCTTGAATGGGGATACACTTTTTTAAAGTCCCAAAAAAAAAACGATCTTTGTTTTTTTCATTTTTCAAACAAATTTTGCTTTTTGAATGCCTTATTAAATAAATAACGATTTTGTTTAAAACCCTGTTTTCTTTTTAAGAAAGAAGAAAATTAACAAAGTTTAAAAATTTTAAAAGGCAAAGGAATTTTTAAATACTTTTTGTGAGATGAATTTTTCCCCTAATTTACAAGGGCCAAAACAAAATGGACTTCAACCTCTTTTGCATTTTTTGACAAAATTTGGGCCAAACAAATTTCCACCACATGACCCTTTCTGCAGCGAAAAATTTTCGAGTAAAGAGATCAAAAATAAAAACAATAAATAAATATTACCCTACATTTCAAAACAAAAAGGCCCTTACACAAAAAACAAAAAAAAAACAAAAAACAAAAATTTTTGGCACCCCCAGAGGGTTCTGCAAGTTATTAAAAAGAGGAAAAGGTTTAAAAAAAAAAAAAGAATAACTTTTGGAGATGGGGCCCCCAAAAAGGAAAGAAATGGGGGGGATGATAAGGGGGGCGAGTGAAACGTTCAGCGAGCGAGCGAAACCAAACCCGAAGGCAGTCACACACACACACACACACCCCACACACACACACACACACACACACACAAACATAAACATACACACGCCCCACAAAAAAGCGAAAAAGCACACAAAAAAAAAAGGTTTAAGTAAAGACAAATTTTTTGCACGGCCAAAAAACAGGACAAGAAAAAATTTTGGCAAAAAGCCTTCCTCACGACCCAAAAAAAAACAAAACATAAACATGCACAATACCCCCTTTTTCAAGCCCAAAATGGTGAATGAATAGACAAGGGGCAGGGAAGAAGGGGAGTAGAGTTCGAAGAAAAGGCAACGGGGAAAGAGGGAAAAGTAAAGTTAGGAAGAAAAGGAGAAGAGAGAGAGAGAGAGGGGAAAAGGGGAAAAGGAAAAGAGAGAGAGAGAGGGGGGAGGGGGGGAGGGGAAAAGAGAGGGGAGGACAGAGAAAATGGAAAATAGAAAAAAGAGTGGAAAAAAGAAGAAAAGGAGGGGAAAAAAGTGAGTTGGGGGGGGAGGGGGTGGGGGGTAAGTATGGGTGTGGTTCAAAAAGAATGAAAAAGAACAAGAAAAAGGGAAAAAAAAATAAATACAAATACTCGAAAATCATTTTAAAAATTTAAAAAGGGGGGGGGGGGGGGGGGGGAGGGGAAGGGGTTTAGCCGCCTAAAAACATCCGACCCAATTTTGAAAACCAAGGGGAGGGGCCCTAACCCCCAAACCCCCAAGGGGTGATAGGGAAAAAAGGGAGAACCCCGAAAAAAAAACCCACTACCCTAAACCCGCTAAGAGCTCAAAAACTCACCCCCCCCCCCCACACAACGAAAAAAAAAAAAAAAAAAAAAAAAAAGCACTTTCCCGGCGGCCCCCCCAAAACCTCCCCAAAAACAAAACACACACAAAAACACAACACCCCCAACACACACACACACACCCACCAAAAGGCGCGCGTCCCCCACGAACAAACACGCCGCACACATACACAAACGCCAATAAGCGCACACACGGGGGGGGTGGGGGGGAAAAAATGGGGAAAAATTGGGGAAATGTACAAAAAAGGATACAATTTAAACATCCCGGGGGAGGGATAGGGGGATAGGTGGTGCTATGGGGCGCAACAAAAAAAAGGCAAAAATAAGAGCAAAAAAAGCAAAAAAATAGATATGCGGTCAGATGGAGGCCTAACCAAAAACCCCCAATGACCAAAAAAAAAAAAAAAAAAAAAAAAAAAAAAAAAAAAATCAAAACATATACATATAAACACACACAATATATAAAAAAATATAAAAATAAAATAATATACCCATAAAAGATAGAAATAAAAAAAAAAAAAAAAAAAAAAAAAAAAAAAAAAAAAAAAAAAAAAAAAAAAAATTTTTAAAAAAAAAGGGGGAAGGGAAAAAAAGGGGGGGGGGGGAAAAGGGGAGGCAAAGGGAGGGGCCCGGGGGGGGGGGGGGGGGGGGGGGAAAAAGGGGAGACAAAAGAAGGACAAAAAAAAGGGGCCCAAAGGGAAAGGGGGGAATTTGAGGGGGCGAGGGGGAGGGGGTTGGGGTGGGGGGAAGGAAATAGTAAGGGCGAAAATAGAAGAAAAGGGGAAATAAGAAGGAAAAGAAAAAAGAAGGAACCCAAAGGGGGGGGAGCCCCTTTAAAAGGGCATAAAAAAGGGAAAAAGGACGGGGGAGGTGAGGAGAAAAGGGAAAGGGGGGGGAGGGGGGTAAAAAAAAAAAAAAAAAAAAAAAGGGGGGGGGGGGGGGGAAAAGGGGAAAAAAAAAAAGGGGGGGGAGGGGGAAGGGGGGGGGGGGGGGAGGGGGGAAAAAGGTTAGGGGAAAGGGGAGGGGTAAATTTCAAAAGTAAGGGGAGAAAAAAAATAAATGAATAAATCAAAGAAAAAAGAAAAAAAAAAAAAACAGGAAAACTGGGGGGCTAAAACCCCCACTCAAAACTCCTGAAAAAAGATATAGGCCCCAAAAAAAGATTTATTTCCGAAAGGGGCCCCGGCTCTTCTCACGAAGAGGGCCCCTGATTTCAGACCAACCATTTCACAGGGAAGAACTTAAATTACCCCAAAACTTTTTCCCCCACAACGATTTTCCAACCCCCTTTAACCCCCCCCCAGAAATTCGCTCTTGAGGTTCCCCCCCCACAAAAAGGGGTGCCCTTGCATAAAACCAAATGGGCAAAGGTGGGGGGTTTGTTGTGGGGCCCCGAACCTGTATTTTTAGGGAGGGAAACCTCTCCCGGCAACTCAACCCACAAAACCCCCAGCTACCAGAAACTGGGAAACCCCCCCCCCCCCAGTTTTAAACCCGAAAACCCATTTTAAAAACCATTAAGATCCCTTTTTAAAAAAAGCCCCTTAAAACCCCCCAAAGGCTAAACGTAAAACAAAAAACCAAGACCAAAAGGGTTTAAAATTTTTTAACCCTTCCCCCCAAAATTCCCAAGGGCCCAAAAACCCCTGGAAACCCATCGTCTCAGCCTGCAGTTTCCCCCCACAGAAAAAAATTTCCTGAATACCTCACCCTTTCCCTCCTCCCCAACCCCCCCCCCTTCAAAAAAACCTTTCCCACTTCACAAGGGCACCCACTCATGCTCTCAGTCTCATTAAAAGACCTCCACCTCAATTTCCCAAGTTTCAGCCTAAAAAACCCCCCCAAAATTTATCTCGACGTGACACTCCCGTATACTATATTCCCATTTCCAAAAGACTGCAACCCCGGGCATTTTTTTTTCCCCAACCAAAGAACAACCCTTTTCCCCGCGACTACCATTTTTTTTTTTCGCCTTGCGGAAAATCGTCTCAAAACCAAAAACACCCTTTACCCCCTTTCCCTTTGGGGACACTTTTAAACAAATTTGTGGTGTCCCCCCCATGGGTACCAAAATGGCCCCCGTAAAAGCAAAGCCTTTTCATGGGAACTTTTAAAACAACTTCCTGCAACAATTTCCAAATTTTTAATCCCCCGAATTCTATAAAAAAGCACATTCCCAGACGCCTTTTGGGGGGCTTAAACCTCCATGGGCCCAATTTAGAGATCCCCTTCTTCATCCCCAGCATCCCCAAAAATTTTTATTTCCCCTTAAACAAGGTTTTTCCCCCTGCCCCAAAATCTGAAAAAGGGGGGCAAAACACTTTTCCCTTTCATTAATCCCCTCCATCACTGGGAAATGGGCCCCTCCACTTTCCCTCCACAAAAAAACCTATCACCTTTCCCCCCTTATCTCGAAAACAGAACGTCACATAATCCCAGTACCAAAAAAACCCGCATAAACCCATTCTCATTCTTGAGGCCCTTTTCCCCAACTCCCGCTCGGGGAACCTTTTGTCTTTTAAAGTAAAAAAGGGGCCCTTTTAAAGAAACATTTTTTTTTTCCCCTTATCGGGGCCGCCACCTTTAAAAAACCCCCCAAGACATCATTGACCGTGCTTTTCCCCGAAAGTCCAGCCTCATCGCCCGTTCCCCCAACTCTTTAACCCCCAAACCCCCAGGAATCAAAACCCTAGACAGACCTGTTGTTTAGCCTGCTGAAAACCCCCCTTTTTGCCACCAGGGGGGTTTAAAAAATTCCCTTTCCCAAAACCCAAATGGAACATCCTTTAAAATCCCTTTTCCCCCTCCCAAAAATTTTTTTTTCCCCCCGGGCCCCCCTAGTTTCCCCAAACGGACAAAAATAACCGTACTTGCTTTTGCGTTTTCCCGCTCCAGCCTCACAGACGGCAAATCTTCTGTTGGCACAACCCATCAATCTTTCCCAACCCCCCAAGACCCCCCCCCCCTTCACTGCACGCCAATGAAGTGAAAGGACCCCGTTCCCCCGCGGAAATGGGCCCAATTCTTCAACGCCAAACCCCTAACTTGGTCTACACACCACTGCAAAAAAGAAAAACAAAGGGGGGAAAATTTTCATCGGGGGGACCGGCCGCACTCTGACCTTTTCCCGATTCAAGAAACACCCGCTGACCCTTTAAAAACAACAGGGACAAAAACCCTAGAAAAGCACTTTCCAAACCCCCCCACCATTTCCCCAAAAAGCAAAAGTAAGGGGTTATGGCTCATGAAAACCCAGTACTCTAAGACCCCGGAAGGGAAGGGGGTTTTCACCTGATTAAAAAACTGGGGGGACCAGAAATCCCCCCTGAAAATTTAAAGAAAAAAGCCTTTGCAAATTTTGTGAAATTTTTTTTTTTTCCCCAGAAAAATTCCAGGTGGACAATAAATTATTATTTTTCCCTTTAACCCCTTTTTTGTACTTTTTCCCGTGCCCGGTTGGTCCCGAAACATGGGGCCACTTTTGGGGCCCCTAGAGCCGCCCAAATGGGAAAGAAAAACGGTTTTAAGAGTTTTAAACCTTTTGACCCGGGGTTTCCGAGAAGGGGTTTGCTTTCCCCCGTTCCCTGTCCCTTTTTTTTTTTTTCTAATTTTTTTTTTTTATTCCCTTATTTTTCTTCCACTTACTTTTTTATCTATCCCTCCCTTCCTACCCCCTTTTCCCCCTTCCCCCCTCCCCTTTCCCCCCCCCTTTTTTTTTCCCCCCTTTTCCCCCCCCCCCCCGCCCCCCCCTCCCAAACCCCCCCCCCCCCCTTTCCCCCCCCCCCCCCCCCTTTTTTTCCCCCCTTTTTTTTTTTTGGGCTCCCCCCCTTTTTTTTTCCCGTTTTTTTTTTTTCTTTCTTTTTTCTTTTCTTCTTTTCTACTACCCCCCCCCCTCCCCCCCCCTTTTCCCCCCCCCCCCCTTTTTCCCCCAACTTCCCCCCTTCCCTAAAGGGCCCCTTCCCCCTTTTTTTCCTTCTTTTTTTTAATTCCTTTTCCCTTTTTTCCCCCCCCCCCCCCCCCCCCCCCCCCCCCTCCCCCCCCCCCCTCCTTTTTCTTCCCCCCCTTTTTTTTAATATTTTTTTTTTATTTTTTTTTTTTTTTTTTTCCCCCCACCCCCCTTTTTTATAATTTTATTTATTTTTTTTTTTTTTCCCCCTTTTTTTTAAATTTTTTTTTTTTTTTTTTTTTTTTTTTTTTTTTTTTTTTGGTTTTTATTGGGGGGTGTTTTTTAATTTGTTTTAAAATAAGGTTTTCTTTTATTTTGGGTTTAATTTTTTTTTTTTTTTTTTTTTTTTTATTTTTTTTTTTTTTTTTGGCCCCCAATTTTTTACCCCTCTTCCCAATCAAAACCCCATCTCTTTGGGGAAAGGCCCTTTTTTTTTGGACCCTTTTAACCCCATTTAAACCCCAATTTTTTTACCCCCAACCCCAAACCCCCCCCCCCCCCCAGTTTTGCCTTAAAGGCGTTGGGATGGTGCGTGCGTTTTTTAGTTCGGCGCACGGACGCCCCTTTTTTTGTGGGGGTGTGTGTGGGTGTGTGTTGGTGTGTGTGGGGGTGTGGGGGGGTGAGCTTTGCCCCTCTGTGCAAGTTTTTTTTTTTTTTTTTTTTTTTTTTTTTTTTTTCCGTGTTTGTGGGGGGGGGAAACTTTGGGACCTTTGCGCTTGGCAAAGGGGGTTTTTTTCGGGGGTTTTCCCTTTTCCCCCCTCACCCCCCTTTGGGGCAGGGGAGGGGAAAACCCACCCTTGGGGCAGACTTGGGGCGGGTGCCCTTTTGGGGCTGACCCCCCTTCTCCCCCCCTCCCCCCCCCCCCCCCCCCCTTGTCATTTAAAAAAAATTTTTTTTCGAGTATATTGTAACTTAATTTTTTTGCTTTTTTTCCCTTTTCATTTCATTCATATTTCAACACACCCCCTACAAAACCCTCCCACCCCCCCCCCCTCCACTCCCTCTTTTTTTTTTTTTTTCTTTTTTTTTTTTCTTTTTTTTTTTTTTTTTTTTGGGGGGTTTTTTAATTTTTTTTTTTTTTCCCCCACCTTTTCCCCTCTTTCTCCCCCTTCCCCCTTTTTCCCCCTCTCTTTTCTCCTCCTCTCTTTCCCTCCCCTCCCCTCCCCCTCTTCTCTCTCTCTCCCCGCCCTCCTTTTCCTTTCCCCCTCACTTCCCCCTTCCCCTCTTTCCCCTCCCCCCCAAATTTTTCCAAATCCCCCTCCCCCCCCCTCCTTTCCCCCTTTCCCCCCTTTCTAACCCCTTTATTTCCCCCCCTTTTCCCCCCCTTTTTTCCCTTTTAAGTCTTTTTTTTTTCCTAAACCCCCTTTTGCCTTTCTTTGTTTTTCCCCGTTTTTTCGTGCATTTAAATTGGGCTTAACTTAAACCCCTTTTTTTTCTCTTCCTTTTTTCTTTTCGAAACCCCCCTTTTTTTCCCTTTCCTTCCTCACCCCTTCCCCACTCCCCCTCCCCCGACACCCAAACCCCCCCTCTCCCCAAAAACCCAAACCACCCCTTTTTAAGGAGAAAAAAGGGGGAAGGGAGGATAAGGGAGGTTTAAAAGTCTTATTTTTTTTTTTTTTGGGGCCTTAAAGGAACAAAAATTTTCCAAAATTTTTTTGGCCCCGTTTTTGGCCGGGCATTTAAAAATTTTTGTTTACTTCCACACTTTGGGTTTTTGGGGCCCCGGGGCGTTTTTCAAACGCCGCAATTTGGTTCATAAATTTGGGTTAAAATTTAAAATGGCCCAAACGGCCCCTCGGAACAGAAAAAAAACCCAAAAAACCACCCAACGCGCTCAGCAAGCCCCTGAAAATAAGAGAGGGGGGGGGGGGTTGGTGGGGTTTTCAAGGAAAAATGTTGGCTTAAAAACTAAAAAACAATCTAAAAGGCCCGGCGGAAAGAAAAAGTTTTACTTTCCACATTATCGTTTTTGAAATTAAACCCAGAGGGGTTTAAACCCCCCCACATGTTTTTTTATTCTTCCCCTTTATTTTTTGGGTTCCTTTTTAGCCTAGGCAAAAAAAAATTTTCCCCCACTTTTCATCAGCAACCCTTAAATTTAATTGTTTTATTTTTGTGGTGTTTTTAAAAAGGGGAAAAATTTTGGAAAACCCCAAAGGCCCCCAATTTGAAAAAAAAGTATTTCTTGGGGTTTTTTTTTTCAATTTTTAAAATTTCGAGACTCTTGCTCTTTTTTGTCGTGTTTCAGTAACGCCGCATTTTTCATTGCCGTTCATACACAGCATGCAAGCACGCGCACGCACCACACACACACACACACACTACAACGAACGTACTAGCGAACGCACGCTCTGAGAGAGAGAGAGAGAGAGAGAGAGAGAGAGAGAGAGAGAGAGAGAGATGTATAACATCGTCTCTTTCTGAACTTACTGTTGGGTCTCTAAATCGGATCATATAACCTACTTATAATGGTTACAGGCTGGTTCTACAGCCAGAGAGCAGTTGCTGTCCGGCTGACTGGGTCACTCTCTATCAGCTTCGTTGCTAATGTGGAGAACGAGAGCGTCTTCACCGTCAGCATGTTTGACGTCATCAGTAATCTTGTTTTATTTGAGGCGTCATTTACGTCATCAGGAACAGAAAAAAAGGCGTGATTACCTGATCGTCTGCATGCAGCAAGCCCTGTAAATTAGTGTGTGTGTGTGTGTGTGTGTGTGTGTGTGTGTGACAGAGAGGAAAAAAGTTGCTGAAAAACTAAAGACATTATGCAGACAGAATAAAATGTATTTCATTTCCAATTTCATTTTGATTAAATTGAGATTATTTGTATTTGTTTCTGTCCGTCTGTGTGTTTGTCTTTGATCTCCCTTGCATCTTTGGGTGGATCCTCAAGCGTAGGCTCAAAGATTGTCCCCTACATTTTATACTTCAGCAACTTTTTTCCTCCCCACACTTTCATTTGGTTTCATTTACTACCCTTCACTGGCTGCTTTGGGGTGCTATTGGACTCTTTTTTTGCACCCATGGTGGTGAGAACACCACGGTATTATGGACTGTGGTGTGTCTCTATTTGACGCCAAGAGCGCAGACACAACCAGCCGTGTCTCCCTGATGAGTTCCGATCCAGCGGACGAAAGGCCTCGGAGCAGGCAATACAAATTATATCTGCCTTCAAAAGGGATTGCGATGGTTCCCTTATGCAGCTGGTGAAGAGTTTTCATATCTGTAATAGGCCTATATTTTCTTAATTTCATGTTCCCAGTTTCTCCATCTTCAAACTCCACCCCCCCCCCCCCCCCCTCCTTCTCCTTACGTCCAAATCTTTGCCAAGTCATTACTATGAAGACAGTTGAGTTGTTGGCCTGCGCTTGTTTTTTCTCCCCACTATTAGATTGTTCGTCTAAGTATGTATTTGTCTGACTTTATTCAAGTTTAAAAGGCTGTGCCAGTCTTGAATAAAAGTTGCTCTGTGTTAGGTTTTCTTATGGGAGCAAACGTTACCCCACTTGTTTTTTTGTTTACTGTTCCCTGCCTCATTTCATTTCCAATTTCATTTTGATTAAATTGAGGTTATTTGTATTTGTTTCTGTCCGTCTGTGTGTTTGTCTTTTGATCTTCCTTGCATCTTTGGGTGGATCCTCAAGCGTAGGCTCAAAGATTGTCCCCTACATTTTATACTGTCTGCATAATGTCTTTAGTATTTCAGCAACTTTTTTCTTCCCCACACTTTCATTTGGTTTCATGTACTACTCTTCGCTGGCTGCTTTGGGTGCTATTGGATTCTTTTTTGCACCCTTGGTGGTGAGAACACACGGTATTATGGACTGTGGTGTGTCTCTATTTGACGCCAGGAGCGCAGATACAACCAGCCGGTCTCCCTGATGAGTTTCGATCCAGCGGACGAAAGGTTTCGGAGCAGGCAATACAACTATATTAGCCTTCAAAAGGGATTGCGATGGTTCTCTTATGCAACTAGGGAAGAGTTTTCATATCTGTAATATATTTTCTTAATTTCATGTCCCCAGTTTCTTCATCTTCAGACTTTCTGAATGTCTTCTGTGCCGGTTGCAAGGTCAGGGGTGCTGGTGGTTTTCCATGCGCGTGAGAGGCAGGTGGCCGGTCGTCTGGCTGTTGATAATGCTAGGTTCACACTATGGTCTGCGCGTTAAAGAAACTGCTTTGGAAACCGTCTATAAATAAATGTGACTGGAGTTTCTGTCGACAATGTGAACGCTCGACGAAATTAAAACAGAAACTGCGAAGCTCCTCCCCTTTTGCGTTTTGCACGGACTTCCCTGCTATTTTCGCCTTTCTTTTTTTTTTTGGGGGGGGGGGGGGGGTCAATTTCAGTCAGTCTCGTGTACAAAAACTTTGTTGCCTGCCTGTTCACACTTTGGAAACGATATGGAAACTCGGTAGCGTCAGTGTCCTAGTTTCTTCTCGGCCTGTATTTCCAAACAACTTTTGCAGACTGAGATGGAAGGAAACAGGCTTGGCAAATCTATCGGGAATATCCGATAGAGGTAATGCAGTTTGTTGAAGGGGGTATGTGAGTTTTCTCTGTGCAGATTTCGGTTTCCCGACAAGAAATTGGGGCTGTTTCCAGGCCGGTTTCCATAGTGTGAACTAAGCATAAGGATCAGGTTGTTCTCAGTCATCTAGTCTTCGACCTGCTCTCCTCTAGCGTTTAGGTCAGGGTATCCCAGCCTGGGGACCGGCTGTTAAAAGGCAAATGAATCTGATTGGACAAAGAGCGAAGACCAGAAGTTTCAGCACTGTGAATGCAGCCGTGTACCTGATCATCACGAGTATTGATAACAGGGCTTGAAGAATGCCAGTCTCTGTGACAGTTTGACTCTGTTTGCCTGCCAGTTTGTCTGCCGTGTCTGTGCCTCTAGCCATGCGCAGTTTGTGTGTGTGTGAGTGTGTGTGTGTGTGTTCGTGAGTGTGTGTGTGCGCGCGCGCGTTTATCTCTTAAAGCAAAATAAATAACACTACCTACTCAAGAGACAGAGAACCAATCAAACACATTACTAATGGGAGCGCTTAACAGAGAAACAAAAATTCATACACTCGCGTGGATGATTTTAAAGATATTTTGTATAGCATGTGGTGAGAGAATTGGAATGTATATGATGAAGTATCGTAGGGAGCGCTTGACAGACAAACCAAACATTCACACACTCCCATCGTTGATTTTAAAGGTATTTGGTTTGGCATGTGGTGAGAGAATTGGAATGAATCATGTTGTGACTTCACTTGAATGTATGATTAGGTATCGTATGCTGTCCACACTTTTAAAAAAAGTTTTTGTAAAGCACCTGTTTCCAAGGCCTACGTTTCCATTAGCGTCAGTCTTTAAACTCATCTGCTTTTTAGCGTGTTTATTTCAAATTCCGTATGATCGTTGTCAAATCCCGTGAGGCAGGTCTGGAACCGTTTCGATGCATACGATTCCGGTAGAATATACTGTTCTTGGATTGATAATGGAACACTTATATAAACAGATCGTGAAATCTACTTTGCCACTTTCTTTATCTGCTCGGTCTACTTTGTCATCAGTGCATTCTATGGATTAAATTACTTATTACAAGTATCTTACTTACTTAGAATTAGATGCTCCGGCGTCTTGCGACGCATGAGAAGTCGCTCCACTGTGCACGGTCCTCAGCCAATCTGCTGGTGTCACTCCATCCTCTGTCAACGAGTCTGAGGTCTCTCTCCACTGTCTGTCGCCAGCTCACTTCTGCTCTGTCTCTGATTTTGATAACTAATTGCAAAGCTTACCGTTTTTGGTTGGGCACAGAAGATAATTTGAGATTTGCATAATAGAAACCTACTGAGATGACGTAAAGCCATTAAAAGTGCTCATCAAAGTTCGGTCGTAAAAGTGGTTTTATTCACTTCAAGATGAACAAATTCTTTATCTGTAAACTGGGTATTGAATATGCAGGTCTCGCCTTAATGTCTGTTAATGATACTTTCTTATGACGTAAGAAATGTCTTATATAAGACTAGAAATCGGCATGCTAGAATGTTTATATTTTTGTCTTTTGTGAAATTCATATCGTCAACGTCACTAGAAGCTCTTTGAATTTCCCATACCTGTGCTTGGAAGAAAGAAGGCCTGACAGAAATAGAATCATTTTCAGGAGTAATTCCAGAGGCTTTCATTATTTCGAAGGTGTAAGTTTGCCAAAGTTATTTGCGACGAAATTGATTTAGCTTTTTCTGGAAAAAAATCCATATTTGATCCATGTTTTTATTTCAATGTTTACATCAGACTCAGCTGCAACATTTTTTATTTCAAATTTTGTGGACTGGCCTTTTCTATATTCTTTTCAGGATACTAGTTGAGGCCTCGCTATGCATACGGACAGATGGCACGTGCACTGGAAGAGCTGATGTTGATTTCGATGCCTTGTATTTCATGCTTAGTGGTTTATTTCCAGCAAGAAAAAAATGTTTCTTGGGCATAATATTATTTAAGATCTTCGCACGCGTGTGTGGTGTGTGTGTGTGCGCGCGTGTATGTGTGTGTGTGTGTGTGTGTGCGCGCTTGTGTGTGTGCGCGCTTGTGTGTGTGTGTGTGTGTGTGTGTGTGTGTGTGTGTGTGTGTGTGTGTGTGTGTGTGTGTGGTGTGTGGTTTTGGTGTGTGTGCGTGCGTGCGCGCGCATGTGTGTGTGGTGTGTGTGTGTGTGTGTGTGTGTGTGTGTGTGTGATGCCTTGGGTTTTCACACATTAAATGTTGGTCTGAAGAACCCACAAATAACTTAAACTTCTCCTCCAGCGCCCACTCCCTCTCACACACACATGCTTGGCCCTTCCCCACCTCCACCCTCTATCCATCACCCTTCTTTATCTCCACCTTACCACACTCTCTCGTCCACCCCCCTCATCCCCAACTTCACCAGCACTATCATCTGCGCCTTTTTCTTTCTTTTTTTTTTTCACTTTATTTTTTTTGCTCCTCCCTCCTGTCTACTCGTCTCTCTGGGTTGTCTCCCTTGGGTCAGGCGAGCCGACTACGTTTGCTGAGATCCGCACGCGCTTTGCCTTCTTTTCCTTAGGTGAAGAGAAGAGAGAGAAGACGGGGGGGGGGGGGGGGGGGGGGGGGGGGGGGGACGGGGGGGAGGGGACACAGAAAGAGACAGACGGACAGAAATGACAAAACAGACAGACCAGTTAATTAACGCTGTTTGAACTACTAAATTCAATCTCTCTCTCTCTCTCTCCTCTCTCTCTCCCTCTCTCTCTCTCTCTCTTCTCCTCTCTCTCTCTCTCTCTCTGTGTGTGTGTGTGATGTGTGTGTGTGGTGTGTGTGCCTGGATGGTACAATGCCCTATCCTTGTGTGAAGTGCAGCTGAAAAGAGCTACTCTCCTGCCAGCCCGCGCCACACCCAACCCATCAAAAGAAGAAACGGGAGCGGTAGAAAACAGAGAGTAAGGAATGAAGGGGGATGGGAAGGGGCGGGGAGGTGGGGAGGGGAAACCCTTGGAGTGGAGTGGTGCATGGACTCGGCAGTGATGCTAAAAATGTCCCGTAGTAGAATTGGGCCGGCATGACGCACCTTCTTCACCTTCGTATGCGCCCCCCCCCCCCCCCCCTTCCCCCCCCCCCCCCCCCCCCCCCCCCCCCCCCCCCCCCCAGGGGCCTGAGTGGGGTTTTTTGGGCATCGAACGCAACGAACTGGGGTTAACTGCAAAAGTTGTGAGGGTGCTTGTGTTTTAAAAACAGATCTGGTTAAAATTAAGACAGGGGCGCTTAACGACTTTGAGCGGGTTTTTAATCTACCTTTCCTGAGCGCAAAAAAAAGGGGTGGGAGGGGAGACGGGGGGAACGGAGGAATTATTCAAACAACAAAAATAAAGAACAGTTGGAAGATCGAAAAGGTCACTTTAAAAAAAAGGGCGTAACCAAATGCGTAACCATTAAAACTCATTTGTTCGTATTCTGTAGAAATTTTGTTAACATTAAATTTATAATAAAATAAAATCCAGAATCTTTTGTTGTTTGTCCAGACCAACCGGCGATCCGCCCCCAAAAAATTGTGGGTTCGATCCACTTTCGACGGGTTTTGGCAAATGCCAGTTTCGTAGGCGTGGGGACACACAACTCCCGGGGAGGTCAGGGGTTCCCATTCCCTTAGGGTCTTTTTTTTGTGGGATTTTTCTGCCCCAATCGCCCCCCCCCAAATTTTGAGTTTGTTATGGCTCAGGGGAAGAACTGGAACCCATAGTTTTTGCCTCCGATGGGTGCGTCTCGAGGGGCCAAATTGCTTGACAAGGGCGGTTTTTTTTAAAACTCGGGGCCCGAAAAAAAGTGAGGGTATGCCCGCAGCATCAGGCCCAAAAGGACTCCATGCATCACTTCAACTTTTTTACCGCACCAACCAGAAAAAAAAGGTCTCAATCTTTTGCCCTGGCTGTTTTGGGGGGCTCATGGGGGCCTCAGTTTCCATTTTCTCCCATTTTTGTATCCTTGGGAGTTCGTCTCGAGGGGCACCGTATACGGGTTCATGGGGGCTGCCCTTACGGATTGGGAAGTCTCCCGAGGGGGGGGGGGGGGGGGGGGGGGGGGGGGGGGTTTGGGGGGGGGGGGGGGGGGGGGGGGGGGGGGGGGGGGGGGGGGTGGGGGGGGGGGGGGGGGGGGGGGCCCCCCGGGTTCCGTCATTGGGGGGGGCATTCGACAAACCGGGTGTGCCCTCGGCTTAAAGGGGACACCAGATGGCACAGGGGGGCAGTGGCCACTGAGATGGCATGAAGAATGAAAATGAAAAAAAAAAAGTTGGGTCGAAATCTTTCTGTCGTTTTTGTGAAAGCTGGAAGGGACAACAAAACCCAAAAAACTTATTAAAAAGATTAACCTTTTTTTTTTTTTTATGTTCGAGGTCATTCGATAATGTTAATCAAAATGTCGTAACAAAACAGTACAAGAAATAGTAATATAAAATAAGTTTTTGGGACACTTGTATGAAATCAAGATTTAGCCAGTTGTTTTGGTTTTTGTTTGGGTTTATGTTGTTTGTTGTTTATGAGATTTGTGTTTTTCAATGAACTCTGGGATTTTCGTTTTAAAATTGAATGAAGACAATTTTTTTCCAAAACTGATTTTTTTCGTTGTGTATAAATTGAACTTGCGAAGCGTCGTAACGATGCTTGAGGTTACAACATGATCGGTTTACATTTAGGTTAACATGCAAAGCGTTGTAACGGTGTTTATGTTAGAACATAATCTGGTTTCAATCTAGAAGTTTCTGGGCGCAAAAAAGGAGGGGAGGAAAGGTGTGAAAGGGAGGGAGACAGGAGATGGTGACTCTGAAATACACAAAATAAAGGACAGTCGCGAATATGCCAAGCATGTCACGTGGAAAAAAATGACGTAACCATTTTTACATCATTTGGTTCGTCATACCTGTAGAAACTTTGTATACATGGATTGTGAAGCCGGTTAAAGATCAATTATGATAAAGAGCGACCCAGGATCTTGCATTTCATCCAGATCACAACTCGGCAGATTCGCCTCCAAATTTAATGGATTCGTTCCATTTTTCGACAAAGTTCGGTCGAAATTAACCAGCTGCTTCGTCACCATTATACCAGGTACAAAACACGACTCTAGAGCGCCTTCTCCTCCTCGCTCTTTAAGCCCCTCCCCTCCCCTCTTCCCTCTCGCCGCCTGTCCCCAGACGGACAGATCCAGCCCCCGTGGGAGCTATGTATCGAACGCGCGCCGATCCGCATCACCACCGCCATAACATGTCGAGTGGCTTCCTCCCCCCCCACCCCCCCCCCCCCCCCCCCCCCCCCCCCCCCTTCCCCTCCAACCATCTCCCTCCTCCCACTCATTCTCCTCGGGGGAGCTGTGTGAAAGGGTGGTCAATCAATACTGGGAGTGTAGTACTACGACAGCTAGAAACCACTGGGTTTCGCTGGAGCTGGCTCAGTCTGAGCAACAGACTTCGCGCAGAGAGTGAGAGGAGAGAGAGAGAGAGAGCGGCTCGATCTGACTGCAGTTACAAGGTTGTGGTGGGTAGTGTCGCTTTATTCTTCTCCTGACGAGTTTATTTGTTTTGATGGTTCGCCGTTATGTTCTCGGCTGGGAAAGGAAAGGAAAGAACGTTTGTAAGAGCGTGCACGTATGACCCTTTCAGTTTTGAAGACTTACTGCGTAACTTTTCACCCCTTCTCAAGTCTTATTCTTCAGCCTTGCGTGGTCAAATACCTATTTAGTATCAACATTCATTCACTGAAAAAGACGAGTAAATATCGAGAAACGGATCCATTCGGTTTTGACAAGTAATTTTGTTTGTTTGTTTGCTTGCAAACTGATCTGCCTGTATTATTGTCACAGACGGATCAAGCAAGGTCAGAGGATCCTGATAACATTGGGCAAGTTGACATTAGTGAGGCAAGGAAACTTTCTAATCCACTGCCCCCCCCACCCACCCCACCCCGCCCCCTATCCCTACTTAGCTTGTGGGGCGTAGTGAGATCATTTCTTGCTGCATTTAATTATTCAACAACAAAAAGTGAAAAGAGATAAAACAGCACAGAAAAGCTTGTTCGCTTCAGAGACAGTGAAAACACTACTTTCTGTTGTCCTGAATTTATTCTGCATCAAACAGTGGACTGGAAAACGCCTTCTGTGCATTTGTTTCCCCCAACGGTTCAGAAGTCATCGCGGGGACCAGAGAGATATAATTACTTTTTTGGTCAGCGAAGCGAACACGTGTCTCCTCTGCAGGTGAAAGTGTGGGTGAGGGTGTCTCCTCTGCAGGTGAAAGTGTGGGTGAGGGCGTGTCTCCTCTGCAGGTGAAAGTGTGGGTGAGGGCGTGTCTCCTTGCAGGTGAAAGTGTGGGTGAGGGTGCCTCCTCTGCAGGTGAAAGTGTGGGTGAGGGTGTCTCCTCTGCAGGTGAAAGTGTGGGTGAGGGCGTGTCTCCTCTGCAGGTGAAAGTGTGGGTGAGGGCGTGTCTCTTCTGCAGGTGAAAGTGTGGGTGAGGGTGTCTCCTCTGCAGGTGAAAGTGGTGGGTGAGGGCGTGCACTGTTTACCATGACCAAGAACAGTAACATGGCCTCCAAGAAACCGCCGTCTGTCAAGAAACAGGGGGACACTTGCGCGGTATGTGGAACTGATACTCCTCTCTCTCTCTTCTCTCTCTCTCTCTCTCTCTCTCTCTCTCTCTGTCTCGGTGAGTGTGTGTATGGTGTGTTTGTGAGTATGTGTGTGTGTGTGTGTGTGTGTGTGTGTGTGTGTGTGTGTGTGTGTGTGTGCGTGCGTGCGCGCGCGCACGCGCGCGTATGTGTAGGCCTATGTATGTTCTTCTCTCTCTCCCTCCCCCCCTCTCTCTCTCTCCCTCTCTCTCTTTGTATCTTTGTGTGTGTGTGTGTGTGTGTGTGTGTGTGTGTGTGTGTGTGTGTGTGTTGTCCCCCTCTCTCCCTCTTTCTCTCTTTCCTTCTCTCTCCCTCCATCCATCTCTCTCCCTCCCTCCCTCCCTCCCTCTCTCTCTCTCTCTCTCTCTCTCTTCTCTCTCTCTCTCTCTCTCTCTCTTTGCCTGTCCCTGTCTGTCTGTCTCTCTCTCTTTCTCTCTCTCTTATATTGAATTGATAAATTTGAATCTCAATCTTTGGTGTGGAATAATTATAAGAATTAGGTTACGTATATCATCCTTAA
>CM031606.1:54624897-54627397 GCA_018398815.1 Conus ventricosus | reverse complement strand
ACACGCATACACACACACACACACACACACACACACACACACACACACACACACACACACACACACACACACACACGTTCGCACGCACCTTCCCTCAGCAGAGTCAAGGTTTTCATCTCCGTACAACACACACACACACACACACACACACACACACACACACACACACACACACACACACACACACCGCGCGCGCGTTCGCACGCACCTTCCCTCAGCAGAGTCAAGGTTTTCATCTCCGATATCTTACCCATTCAGAGGCAAGAAAATAGTATGCAGGTAAATCAGTGTCAGTCGCATTCCTTACTAGTACGAAAGAGGGGAGGGGAATGTATGTGTGTGTGTGTGTGTGTGTGTGTGTGTGGTGTGTGTGTGTGTGTTTGCGCGCGCCGCGCGTGTGTGTGTGTTTGCGTGTGTATGTGTTGTAGTGTGTGTGCGGTAGTGCGTGCGCGCGCGTGCGCGCGCGCTGTGTGGTGGTGGTGAGTGAGAGAGAGAGAGAGAGAGAAGAGAAGAGAGAGAGGAGAGAGAGAGACAGAGAGAGAGGAGAGAGGGGAGAGAGAGAGAGAGAGATGATAACGTTTACAATGTAGTAAGTAAACTGCGTGGGCAGGCCTATTCAATATACCACCCGCAACTATAATTACTAAGGGCCTCATGGGTTTGGCTTCATTTAGTACCGACTGTCAGTGACGACGAGTTCTTCACGGAGGTCAAATAGCGCGGCTTTGTGCGGCGGAGCAAGACACAAGGTCGCGCTGAACCCTCTGTTTTCCGCCGCCGTGGATGAAAGGATAGGCAGTGGCAATGGTACTAAAAATACCTCGCAGACACACCCAATACACAACGTAGGCCTCTCGACGTACAATGCAGCGCATGTTCGAATTAGACGCGCGTTTTCACTAAAGCCATGTCGATCCTCTCATCTTGCACGCCTACCTACGACTTTATCATGTGTCTGATCTTAGAAAATCCTCGCTGTCACTCTTTGACCTCCTTATCAATTGGTCAGTAGCTGAAGACCTCTGCCAGTCGACCGCCGCCTACGTATGTTTGGTCATCAAACAGACCTGTGGGTCCGCGGCGAGTCTCGCCCATTCCTTCTATGGGAGCGCACTGGCGTCTGAAGTTCACAAAAAAAACACTTACTTCGTGAAAACTCTGTGTGTGTGTGTGTGTGTGTGTGTGTGTGTGTGTGTGTGTGGTGCGCGTGCGTGCGTGCGTGCAGAAAAACAGCTATACCACTAGTTTCTAAACTACAAGAGCTTTATTATCGTCTTGTTGTGGCCTGTTGATTATACGTTTTTCCAATGAAACAATCATTAGCTTGAGACGGATCATTTTTGACATGAAGAAACAAAACATTAAGGCGCATTGGAACGGTATCATTGTTGTAGCTTCATAAAGAGAGCTTCAAAGGTGCAGACGCAGCATGCGTTATGGTATACTCGGTTATCATTGCTCAGGGTTCTAAGCTTCATAATAGAGACTGCTTTGCAAATAGTGCAGAACGCCAGAAGTCGGCAATATCATGCTATACTGTTAGCGATAATTACTTCATTCATGGCTTAACAATCCTAATTAGTTTATTGCTTTTCGAATTCATTACCCATATAATTAGTTATGCACCAAATCGCGGCAAAGATGCAGCGATAATCACTTCAGCCTGCGCTGAAAATTACTTTCTAGGCATGTATACTATGCGGGACTTGAGAATGTGATTTCACTGTCAGGTACACGACTGCGTCTAAATGATAAATTGTCAAGTCAAGTCAATTAGTTTTCTTGAAGTGATAATTACTATTTTCACATCGTATAATTATTGTTTTCTAAAAGTGATAATTCCTGTTTTCAGCTGGAACAGCAATTGTCGTTGTTTTCTGGGTGGCAATGTCTCACGAATCACGTCTTTTTGAAGCCAATAAGGTGCCACAGGTTTAGATATAAGGTGTGGAGGGGTATGGAGGATAGGGTTGGGGGTGTCCTTTCTGAAGCTTCTGTGTGCGTCTTGTCACTCACTTCCAGGTGCTCATGGGCGACGAAGGCCTAGGTGCTTGGGTGCTGAACGTGTCAGCAGGTCCCGCCCAACGTCAGATTATAAAAGAAGTGTGAACCGGTTTATTTTTCCTTGTTTACCAAGCCAGGGAGTTATCTGCATGCGATTATTTACTGTTCGTTTCCAAGTGGTCGACCCCCACCTTCCCCCACCGTACCAACCCACAACCCCGTCCACCTTCACAGACAGACCCACCTCTTCATAACACCTGACAACCCCCCCCCCCCCCCCCTTCCTCATGTACTCGCCCACCTCAGCTCCGTCCGCCGACCCCAGCCCCTCATCCCCAATTGCGCCGCTCCTGCCCCCCTATCCCCATTCTTCCTCCCTCTCCTGCCCCCCTATCCCCATTCTTCCTCCCTCTCCTGCCCCCTATCCCCATTCTTCCTCCCCTCTCTGCCCCCTATCCCCATTCTTCCTCCCTCTCCTGCCCCCTATCCCCATTCT
>CM031606.1:54569897-54619897 GCA_018398815.1 Conus ventricosus | reverse complement strand
ATAATAGTAATAATAAGATTATTACTATTATTATCATCATTATCATCATCATCCACAATAGTCATTATTGTCACTATTATTATTTGTTGTTGTGGTTGCTGTTAAAAATCATGCAAAGATGGTTAATGCTCTGTTGCTTCTGTTATCGGTACTTTTGCATCTGGTTTTCTGAGGCATGGCAAGTGAGACCAAACAAAGGATGACGAGGAATGGAACGCGGGGAGGGGGGGGGTGGGGGGGGGGGGGGGGAGGAGGTCAATCACAAAGACAGTCTGTCTGTCCGTCGACGATTCCAGCCCATTGGTTTTCACACACACACACACACACACACACACACACACACACACACACACCACACACACACACACACATCCCACCCCATGCCACCCCACGCCCACCTCCCTTCCTGCTACCCTCCCCCCCTCTCCTCTCCCAAGTCCAGAGCCCATGATTTAGCAGTCTGAGCGGCACCGCCTTCCGCCCAGCCTGGTCACGACCGCCGGGCAGTAATGACGGTCCGGGCCTGGAAAGAGTTAATGGCCTTTTGCATGCGGCGGCTCGGTGGGGAAAGAGTTAATGGTATTAAGCATGAAGCGGGTCGAAGCCCAGCGCACGCCATGGACTGTTCCCGGCTTAGCCTAAAGGTGAGAGGAGAGGGAGGGACACGAGGGAGGGGAGGAGAGAGAGAGAGGGAGGGAGAGAGAGAGAGAGAGGGGAGGGGGGTGATGCATGGCAGTGTCACACGCAGCCTTCCTGGTTCTCTGGAGTGGTTGGTAGGCTTTCGTGCACTCAGTGGCGTCTTCCAGAGCTGCTGCTGAAGTAACGGGAATAGGACGACGGTTTTTTCCCCCTCGGATTTCTGTTAGTGCAAAGAATATCTTTTGCAACAGTGTACTATCGCATATATACTCGCTTCCTCCTCCTCCTTCTCCTCTCTCTCTCTCATTCACACTCAGGTTAGAAGCTGTTGTGTCCGAGAGTGGAGAGCAAAGTGCAGGAGATAACCTCGTTTGTGAGATAATTCACGGCACACGACATGGTGCAAAGTATATGGCTGTGTGCAGTGTGAGTACATTTTGAATTAGCAACAGGGGTGTGAAATCAATTGCTGTAGTGGCAGAGTAACTTGCGGCCAAATACCGGATGGTTACCTACTGTGGCACCCTCAGAGTTTGAACTTCATTGCTTGTGACCACGAGTTTTTCAGTGCTGTAGCGACGAACACTCGGATTCTGCAACGGCAGGCTTTTATGCACTGGCATAACACGGGTTCAATTAGAGGTATTGTGCACCGAGAACTGGGGCAATAACACAATGGTGGTTTACACTGTGATGTTCTCGGCGCCAGAATCTAATTGCCTGTGAGGTTAGTGGCTGGATTCGGGCGGAGCAGTACAGGTGCAGTGCTGTTGTCCGCATCATCATCATCATCATCATCATCATCATCATCATCATCATCATCTCATCATCACCACCACCATCATCATCCGACTGTTAACTGCCTCTACTCAGCCACTGCTGACGACTTCCTGACAAAGGTAGGCATGTGTTCGCTCTCTGTCTCTATCCCCCTCTCTGAATGACGAGTGGCTGGAACTGAATGGAGTCTGGGCTGGCTCGATCCTTCTAAGAACATAATGTGTATAGCTCGACTATCAAACAGGAATTTCTGGAGTCTAAAGGCCGAAAAATCCTATTTTAGACCCCCCCCCCCCCCCCCTTTCTGCCCCAGTCTTTCCTTGTTTCTTTACAAAAGAGTTCCCATTAATCATGGAGAGATTCGTCCCTTTAGGAAAACAAGAAATAGAGAGGAGAATGGCGCAGATCAGGGGGAGGAGGGGGGGGGGGGGGGGGCTGTAAAACAGGACTTCGTCGGAAGTCTATTGGGAAGTCTATTGTCAGGTTATGGCTGAGAGAATGCACAAAGCATTATAGGTATACGTGTGTGTGTGTGTGTGTGTGTGTGTGTGTGTGTGTGTGTGTTGTCAGTACAACCTTGAGTTAATCTGACAATAAATTGGTGTCAGTCAGTCAGTGTGTGTGTGTGAATATACGACAAACCTACAGTTTAAGGGCCCTCTACTCAGGTTGGCCCCTGGCTGAGTGAAATGGAAAAAAAAAGAAACAAAATAGCAATATCTTATGTCGGATAAGGTGGACGCTGCCTTGGGTCTCATGGTCTGACAGACCAGCGCGCTGAATTAGTAATGCTCAGGCATCTGCTACTCTTCTCCACGAGACCCTCTTCCCAAATCTTTTTTTTACTGCTTCCCCTAAGGAGGCTAAATATTATTTGTTTTGCTGTTACCAGCATTATGCTATAACTGACCTGTTTAAGAGAAAGAAAGTGGGGGCCACAGAAGAATCTCTGATTGGGGGGGGGGGGGGGGGGGGGCGGATCGGTGCTGGTGTAATGCGAATCCGAGTTATCAATAATTGAATAATGCATAGCTTTAAAAAAAAAAAGAAAGAAAAGCAGATGTACAGGAAACCTGGTGGGAAGATGAAATGTTGCTCAAGGATCGATGAACCAATGAAAGTACGGATCAGGTTCAGACAGCGGATCCAGAATCAGTTCAACGTTGACGGAGAACTACGCTCTCCTGCGTGCCCTTCTACAGCCCAGTTTCTGTCTGCATGTTTGGCCTGCTTTCCAAGAGTTTCCGCTGGCATTTATGTCGGGGTGAAGGCAGTTCCGAGGGACATTCCTAGAAATGTTTCAGCCAACTAGAGGATGATACTAGTGACGGTGTTCGGGGGAGGGGGGAGATTTGAGGGAGGAGGGGAGGGAGGGTGGTTGTACAAACAGTACACAGAAAACGTATGTTTCATCGCATCTGGCTCTCAAAGGCACCGCATGCTACAATGTTCGATTCGGCGACTGATCAAGGGGTGGATTTAAAGGGAAGTAAACTCATATTGTCAAGGGGTGGATTTAAAGGGAAGTAAACTCATATTGTTTGTAGCTCAACCGATCGCGAGACCACAGCAGTGCTGGGATCACGGACGGAAGGAAACTGCAACAGAGATCTCCCTGTTTAAATACCCCCACCCCTATACCTCTCTCTCTCTCCTCTCTCTCTCTCTCTCTCTCTCTCTCTCTCTCTCTCTCTCGTCCACACCCTTCCCCAACCCCAATTTCTCTGCCTCTCAGTAAGTGTCGGGGTGCGTGTAAACTTTCTGCCGGTTGGTCAATACTTGCTGCAACACTTTCGATGTTTGAGTAGTCCGGCAGGCTGAATAATGGAGGTAAGAGTGCAGGAAGAGGGTTTTTTTTTTTTTTTTTTTTTTTTTTGGGGGGGGGGGGGGTAGGGGGGTAGGGGTATGGGTCCTTCAACCTCCAAGTTTTCTCATCCCCCCCCCCCCACCCCCTTTTTTTTTCTTCTTCTCCTATTTATTTGGATGAAGAGTTAGGTGGCGGAAGGGGAGAGGGGAAGTGTTATTCACCTGCGGTTTGCCAGACAAAATGCTTCGCAAAAGATTTGCAGGAATACTGGTCTGTTTAAGAAACAATTATATATATATATATATAGAGAGAGAGTTGCTCCCCAAGGGGTTGAGCACTCTAAAAATCGTTTTAGGTATTTTAATCACATTGATCTATATATATATATATATATATATATATATATAAGAGAGAGAGAGAGAGAGAGAGAGAGAGAGAGAGAGAGAGAGAGAGAGAGAGAGAGAGAGAATGCTGAACAATTAAGTAGTGGGGGAAAACAAGTGCAGGTTAACAATTCTTCAGTCGTTATAGTAATGACTTAGCAAAGATTTGAACTTTAAAAAAAAATAAAAAAATTGAAGATGAAGAAAATGGGGGAATATATTATAACTATGAGAAGCCCTTCACTAGCTGCCTGAGGGAACCATCATAATCTCTCTCGAAGGCACATTTATTTGTATTGCCTGCTCCTAGGCCTTTCGTCCGCTGGATCGGACTCATCAGGGAGACACGGCTGATTGTGTCTGTGCTCTTGGTGTCAAATAGAGACACACATACATACACCACCACACACACACACACACACACACACACACACACACACACACACACACACACGTGTGTGTGTGTGTGTGTGTGTGTGTGGTGTATGTGTGTGTGTGAGAGAGAGAGAGAGAGAGAGAGAGAGAGAGAGAGAGAGAGAGAGAGAGAGAGAGAGAGAAGAGAGATATGCTTAAATGGATCCTCAAGTGTAAGCTCAAAGATTTCCCCTACATCTAAATCCGTTTACATAATGATTTTTCGTTTTTCAGCAAGTTACTTCCACACAGCACTTTCTTTTCTTTTTGCTTTTCCACTCTTTTACTTGCTGCTTTGGCGGTGCTGTTAGGTTCTGTTTGTGAACCCTTGGTGAAGAGTACACCATAGCATTTTAGACTGTGGTGTATCTCCATTTGATGCCAAGGGAACACAATCAGCCGTGTCTTCCTGACGAGTCCGAATCAGCGAACGAAATGCCTCGGAGCTGGCGATATGAATAGTTCTGTTTTCAAGACAGATTACGATGGTCCATATGCTGCTAGAAAAGGGTTTTATATTCATAATATATTTCCTTGACTTCCATTTCCATTTTCCCAATTAAAAAAAGAAAAAAATTTGCCATTCATTATTGAAACGACGGAAATATTGTTAGCCTGCGCTTGTTTTTTCCATACTACTAAATTGTTCAGTATATGCGTGTGTGTGTGTGTGTGTGTGTTTTTTTTAACGTAACCCGATCACAGTCGCCACAATCTTGTCTCCCTTTTTGAACAACCTCAGAGGGCCCTCAATGATCGAACGTTTCAAGCGTGTGCGCAACAAACATCCTGTTATTCATGCTCCCTCAGAACGCTGTCCCTGGCCTGTGCCTTTCTGGTTTGTGGCATCTTTGCGCCCTTCATTCATACGTGTGTAAGCTGATAGCAGATTCACAGATGTGTAGAACTGATTCGCTTCATACGCGATACCTGTGAGCCCGCAGTCTAGTGCAAAAACCCAATGAGTCGGGATGGCTTGGACGACCCGAGCCGAGAACGTGAACTCACTCATCACGCTGAGAGACACGGTCCGGTGATCGTTGTGGTCAGTTGGAGAAATCACTCTGCCCCCCATCCCACTCCACAGTCTAATGATGAATACATCATTTTCAGTTTGTTGAAAGAAGTTTTGGCTGTTCCTCGGCTAAAACAGTCCCGGTGCCTCCAAGCTAACTCAAATAGGTGATCTCATCCGGTTCAACAGTTCAAATCATGGTTACACACACACACACACACACACACACATATCCGGCAGTTTGACCGACCATATCCAGGAATAAATAGCAAGGCTGGTGAGTTCTTCATGTAGACGAAACAGCTTTTGCTTGCTGGTTCGCTGATCTCACTTTTACAGGAACAAGTACTTTTCAGGGTAATCATTAAACAAGCATCCCCCCCCCCCCCCCCTCATCCATCGTTCATCCCCCGCCCTTTCTATATACACTTGCCGCTGCACTGTCCTAAGCGCGAGTCTGATCATGTTAGATTACTTTGTTTTGTTTTTTGTTTTTTTACCAGAATTGATTTTTGATTGACTTACTTTCTGAATTTAATGTGTCAGGATTTATAATCACTCACGCAGATAAGTAGATGGGGGGGAGGGGGGCAATTTTCTTTAAATGTGAGATTTACCTTCTTTTTTTTAACTGTCCATGCACTTTGGTTGGTTCGTTAGTTGTTTTTCGAGTATATCATACATGAAAACGTCCTGAGGCTGGTAGACAAATTCACGGTGTGTGTGGTGTGTGTGTGTGTGTGTGAGAGAGAGAGAGAGAGAGAAAACACCCTGAACGTATTGGCACGTCAATTTAAAAAAAATCACTATTGTATGCAAATCGCTAGCTCCAAAAGGAAATCTACTGTTTCCTTCGTTTAAAAAAAAAAAAAAAAAAAAAAAAAAAACTACTTTTTTTGCAGAACATTTTATACTTTTTGTTGTGGGAATGTGTGTGTGTGTGGTGGGGGGGGGGGGGGGGGGGGGGGTGGGGGGGGGGGGGGGGGGGGGGCGTGAAACCGTTGATTCTGTTGCTTTACAGTTACTGTCCGATTGCTTTCAAGCCTACTACTGCGCTATGGTGTTGACACCCATGAAACAGTCATGATGAAGCATGAAAAATATAGAGGCCATGCGCACTGAAGCGTATCGTACCGCACACATAGATGGCGCTTGACTGGTAACTGGTAACTGTTTTCCATGCATTCATCGTACGATGGTCAAATAGCTGTTTCTTTTTTTCCTTTCGACAAACTACCTGATGATTTCGAAAGCCGTTAAGATTGATTTTCGGTTGATCACATAGCATAGGAAAAAGAAGAGGAAAAGGCGCAAAAGAGCTAAAGTAAGTGATCAAGCCACATACGGCACGCACGCACACACATCCCGTTACATCAGAGCATCACGGTACATCATTTATACTAAATCACCGTAATGTCATACTGCATTACATATAATCTGAACATTGGTCCAAACAATGACTACATCACGTGTACAGTGAGATAACACTTTAAAAAGAAAAAGCCGTGAAAATTACTGTTTTGATGTCATCTCATTACCTTGGTGTTTTTTTTCCCACACGTTTATTTTCTGTTGAATCGGGAGCAGAAATTATCATTTATGTTGGGTTTTTTCCCCACGATGTCCATGCACATTAATTGATATGGGTAGAACTAGTGTCCCGTTAGTTATACGGACAGAAGTGATAAGGAGAGAAATGACATTTTCAGAAAGAAAATATCAATTCTGATCTTTCGAAGTGTGGATTCTCCCATACTACTGACTGCCCGAGTTTCGTTGAACTTCCCCTGGGAAGGGGTGGATAGGGGGGAAGGGAGCGAAGGGGTGGTTAGGGGAATGGAAGCGAAAGGAGAGTGGCACTGGGATGGCTCATGTGCCTGAGGATGGGAGAGGGGAGGGAGGAGTGGGAAGGGAGGGGAGGGGGCTGAATGGCAGCCGCTGTACCCAACCCAACAACCCAGCTGATGAATGGAAAGTGATCGATCCGTGTGAGGTAGACTACGTGAATGTCCGAGGGCTGTTACTGTTGATTGATCCTGACCGAAACGCTGGCCGTATACGTAATGCAATCACGTTTCCGTGTCGAGTCTTCTCGTCTTTTTTTTCACGGAACCTCGATTCTTCCTTCTCTCTCTCTTCTCTCTCTCTCTCTCCTCTCTCTCTCTCTCCCCTCTCTCTCCTCTCTCTCTCTCTCTTCTCTCTCTCTCTCTCTAGTGCTCATGTGAAGGAAATAACAAATTTGTTTATTAAACTTGTTTCGCTTTCTTTTTCTCTCTCTGCAAATTTTAGGCAGGTGATGAGTAGTTGAAATTACTCGACCAGGGACGAGATATTTGCTTTAACCCGATATTGAAACTAAATGTCTCTTCCATGTCTTCACGTTGATATTGCTTGGAACGTTATCAGTATAAACTAGCCAAGCACTATTGCCTTCCGTTTGTTTGATGATTCTCTTCCACCATCCCTGTTCTCTCCGTCCTGCGTATAGTCATCCCATACTCTCCGTTCTTCCCGTCAGAAACTCTTTAAGATAGCAACACGAAATTTACAACTGTTTTTGTGGGTGTTCCTTCAGGTTTGCTGCCCCAAGTGTTTGGAACTCACTTCCTCCAGTTTACGAAACCAGCCCACGCTATCTGTTTTCAAAGCACAGCTGAAAACTTTGTTCAGCCAAGCATTTTGAACGATGCTTTTCCCACATTGTGTGTGTATACACAATAAGTTCTGTGGTGAGATAGCTGCTATATGTGAATAAATGAAGGCTTGAATGGTATATGAACGCGAAATGAGTACTTTACAGCTACAATTGCACCGTAAGCACGTCATTTACTGTCATTGTTAATATTATGGCAATCTGCATAGCTAAACATGTCCTGAGTTTAATTCATGTCGATCTACAAACCAGAGTGTTGAGGTTTTGTTAGGCTGATTCTTCACACGATCAGTTTACGAGTACGTATCACCCTCCTCTCCCCCTTCCCTCCCTTTTTTTAAAAAAAAAATAGAAAAATCGCCCCCAAATGTCATCATCATCGTTGTTTGTTGTGTCTCGTCGTACTGCTGAAGACTCCAGGATATCCAACGCCGAGCTTGACATATGGTACAAATGCATCGTGGGTGAAACTAGTGTGCGTTTGATTACCCGCCATGTAGGAGCACACTCCACTTCGGGATTTTGAGACTGATAAGTAGCTAGGAGCTTGTCACGACTGAAGACAATCCCCGCATAACTATACAGAGCATAACATTTTGATGTAGCCTTGGTGTTCTAGCCTATGTCAATTGGCCTGACACAGCCTTAAGCCAAGGCGGATCATTCCGTTCTCCTGTGTGATAACCACTCGAAGACTACTTAAGCATTAAGCGGCATTTTTTCCGGACGAGTGTGTAGGAATATCGTGTACTGCAGGACCAAGTGAGACTGCTAGAAGCACCCATCCACCCCATCATCACAAGCAAACAGCAACAAACGAAATTCAAATAAAACCCAAAAGAAGAGGTAAGTGGAAATCTCGACAGGTTCCAATGGATGTTGAATGATATACATGTTAAAAAAGAAGCAGAGACAGGGGGAAAAAAAGAAAGAAAAAAAAGGTAAAACGCCGTATACAAGCCCCTGATTCTGATTCTTCGAACAATAGAAATGTTGTCTTGAAAGGTTTCAGGTATCAAAGGAACAGTAACATTGATCGACGTCATTTTCGTTTTCCCTGCGTCATAACCAGTAACGTCTCTGATTGGTAGATATTTTTATCTCTACACAGCAGACTGGTTTACGGCATTGACATTCTCGTTGCCACGAAAAAGTACGCGAGCTAAAAATCGATCTGTAATCGATGTGTAGGAGAAGCAGGGCCGCCGGACGAAAGACGTATACGCGTTTCAAAATAACCACATCACCAGCAGTTATACAAGCACGCTTTCTCATTTACGACGGACAGGTACAGGAAAAGACGACCGAAAGGACAGTGCACCATGATGATAAAAACCGCGTGCTTATCAAACGCTGACGTCATATGTGGACATAAGAACTGCGTGGCCGCTGAAAACGGATTCTTCGAAGAGGGATTTTATTCACTCGCCGCTTGCACAATACCAAAACTTGGTTCCTGTCGGCGTTACCAAATCAAGAAGGTTCTGGGGTTAAAATTACTGGTCCCCATGGGGAAGCCAGTGGCTCCTTCAGTTTAATTCAACTGAATCTACGCTTCTTCTGGAAATCCAGTGCTAGTAGACCTACTTTCCCATTGTTGTTGATGTCCCTGTTGTTTTTAAACTGTCGTCCACTGCCTTTCCAATTGTTGTTGATGTCCCTGTTGTTTTTAAACTGTCGTCCACTGCCTTTCCAATTGTTGTTGATGTCCCTGTTGTTTTTCAAACTGTCGTCCACTGCCTTTCCAATTGTTGTTGATGTCCCTGTTGTTTTTAAACTGTCGTCCACTGCCTTTCCAATTGTTGTTGATGTCCCTGTTGTTTTTCAAACTGTCGTCCACTGCCTTTCCAATTGTTGTTGATGTCCCTGTTGTTTTCAAACTGTCGTCCACTGCCTTTCCCACGTTGCAGTGCTTTCACCTATCTCTATTCTGGGAATTCTTTGCATTCTTTAACACGCCAGCTTTGTAAAGTTGTGTCTCAACGGCCTTAGTTGTAGTTATGGGCTAGTCTCAGTAGCAGAGAGACCCGTTGGTCAAATGAGTAGAGCGTTTGCCTGACGGTTTCTCTCTGTCTCCATGTGTGTGTGTGTGGTGGCACTGTCATTGTTTCTTTTAAACATTCTGTGTGCGTGTGTGTATTCTAGGGACGAATAATGATGGGAATGCCTGCAAGCACGGCCTCAGCCCAGAGCCTGCAGTTTTATCATTTAGACTTACGGCTTTCAGTAGCCTGGACTAGTTACATTTGTCATAGACTTTAAGTAATGTATTTGCCCATGTGTAAACAGAGCGGTTGTTGTTGCAGCGTGGGACAATCTTTCCCCATAGGGATGACAGCCATATGAGAAGGCCCTGCGCTGGGTTGACCTACAGCAATAATGATGATGATCATAACAACAGCGACGACGACGATGCTGCTGCTACTGATAAGAGGAATCATAACAATGATGATGCGCGCGCGCGCGCATATGTGTGTGTGTGTGTGCGCGCGCGCGCGCGCGCGCAATTCGTTGAAAGCCGATACCAAACAGGAAAGGGTGAAATAAATGCCCGCCGGATACCGTAAATGAAAGCTTGACATGTTATTCCGAGCTGAACGCCTGCAGTGGTTTTAAGTAATCGAGAAGCGGAAGTGCGTCACCACAATACGCGTTTCTGTCATCAAAGCTCAGCTGAATCTATGTATAGCAGAGTACAAGGCCGAAAAGCTTACATCCAAGAGAGAAAGGGAGAGAGAGAGAGAGACATACACATACATATTCATGTGACACTGATTATGGACAGATACAGATCATTTGGAGGTCAACTCGTAGTACTACCTCTGTGTGTGTGTGAGGAATAAGGAAACGAACACTGATAGCCGTTTTTATGAATTAACCCAAATCACCCGGAATGTTTTCAGCAGCTTAAACCTTTGTAGTCATTCTTTACTACATTCTTGTTTTATACTTGTGCCTCCACCATTTACCCCCTCACCCCGTCGAGGGTCCAAATCGCCCTCTGCCATTTTGCCCCAGTTCCGGGGCGAACTAACACTACTGCAGTGAACATTACGCGGTGTCAATTTGCCGTGTCAGCCCCGTATTTCAGATTGTCCTGTTTAATTATGCGTGGTGTGAATACAGTGGGGAGATGGAGGCGGGGCGTCTTTGTGTGTGTGTGTTGGGGGGGGGGGGGGGGGGGAGAGAAAAAATCTTTTTTGTGATTGATCATTTTCATCATGGCAATCATTGAGAAAAAAGATTCTACTGCATGCTAGTTTCGTTGTGGAATTTTAGATCAACCGCTGCTTTTTTTTGTTGAACACGCGTTTGAGAGTGTAAGCTTACATTTGTGTTAACGTAGGCGTGCGTGAATTTCTGAACATTTTTGTTTCCTGCAATTGTGAGATTATTTGTTTGTTTGTTTTTGCTGATTCTAATTATTGAAGGAAGTGGGGGTGCACTGTACCCCAACCTCTCCACTGTCCCCCACTTTCTGTCAATGATTTTTTGGCAAACTTTTTATGCCCCGCTCCACCTTCACAACCCATCCAGCCCCGTTCTCCCTCTCAACACTTTTTTTTTTTTTGGGGGGGGGGAGGGAGGGGCAACTACACTTCAAGAAGAAGTACTGAAGAGCGTTCCTTACACACCTTACGGTTAGATTGCGTGAGAGAAGTGATTCGCACGTTTCGTTGCGACATTTCTCGGCAAGCGAAGCGAAACTTGAGGGAAGGGGTCTTGGGAGCTTGGGGCTAGACTAGGTTTGGATGCAAGTCAAGGCTTGAATCTGGTTTGAGTTAGATCTGTGCATTCTTGAGTTGAAGACTCGTCCGGTTTTCGTGACGAATTTTCCATTCGTAATAGGCCTACGTGAACACACCGTCGCTTTGAGGTTTCCTCGTGCATCGTGCCGTCTGTTACCACCCGGCAAAGTGACAAGCGGTTCAGACAATGAGCGGGGAAACACGAGGAAAGATTCTCCACAGCTGCCCGCTCCTCCTCCACCACCACTCGAAACCGCATCAGACACTTTTTAACCCCCCAAAAAAGAAAGAAAAAAAAAGTGCTTTTTGTTTAACGTTTTCCTGCTGAAGGCTGTGTGCAGCTAGGCGTGGCTTCTTCGTTATACATCACCATCTCATTGTGGGGGCTGAAATATCTGTACTAATGTATTAGTTACTTCCCCCCCCCCCCATCTCCCCCCCCCCCCCCCCCCCCCCCCCCCCCCCCCCCCCCCCCGCATGTATGTGTGTGTGTGTTTCCCAGCTCATGCCTACAGATTCAGTCACAACTTTCTTCTTTTTTTCCTTCTTTTTAATCTAACTCTGGGTTTTTTTGTCACAATGCTCCAACTGATTTTCTGTTCTCTGTGTGTGTGTGTGCGTGTCTGCAGACTCCAAACATGATTACAAATATACATTATGTCAGGCTCACTGTCAACTGGTGGCTGTTCCCTGTGTGTGTGGGTTCTTGACATGTTTGCAGAGGTCCCACCACAGACTCTGTCGGTAGGATAAGCGTTCTTGCAGTGTGTCTACAAACTCCTAAATCTATCGGTCACAGACTGTCACAAAGCTATAACGGCTGTTCTGTTTTCCCTGTGTGTCCACAGACCCGAAAGACCGCTCGGTGAGACTGCGCGTGATGCCGGAGCAGAGCAACGACTACCGGGTGGTGGTGTTCGGGGCGGGCGGCGTGGGCAAGAGCTCCCTGGTACTGCGCTTCGTCAGGGGCACCTTCCGCGAGAGCTACGTGCCCACCATCGAGGACACGTACCGCCAGGTGATCTCCTGCAACAAGCAGGTGTGCACCCTGCAGATCACGGACACCACGGGCAGCCACCAGTTCCCCGCCATGCAGCGCCTGTCCATCTCCAAGGGACACGCCTTCATCCTGGTCTTCTCCATCACCTCCAGGCAGTCCCTGGAGGAGCTCAAGCCCATCTACGACGAGATCGTGGAGATCAAAGGGGACATGGAGGCCATCCCCATCATGCTGGTGGGCAACAAGTGTGACGAGGTCAACCGGGAAGTGCCCGTGTCGGAGTGCACGGAGATCGCCAAGCGGTGGAACTGTGCCTTTCTGGAGACGTCGGCCAAGACCAACCACAACGTCAAGGAGCTGTTTCAGGAGCTCCTACAGCTGGAGAAGCGCCGTGCGGTCAGCCTGCAGCTGGAGTCCAAAAAGTCCAAGACACAGAAACGCAAAGAGAAGTTAAAGGGGAAGTGTTCGCTGATGTAACTGTGTCGCGTTGCTTTGGGATGACGTGATGGACTGCGTGTTGTACAGAATCACTCTGGTACTAGGGCGCGCCGAGTCAGATGCCAGTTCAATTCCCAGAAACAGTCCAAGGTGCAAACTGGGTTGTTTTTTTAAAGTCGTGCAATATCTTTTGATATGTTCATGATGAGGCCTGGTAAGGTGCAGTAATGGCATACAGCCGTGTTTGACCCGTTTCCCAGAAAAGAATGCTGGTTCATTTATCTCATCACAAACACACGTGAAAGAGAAAAGAACCATCGGTGACGTCAGCCTGATGAAACAGAACAGTTGTGGTGGAAATGGTCAAACAGGGGACAAACAGGAAGAACGTGGGTCCACTCATCTGATAGGGCCTGCATGTCAAGTGATTGACTTGGGTTTTATTTATTTATTTTTTTTAATACCTGTCCAGTGGCTGATCTGTTGACGTATCCACTCTCCTGGCTGATTGACTTGACATTGACAGTCTCTGTGAAGAGAATAACCAATGATCTAAGTGCCACTATCTATTAGCGGGTTCAAGAATAAGAAATTTGACCGCCATTAGACCTGTAGACTTCAGATGCAGCTCAGAAAATGTTTCAAGTAAATCAGAACAATCTCAGTGAAGGTCAGCTCAGTCAAAGGTCAGTTTTGTACGACACAAAAGGTCAGTTTTGAATGACACACACATCTTCAGGTCCGAGGATTTACGAGAACAAAGAGAAGAAAAGAAAATGTTTGAGATTTTATTGATAATTACTTCTTCAACTCCCATCACATGGGCTTTATAGTTTTCACAGTTGAAAAATGGGATGTGTGCTGCTGACACTGGTTATGACATGCATTGTGGTTTAAAAAAAAACATCAGCAAAACAATCATTCCAATACAATAATCAACTGTCCTCATCATGAGCTGCAAGCTGCAGCAATTTTTTTTCTTCTGTTTTTAAGTTTGACTGCACAAACTTTTGTAGCATATGAATATTTTTTGTGAGTTGCATTTTTCATTACACTTTGATAGATCACATGTGATAATCCGTCAGTCTGCCTGCCTTGTCCTTACATCATGTCCATTTTTTTTTAATGATAATTTAACTCGTTTTCTCTTCATGTATCTTTTTTTGTGAAATTATGCAGAGTACAGATATTGAGTTCAAGGGAAATGAGATTATGAACATTATCATTTACATTTAGCTGCAGCAAGCTAGTCAAGGCACTCGAATTTGAACATGTGTCAGCTGGATAATTTGAGAATGATCAGTAGAAAAGTTGAAATCTTAGAACATGTGTACGAAGAGTTGTGTTTCCTTAAAAGCATCAAAGAAATGTGAATCTGTTAAATGTGTATGAGCTCAGATGCATGATTGTGAAGATGTACGAGCCAGAATGGCTGGTTGCATTCTTCATGTGTTTGCATGTAATTTGGGGGCAATAAGAAAACAAGATGTGTCTAAGTGTGCGAGGTGCGCGCGTGTGTAAGTATGTGCGCGTGCATGCATGTGTGTGTGTGTGTGTGCGTGCATGTGTGAGAGACAAAGAGAGAGAGAGAGAGAGAGAGAGAAAAAACCACTGTGATTCACATAAGGATGATTTAGATCTGACCATGGCATTCGCTATTGTGTTCATGTACATGATCACATTTTTGTGTCTTGCACCATTTCAAAATATTTCTTTAATATACATATACTTTTGAGAGGCTATGTGTGTGTGTGTGTGTGTGTGTGTGTGTGTGTGTGTGTGTGTGTGTGTGGAGGGGTAGGTATGAGGGAGGGAGGATACAGTATGGTCAACCTCAAGGTTGGAGGAAGATGGGTATGAATGTAAGCAAGGTGGAGGTTGAGGTCAAGCGATTGTGGGGTGGGGACAGCTTTGTCTATATAACAGTCCTAAGCATCAGAAACATTCTGGCCAGTAACATAGCGAGCGTGTGGGACTGGATGGTGTGTTATTAAAGTCATGTAACTTGCAAGTTGATCATGTCCGAGTTTGTTTATGTATCATCTGCAGTTGCAGATGTCTAAAACACTCTTATACCATTGGCGAGGATTATAGAGGGGGAGGGGACAAGGAAACTATGAAGTTGGTGGGACGGGTCAAAAGTTTTGCACAAAACCTGCAGTTACATGCCTTTACATCTTGTACACAAAATTAACTCACTATTTGTTAGTTTCAAAGTGAGGTGACTGCAGGCAAATACTGAAACAACTTTCAAAAGGGATTTGAAATATATCCACCAGATAACAAGGACAAACAAATAAGACAAACACAATGCGTTTTGACCGCTTAGGTCTTCTAAAGGCAAGAGAAACAACATCAGGACAATGAAAACGAAGAATGAGCAATCACATATTTCAAAGTTAGCACAAGATGGATGTCGAATCTGATTTAACGCCCATCTTGCACCAAATTTGAGACGATAAGCGATAGCTTTTTCTTTGTTTTCGATGTCCTGAATGTTGTCTCTCTTGCCTGAAGAGGACCTTAGAGGGTGAAAATGACATCTTTTGTCTTGCAATGTGTTTGTCCCTGTTATCTGCGGATATCTGGTGGATTTATGTTAAATTCCTTTCACAGTTTGTTGTTAATTAAAGAACATCTTTGAAATGTTACACTTGAGCAAGAGGAAACTAAGCGTGTAGATGGTTGCTCTGATACTTTGTGTTCATGTTTTACTGATAATGGTTGTTGATAAAGTCTGGTTTCATTACAATTGACAATGTCTTGTTTTACAACTGTGCATGGTATCAAATATAACACAAACACAGTGAAAACACACACACACGCACACGCACACATTCTCACGCATCCACAAGTCAGAAAGTGAAATATGCTCAAGTAAGCTCTCTTTCACTTACTTTCATACACAAACATACAAAAAGTCTTGCCATTTTAAAAACGTAAAGAAAAGTGAATCTGATAACATATATATAACTCAACTCAAACTCAACAAACATACTACGGTATTGCACACCAGCCTTTTCTGGGATTGCATTCTTCTTAAAACTGAAAAGGCAGAGGAGTCAAATTACCACTTTCCGCGGTCACTGAGGAGAAACCACCAAGTTTCGAAATATCGGTATATGACCAGGAGTTATATGTTAGTGAGTTTCCCTCCCTATTGGAGGGTGTCTCCCCCTTGGAGATTATAAACTTGCTGAAGGTTCATTGTGAGAAGCATTTTTTTTTTTTTTTTTTTCCATTCACCCACTCAAGCACATACTGTTAGTTAGGCAGAATCATCTACCACTGCAGATATGAATGCTTATCTCCCCCTATTTCTTCAACCTTAGACATAAGAGCAAGCTTTGTTTATAATTCAATATTTCTTGCAGTCATTGCAACACCAAGCTGCTCTGTAAGTTGCTGGAACGGTGCTCGGTACCTATCCTTGGAATTTATTAGTTTGTTGTGTGTGTGTATATATATATATATATAATATATATATATATATATATATATATATAATATGCTGATTTGCACGAACCAGACTAGGTACTTGCAAATCAGCATATGTGTTTGCATTCCCACCTCCCAGGGAATGTCCCTGGTATGCATGCACTAACAAGAAAGCAAAGGAAAAAAAAATGTGTGTGTGTATATGTGTGTGTGTGTAAATATTTACATGGCTCGGCTTGCAACTATGCATATTTAACAGCTTGCATACAAATAGGTATCCGTTTCGCAAACACAAATGCCGAGATATGTTTGATCCTGAGCCAGGTAGAGAAACAGTAGACATGGAGAGACAATGCAGATATTTAGAAATATGAAGAACATAACAGGAGGCAACAGAATACGTGAGATTTTAGAGCAGAGATCCATAAAACTGTGATATCATATGAAACAGACACACTGTAGCCTGTATCTACCATTTATTACCAAGTGTCAACTCCAGCAAGGTCACTGATGTTCTCCCCATATCACCTTTCCTAAAGAAATATACAAAATATAAAATGTTCACACAAATGATAATTACAAGTGATACACACAAAATGAAATATGTAAAGACAAGCAGCATACAAATATATGAACCAACAAATGCATGGATGCACACAGACAGACTTGCAAAAAAAAAAAAAAAAAAAAAAAAAAAAGCACTCAGCAAAAACAGGCAGTAAACTTCAAAAGCAAACTATGGAACTAATAATTTTGAAAACTGTATGAGCCAGCATTGCAGTACAGCTGTCAAGATTAATATTAAACACAACTGAAAAAGACTGATATTAAACACAATTGAAACGGGAATGATCAAAGTTCTATCAAATCGTTTCAATGCAGTTTTCTTTCTTTTTTTCCTTCTTTGAATGATAACAGGACTTCATGAAATCATTATCATTTCACCCGAGTTGTTTTGCAAAGAACATGTAGTATTCAGGCTTGTGACACCTTTTTCATCCTTTCATTTTTAGACCTGTCTATCCCAAAACTGCTACTAGTGTACTTCAAACAATAATGAGCATAATTTTTACGAAGTGCATGTAAACAGCTTCCAAATATTCATAAAAGCTGGGGAGGGGGAGGGGAGTGATCTTCCAAATTCTTGCATAAGAGGAAGGGGTGTGGGGGTAGGATTCATTTTCATCCACCATCACACAGCACAGGGTAGAGGGACACCTGATCTTCAATATTTAGCGTTAAAAATATTTTCTCCAAATAAGCTTCCAGCCCAATTCATCAGCATACTTCAGCACAAATTCAGGCTCTCTCACAGGATTTGTGTGTGTGTCTGTGTGTGTGTGTGGATGGGGTTGCAGCTGGCAACTGACAGTTGGTTGCCAGCTGTCTTGATAGTTGTGTCTGAAAAGTGGTGATATCTTTTACTTGAACCACTGTTGTTGAGGTCACTCCATTCTGTACTACTACAGTGTAATAAAAGGAGGAACTACTACACTGATCCGCTGAACACAGGCTGACGATAAGATTTCTGTCCTTGTTGCAAACATAGGTGGTGATAAAATATTTGAAACAGAACTAGAGTTTGTTCTGAGAACAAATCAATCGACCAGGCTTTCAAATTTCAGAGGAGGTACTGCCTGCACCAAACCCTACCTTGAACAAGAAGACCAGTCACAAATGTTTCTTCTGTTCTACAGGGACAGGAAGGTCCAAACTGTTGAACAATCCTGTGCATTACAAGTGTGTGGGATTTGCAGTCGCCAGCAATAAAATGTGCCACTCTCCTATGCATTGTTCTAGTGTTAAGCCCCTCTTGGTGTAGGGTTCAAAATGACTGCTCCTTGCTCGAAGATGAAGCAGACATATGGAATGTACATGTTGCGTTTGCAAGGCGTAAGACACTGGGAGAGGTCATTCCACAGAAAGCGGTTGAGTTGGCCTTTGGGGTAACTTTGGTGATGTGGAAACCCCCTAGGTCTGGGATTGCTGGACATGTTTCAAGATCATGTTGTTGAGGGAATGTTGAATGCTCATCTGGCCTTTAGTACTCAGAATATAGTACTGAGAGCATTAACTCTCCCCCCCCCCCCCCCCCCCCCCCCCCCCCCCCCTCCCCGCAGGTACCCAACCATGCCTCAAGTTGTTTCAAGTCTTGCTGTGTAAAAAAGATGTTCCCTGAAGCTGTTGATTTCTTCCGACAGAAGACAATCGTCAGCAAAAAGGTTGACCTGATGAGAATGAACACCAACGAATAGAACGGAACACCTAAATAACAGGTTTCCTTCTTTTTCTTGTCCAGTATCATCAAAATTTCTGTAGTTTTTCCTCATTTCAGTTTTATACATTTTTGGTATCATCACCAAACAACATATGAAGTAAAGTATCGAAATCTTCTTTAAACCTAATTACAGGCCTGTTTGCTCCAAAATTTGACTTAAAGTATTTCAAATCCAAATAAGAGTATTTTCTACAAAATAGGAGTACTCCAACGAGAAAGTTTAAATCATGCAGCGGCAAACATGCATTGTCTGTACCACAGCAGTGGAATACTACATTACTAGTAACTATAAGACCTGCTTACCCTAAAACTGCTCTTGCTGTACTTTTCAACAAAAAATGAGCCTATTTTCCACAGTGTGTACAAAATTTCAAATTTCTGTAAAAGCGGGAGGTGAAGGGGGTGGGAATGGGTGGTACCTGCCATCACACTGGAGAGTCATCTTCCCAGCTGTAACTACCTGATCTTGCATAAACTGCAGTGAAATAGGTTCTTTCTGATACAAATTACTTTCAAACCTGATTCATCAGTAACTCCTGATCTTGCATAAACTACAGTGAAAAAGGTTCTTTCTGATACAAATTACTTTCAAACCTGATTCATCAGTAACTTTGCCAGGTCTTTTGATATCTGAAGCAACAGATACTGTCCAACGTTTATTTTGCTTACAGAAGTTAGCAACAGTTGTCGCTCTTTGGTGAAGTCTCTGCCATGGCTAGACTTTGCAAGTGCAATTACCACTCAAGAACTTCGCCAGAATTTTTCTTGACATTTTCTTTTTTTTAGTTTGTCATATTCATCATATTTCCACCAAACTTGCGTACAAAATACAGCAAAATCATACAGGTAAACAGGTCTGTAATTAATATTTTTAAAAATTAAATCCTCAGATTTTCCCTTTAAAAAAATAATAAAGTGGTTGTCAATAAAGAAATCTTCAGAATTCTCTTTTTTTCCAATTGTGAATGGACAGAATTGCACACATATGTTAGAGCATATGTGACGGCCTCCCAAAAAATGATTGATAAGTTGTGCAGGGCTGATCGCTGCTGCGGGCAACAAAGAGTGGTGAGGGTCATTTTGGGGTAAAATGAGATTTTGGCACCAACACATAGGAAAACCATTGAAGCATATCATGTTTCACTGATTTTACTTAAATTAAGCAAGAAATGTGATAAAATGAATTTTTTCACTCCGTGTCATCGATTTTAAGCAGCACCGATTGCGAAAAGTTACTCATTTTCAACAAATAATCAAGTGCACATCCCTTGCAGAGCCCGTGGCGTGTCGCACATCGTTCGAAAGCTCAGTGTTTCTATTTTCAGAATCTGTACACGGTTTTCTAAAATAAACCAATCAGAAGGCCTTTAGGAGGTATTCAAAGTCGTACACAAAAGAAAGTCTTCCAACCAATCAGCAATCAAATACCAAAAGGGCCTTAGTAACTCAGCTGTTAACAGCAGAGACGCTGCCTTTCATTGGCCACAGATCAATGGAATCTACTGTGTTTTGTCGTCGCTTCACTCGAAAAATCATCATGTATCGACGTATTGCAACGCTGTTAAATTCACCAAAATCAGGAAATATTTTCGATTATGAAGGCCAGGGAATTAGTGGCCTGATAAACGAATATTTAACCACCAGCGATAGCAATGAAAAGGAATATTTTGATTTCGATTCCAACGAAGAAACTGACAGTGAAGCTGACGATGGGATTTCCCCATTGACTTCGACCGGCATGTGTCAGTCTGTTGGACTTGAAATCAAAGATGAAAAAGAAAATGAGGAGCCAGTTGTATGAATTTATGAAGGTGCAGATCTGTCAGGTATGAACTGCGATGGGCAGCCTCTACGAGATCTACAAATGGCAGAAGTTTTGCTGTAACCGCATGCAGATCAACTGCATTCTAGCTGCTGATGACCAACATAATAGATCTGTGTGTGCGCGCATATTGTAGAGAGGAGAGGGAACACTGGATTTGAACGTCGGGATAGTACGTATGTGTGTGTGTGTGTGTCTGCGTGCGTGTGCCTGCGTGTGTGAGGACAAGAGAGATTTGGTGTGCCCCCACCCAGGCAACTGAAAAGGAAGAAGAAAGAATAATGCACAAGCATTTGTTTCTGATAAGATATGTTGTGTTAATTATGAATATATGCTGTTTTTATCATAGGATCTCATGAAATGTGAGTCCGGTATGTGTTAATGCACAGTGCAAGAGAGCTGCCTTTTTACCCTCCAAGAACCCACTTTTTGTTCTTTAAGTGGGGCAAAATAAAAACTAGAAAATACATATTAATTCAATCAGTTGTGATTAGTGTATCTGTGCTAAGACAACATTAAAAACAAAAATATTTATCAAATAAAAGAAATCAGATTTTTCCTTTTTCAGCACCCTAAACAGCCATTTAAATACACCAATGCATATCTAACTGGGGAAAAAAAATCAATTATTAAAGCGTTTGCAATGATCATTTTGATGGTTTCCCACATTTTCATAAGTTTATAACAAAATTAAACCTTGGTTGCTAAGGAAAAATGGTTGGAGAAATTAGGGAAACTTTAAAGCCATTTTTCTTAAAATGGCTACCGTGCTAATGGGGTAATTTGAAGGGTCATAACTTTTTCATTTTTTAACGTACAGAAATTCTTTATATATCATTGGAAAGGTCTTTTTCTCCTCTTTCTGTTAATACACATATCTCAAAAGTTGAAAATTCGACTTATCTATCATTTTGTGGGAGTTGGTCACATATGTGCGCACGCACACACACACACACACAATACACAAACATAAAAGAAAGAAAACTATCACCCAAAAAGGCAAAAACCATTACCGTCACAGTCATTACATGGAAATGCTATCATGAGGCTGATTGTCAAAAGAGATGTATGTCACATGAGGATTAATATCAGTGAATAATGACGACTAACTTCGCTGTTTCTCGCCAACATATGATATAAATGGGTTTTCTTTTTGTTTTTTGCTAGAAAAATGCCTTTGCTATATACATTTAAAGCCAAACAGTTAGCTATATACAATGTGAAACCATGAACTCTAGATGAAATGGGGCATTGCCTGATGAAAAACCTGACCCAAACATTTTGAAGCCAGCAGCAGTCACAAAAAAAATAAACGAAAAGAAAAAAAAGAAAGAATAATGAGTGGGTAAAGGCAGGATGTCTTCGGAATATGTTTGAAAAAAAATTACATGTTAAATTGAAAACCAAAGCAAAATCCCTGGCACACTTTCAGTATTCACTGGTCTCCATTATCTGAAGGAAGGAGAAGAGGGAAAAATTACTCCCAACTCAACAGCACCAATTTGCTTAGAATTCACAACGCATACAAGCAAGCACATTAAAAGATTTGTCACAGTACAGCAAGTCTGATGTACACTTGGAAAACACAATAACGTACACACAATGTGCGAATGCACCTCCTGTAAAACTGCATTAAAATTTGCAAACTGACTTTGGTGAGTGGGAACTAATCTATCAAAATAATAACAAACATTTTTACCCCATTAATTATTTTGTTCTTTTTTTTTTGTCAAAACAAACCATATTCAGTAAAAATCCACCCAAAACAGCCTTCACACAAACACTATCCAATTTATTCAATAAGTCTTCAATTGTAGATTATGAAATTTCATGGACAAACTGAAGAAACAACTAAAAAAGACTGAAAATACACCAAAGAAATGTTTTCACATCATCAAAAGAAGACTCTAAATGCAAACTCCCAGACTACGATCTCAGTCCAAGTGTCTAACTAGTTCCCCTCCCTTTTTATACATCTATATGTTTTACCTCCTGGGGATGATTCTGAGATGTTTGCTTAAACACAACTCTACAAATTCAATCCTTTACACAGTGGAGGGGGAAGAAAGTGTGTAAAATCTTCCTTTACAAGCCGTTAGGGTCTCCTGGACCTAAAATAAAACCCTGAACTTTCCAATGTTTTCAAGATTTCCTCTTACATTTTTCATTTTCACGAAGAACACTTTAACACTTCTTTCTTCAATCCCTTATAATGGTGAAGATCATAAAAAAAAAAAGGTTATGTAAACTCTTTCTTTACAAGCCATTGGAGTCTCCTGGCCCTAAAACGCTGATTTTTCAAAAAGTTTTCAAGGTTTCTCTTACATAATCAATTCTGTCAATCTTCAAGGCAATCAATTCAAGGCTTTGATAAATGTCAAAACTTCAAGAAGATTCAAAGAGCTCTTGAACAAAAGCACATGATATAAAACACACCCATTAAAATGGTTTGCTTTTTCTCCTTTCCGCATTGACATGCGATGTGTTTTTTCCCCTGTATTAACATTGTTTTAAAAACTCATTGGATAAATACTTATTTGCTGATAATATAAGTGATGATGACACAATCTGATACAGCAATAAACTGAGTGTGTACTATAAAGTGAAAAAGGAGTTACCAAACCTGAAGTCCTGGTTCCTGGCATACTAATTGCTGCATACAGTTAAGTGGTTTCAGCTACTACCTACAGCAGTACTACACTGTTCATTACAAAACTAGCACAGCTCTAACACACACGCGCATACACACACACATACACAACCACATGCACACATAACCACATGCACACAGACATACACAACCACACACACACACACACACACACACACACACACACACACACACACACACACACACACACACGCGCGCACACAAATCACAGTGCCATGAATGTCCATCAAATCCACAAACATAGGACATTGTTTTTCTGCCTCTCACATCACTTCCCAGTGAAGTCTGTGGCTCTGAAATGAAAGGAATAAAGCTGAAGATAACCGAGTAAAGCAGACATAATGCCATCAAAACTGGCTGGGATAAAATGAAAGATGCTTTATAGCGAACATAATGCAGCCAGCCAAGCTCTGAAAAGCCCTAAGCCGCGCTCAGCATTAAATACCACTTCCACACTGTATGCGCAGCAGCAGGTACTGTATGGACAACTCACATGCACAAGCCTTCCATCCTTGGGTCCAGCCCAGGGCCATATGATTCCCTATCCTTTCCACAGATATGTGTGAGAGCAAGTACCATGCAGACAACTGATTCACGTCTGTCCAAGAATGTGTGTTTCAACTCAAGTGACAGATCTTTCGTAACATCAGTTCCAATCCTCTTTACTCCTTGAATGACCTAGAGCCAACTACAACACAGCTGAAAAAAATGAATGTGGGAGTGGTGTGTAACTGTGTTTTTATCTCTGGATTATCTGTTTTCCAGTTCATGCACAGCCAATGTAAAAAATGCGATGAAGATGCGAGCCATCTAAAGATACGCTTGTCTCACGAGTCCTTCTTCTAGCTCTTAGTCCGCAGCCAATGTCATAAAAGATAAAGATGTGGGTACTGTGCAGATGTTGTAGCCTCTGAAATACTGTCTCTTTCTCTTTGTCTGCAGCCAACGTCACGAAGATTCAGATGCTGTGCATGTGCACGTGCCCTAGCCTCTGAAGTACCAGCTCTTTCTCTTCGTCTGGCAGCCAACGTTACAAATAAAACGAAGATGCAGGTGGTGTGCCTGGGTGCTAATCTCTGGAGTAGCGGTTCTCTCGCTTGCTGTCCTCCTTGATCCGCCACTTCATCAGCTGCAGGCAGGCCAGTGCATCTTCCTTGCTGTCGTGACCCCCATCTGGTAAAATAACATGAGCACAGAACAGTGCCACCACTAGACTGGTCTGCGCAGTCTTTAACGCCTAGGTGTACATGCACCACACAAATATTCCTAACAATATTTGTTCATGAAATTTTTTCAAGCTAATAGCTTCTTTAACTACAGATTAACAAACTTTAAATCTCAGTATGAATGCTGAAGTGCAAATTTCATTATGGCAGGCGCATGCACACACGCATCCATCCACCCACCACCACCACCACGTTTCCAAATGCCATATACAGAACAAAACTGAAACCATCAATTTGTATCTTCAGGTTAAAAAACAAAAAACACTGCTGCTTCTGCCAAAAACTGAAAGGCAAATCAGTAATGATCTAACAAATAAAACTGGCATTCAAACTTGACAACAATTATACACATAAACTGGTCACAAAAAAGGCAATGACAACTATGTCCAGCAAAGGAAAATGATCCCTGAGCCATTATGTGCTATCCCCTTGGCCATAATCCACAGTCGGGGCAGCAGTAGTGACTCCTACACAACATCTCATCTGCTGCAGTTTCCACTGCCTTCCAAGACCTAGAGACAGACTGGCCCAAGTTTTGATGACGCTCGCCTGCTTCCAGGCAATGAAGGCACAGAGTGCTGATGACCAGTACTTCCTTTCACTCCAGGCTGATGGAGAAGAGGCAGAAAGAAACCTGGGAGGATGATAAAGAATGCACGGGCCTGACTTCTGCCGGCTCTCTGGGGGATACAGTGAATCACAACCAGCAGAGAGATGTTGTCTGGGAGTCCATCAGTGACGCCTTGACAAGGACTTTTCAGCATGAATAAATATGATGCATCACTTCAAACTAATGACTCCACAGAAAACCCTGTACAAGTTAAAGATGTACACAACTGTTTGCTAATGATCCCATGGACAGAACGGGCCAAAAAAAAAGTACACCCAGCTATGGCTGCATGGAAAGTATTAAAATAAAATGAAACGGGTCTCGGACACACATGAATTCCCACTATCCACTATGCTCTTCTTCCTTAAAAAAAAGCATTCAATAATGACAACCAGCTGCATACCGTCACACTGGATGATCTTCTGGAAGATTTCCAACATCAGGTTTTTCAGGGCTCGTTTGTAGGGAGGTCCCAGACGATGGGGAAACACCAGTGACGTGTCCACCACAGTGGAATGAATCAGCTGCAGCACAAAACAGCAAGACCCAAACAATGAGAACCACACTCCAAGACACAGCCACAAGTCACTGCCTCGCACTTAAAACAGACTGGTGTGATACTGAGTGGGTAGCCTTGTTCAATTGTGTGTGTGTGTGTGTGTGTGTGTGTGTGTGTGTGTGTTGTGTGCGCGCGCGTGTGAGTGAGTGTGTGTGTGTGTGTGTGTGTGTGTGTGTGTGTGTGTGTGTGTGTGTGTGTGTGTGCGTGTGTTGTTGTTGTTGTTTTTACTGTTAAGCTTTTATCCATTAAATAGACTTTTATGACTGTACGACATCAAGCACATGATGAGAGACTGAAGGTCACAGAACAAAAACAGCTGACATCTCTACGCAGATGAACGCCCAAATAAACCTGCTGTGATCCTCATCCTCATCCTATAGCACAAGAATGTCAACTGTTATGGCTCTCTGAATCAGGCCCATGGCCCTGCACGCTAAGGCACTCTACCTGCTTTGCTGGGGTAATAGGGCATGGGTTTCTTATCACTTGCGCCACCGACACTACAGACTAAATACACAATAAAGAACATACATTTCAGACTGGAACAAAAATCCATCCATCCATCCATCCATGCATGCATCCATCCATCCATTCATTCATCCATCCATCCATCGACAGGAAGTATTGCAGAAACAAAACAAATTTTAAAAAAACAAACTAATGCTGCACTGGTTCAGTCCAGTTGTGCCAGGATCTGCTCAATCTCTCTTACCAGCGTTCTTCAACAACAAAGACCGGGTGAGTGTCAAGCACACATCCAGCATAATTGGCATGAATCAAGATTCAAATTTCCACCATCAGTCATTGTCAGTAAACCATAGTCAGAATCTTTGTCTTCCTAATTTCAGCAACAAATGAAAACAGTTAACGAGCATTTCACTGAGGTGGTTTGACAAAGACCATGCCACAAAGAGCAATGATTTCAAACCACTGCCCAAACTCGTCAACACAAAAAGTGCCAGGTCTCATATCAATGAAAAGAAAGTGTGTGTAGTTTCTTGCTGTGGTCTTTCGATTACTGTACAAAACAGTGAGGGTGAATTGTTTGTACCTATTCAACAGCAAGTGTCAGTGAGGAGCAGGTTCTGCAGACACACTGCAGGGCAACAGGGAAACACCCTCTGCTGACCAGCGGCTTTGGAAGACATAGTCAAAAAGTCGTACACATGTTGTGTTCCTATCTCACAATACTGATGATGATGCTCTCCCACTTCTCCAACCCCCTCTCTCCACCCTCCTCCCCAGCCATTCCCTTAATGACAAGCGAGACGAAAGCACAGCAGGTGTGCCTTTGTTGTTCACAGTTGTAATGCCATGACAATCTCATAACTGTTACCACTTGCTTACACCTGCCTTTTTGTTGTTGGTAACTATGTTTGAGATTGCGCATGCACACACGCACGCATACACATGCATGCACATACGCATGCAAAACACACAGCTTTAACACACACACATAACTCTGACCAACTCAATGCTGAAGCCTCTTGAGAAGTGACAGAAGTGAAGCAGAGAACATCAATACCGTAACAGACTTGTACTCTGTGTAGCAATTAACCACAAAATCACATGCATGACTTCTGCTTCACCGTACTGCATTGTCAGGATTTCAGCAACACTTTGACTGAAGACCATCACCTCCTTTTCAACACAGGCCTATTTCTACAGGTTGATAAAACTTTCTGAATGAAGGAAATATGCACCAGCAGTTCAACCCATCTCTTAAGAATAAAATGGAGCAGAGCACCAGTGTCGTATATAATACTGTCGCTCATAAAATCGTGTCGCAGCGACAGTATTTCCCGGGAAATACTGCATTTTATGGACAGCTACAATATTCTATGGGACATTTTTCGTGAAAAGTTGTCGCGCGACATTTTTTTCCAGCAATTATTGTCGCTGTAACAATATTTCACGTGAAATGCTATCGCTGCGATACAATTCCACGGCGACAGTATTATATACGACACCAGCACCCTTGGTTGACAGCATAACAAATCTGGACAGAAATTTCTACTTCTATGCTCAGGACTTGAAAAAGAAATCTACAATGTATTTCAATAAGAGCATACACACAAATCTCCTCGCTCCCTCCCCTCACCCCATTCCCCACCTCCCATCAGCAACACTGAAGGACAAGAAAAACATTCCAGAAAACCACTTGGATCATTACAGTCCAACAAGAACCTGCACATGAAACTCCCACACTCTTAACACTTACTTTCCTATGACATTTTTTGTTCTCTGGAGTCTTCAATATTTTCTTTTTTTAATATCTTTTTCTCTTTGTCAATAGTAAATCATTTTCAAACAAAGATTCCTTTCCTCCAAAGACCCTTTTTTTCATTCTGATTTCTAGTGGGAGTCATCGAGAGGTTCTGCAGTATCCTCTATTTTGCCGCTGTATTGCTAATCCCTTCAATCAACAGAATAGTGGCCTAGTTTCCAGTCAGACATTGCTGTGGGTGCACATCCCCTCATTTTACATGAATTTCTGAATAATTTTGGAATACAAAATTTATGTGAAATTTTTTGATGACCTTTTTGCTACAATTCAGCTGGCATGAAAACATGGTCAATAACCTAATAATCGTTTTTTTTTTATCAAAAAGAAGAATCATTTGAACAATGTGGTTAAGACTAAGTGTATCAGCTATCTGCAAAACTGATAAAGCAAACGAATACACTATGCAACTTGAAAAAAAAAAAAAGCAAAATGAAACAACCAGGCCCTGACAGTGTATTTAAAAGCTGCCACGTTTAAAGGGTTGAAATATGACAGTGCCTTCAGGGCAACGAAGTCACTCTCCAGGCTGTGGCCGATCAAGATGGTCTTGTCAGAGAACATGTTGAGGAGTATGGCCTGGACCTCTGTCAGCGTCATTTCCACATCCGCCAGGTCAGCCGCTGTCAGCCCGCTGAACCTGTCCAAGCAAAGACACACACACACAGAAATCATGTGATACCAATAATAAAGGTTCATAACCATATTACTGGTTGAAACAAACACACACACAAAGAAAGGTTCATAAGCATATTGTTGTTGAAATACACACACACACACACACACTTGCACACATGTACGCACACACACCAAAACACACAGACAAGTACACTCACACATAAATACATGCACCTACACACAAACACACACACCAACATAGAGAATAAGCATCCAACAGGTAGGCAGCATTATTCCTCAAACTTTTACAGCCTGGAGAAAAATGTCTACACTATTTGTAAACAAGCAGATCTGTTTGTCTGATGCAACTTCACAGCCACTTATGTCTCCTGTGGTACAACAGATCACATCAGGTTGACCGAATTCCATGGTAACTTTCATAAATACATCTTCCTGGAGAAACTTGGACAGAAGCAGCCAGAGATTAACTGAATAGTACATCATCACACAGTATGACTAACACACACAGTTGGACAAGGGATTCAAACACAAACTCCACATCATGCTTGACCACAGTGACACAAAAGGCGTCAGAACTTACCTGGTGTTGTAGTCAATTATAGGGTGGAACGGCTGGACAAGGGATTCAAACACAGACTCCCCATTCATGTTGACCACAGTGACACGCGCAAGCTCTAGACCCCCTTGAGTGTACACCTGTAACAAGAGGTGGCTGTAAAATGTAAACGTTGACGGATACCATGAAGACTCTCAACACTTTCAACTCTTCTTTAATGAAATGTTTTACTCCCCACACAAGCGTAACAGCATATCTATTGTCTTTTGAGGGAAAAAAAATCTACATTAAACAGAAAAAAACCTTCTGGGATATCCTTGAGATATTTTTGTCAATTGTCACAATCACCAATAAACACTTATTCAATAAGACATCTTTTTTGTTCTTACAGTTTACTGTAGTGCTGTCTTTTTCTCTCAATGTTGCATGTAAACAAAAGTCCATATGTAGGTGCCACATAAATGCTTGGCACATATTTGGGAGGCAGACTCCAATCCTTTCCATCAACCACAGCCTTAACTTTCCTTGAACTTAATCAGGCACCCTTCTACAGGTGGATAGAAAAACGTTAAAAGTCTGATCCCATAAGCATTTCAAATTCATGATCAAAAGCCCTAAAGACATGCTCTTTCTAAGAAAGACACATATCTTCAGAAGCGTACTCTGGCATTTAAGATCCTTATTAATACAGTAATAATCAAAACTGAAACACGATAAAAAAGAAACATTGTGTCTATGATGAAAAATGCAGATTCTGAAGAAAAAGAACAGAAAAGTGAAAAAAACACAAAATCTAAAGAAAAAAACAATAGATGGGTGAAAAAACACATACAAAGAGCTCAACTGCTTTAACCAAGGTCAAAATAGGTTTGTTATTCCGTTACAAAAACCCTGCTGGCTTACCATTTCACAATCCAAAGCATAGATACCATAGTTTCCATCCTTTGGAGGGGGTCGTGGTATTGTTTGCATGAAGCCGCACAAGTTATCCCGTTTGTTCCGGTCATGGACATGGTTCTGTCACATAATAAATCCAAATCATGAGTTAAATTTTCTTACAGCAAGCAGATTGTGAAATTTCCCTTCCGTGTGACTGCCATATCCACCGACACATAGTTATTATTACACAACCCATCCCCACTCTCACACTATGAAGAACACAAAAACTGACGAAGGTTTGCAATTCTTCAGACACTGATAGCAACACTTCAGAATAATTCCGGAGTTTTGTATTATACAGGGTTCCCACTTCCTCACAGGAAAAAAATTCAAGGGTTTTTCAAGGGTTTCTAAAGGGGATATTTTAATTTTTAAGGGGCAAATTTAGCCGTACAATTGAAAAAAAAGAGAGTGAATAATTACCTTACACATGTAATCCAGCCATGATAAGGTGATTACACTTCTGTAGTCTTTTCCACGCTCAATATTATATACAAAAAATTAAAAATGAAGTCTTTATATAGAAATTGAGAAATCAGAAAAAGAAAACTTTCAATCTGCTTTGCGGACCAGTATCTGACATGGGATGTCCAGCTGCTTCTGTTTCAAGTCCTTATTCAATGAGTCATCAAAAAGCATGACATATTCATTAATTCTCTACCGGCAGCTGCAGCCGAGGCCCCCTCTCTGGCACATTTCAGGAGGAAGCTCAGCAAACTTTACTTTTAAAATACAGTGTACAGCCACTGTATGTGTTGTCGTGTGGAAGTGTGTGTGAATGGTTGGCGGGCCTGGACTAGCCTAATGCTTGTTCTGGGGCAGGATAGGGAGCTGGGTAACCCCTCTTGAAAAGGTGAACATAGGTAGCCTTCCTGCAGCTACACACTAAACTGTTTTTTTTGTTTGGTTTGTTTTGTTTTGTCGTGTGTGTGTGTGTGTGTGTGTGTCTCTGTGTGTCTGTGTGTGTGTGTGTGTGTGTGTGTGTGTGTGTGTGTGTGTGTGTGTCTGTGTGTGTGTGTGTGTGTCTCTCTCTGTGTCTCTGTGTGTGTGTGTCCGTGTGTGTGTGTGTGTGTGTGTGTGTGTGTGTGTGTGTGTGTGTCTGTGTCTGTGTCTCTGTGTGTGTGTATGTGTGTGTGTGTGTGTGTGTGTGTGTGTGTAGGCTAGCTGGTAGGTAAGTTAGGGGGGGGGGTATGAATGCTGTCTTTTTAAACAAGAATTTTTTTTTTTTTAATATACAAATGCGCACACACGAGTCACTTAGTGTCTCTGGAGACGACGTGACGAGTGATTTGAAGATTTGAAGATTCAGTCTGTGATTTCACTCTTTTTTCAGTTCTGACAGAAAACGGAGCAATGCCAAAAGTTGCAAGATATCTATTTTTGGTTTCCTCACACCGATAGTTCGTCGCAATCGAGTAATATGGAAACATTGCTGCAAACAGTTTCGTGTTGTCTTCAGCAGATTGGAAACTGTGATGATTGTTGATGGCATGAATTGTCCACAACACTTCAGCTTTCAACACGTCTGTCCCACTAGCTGTTATTGTGGATTGGCTGACGATTCTTACTGAGGAAAGGGTCTGACCTGATGTTGATGAATTTGATGATTGCCGAACGAAGTTCATAAGACTAACTACCAGCCTACTCGCTTTTTCCAATTCCACGTATTTTTTTCCTCTTTCCGTGACTTGCATCCGCCGATTCGCCCAATTCCCGAACATCAACAGTCTTTTTTGCACATTTTACGGAAAAACGCATGTTTGTTGTCACTGCATTCAGTGATCCAGCTTCGATATTCTTCCTTCTGTAACCACAACGGATCAAATGCGCAATTTCCTTTAGGCATGATGACAGACGCAACAGTGCTGGAATTCACCGAAGATGAGGGAGCATGGCGCTCTTTGTCGGAAGTCGAACTGCGCATGCGCAGACGATAACCAACTATTGAATTGCTTCCCTTTGCTTGAAAAGCAGACGACACACAAAACGATTCGAGAGGCGAAAATCGATGTCCGAAGTCTTGTTCGCGTTTGTTCTTCGATTCGTCTTCAAGTGTTACGGTCAGTTTTGGTCCGAAAACGATTTTTAAGGGGATTTCAAGGGATGGTAGGGATATCTGCAGTTTTCAAGGGCCTTTTTGACCCAGTTGTTTTTTAAAGGGTTTTCAAGGGTCTTCAAGGGGCGTACGAACCCTGATTATAAGCCCCATCAATGACCCTCACGTCTCTGCTGACTCCAGACAGACACTAGTCACAAGGTGGACAAGGTCTGCAGAATGACACCCGCAGAATGAGTTACACCAGTCCATCATAAAGGATGAGGAAGAAGAATTAGAAAATACAAATCATAGTTCACATTCAACAGAAATGTTCACAAAAGATCATGCGCACAGACAGATGGACAGAACGCTGTTCTCGACAGTGAACTTGTTAGCCGATGCAACTGGACTGCAAACCGAGACAGACCCTCCCTGACACACCATCTTGTTAACACTGATATCTGTGTCTTCATGATCAACAGTCAGATTGCTTTGTTGACAGGGTTTTTCCCCCTAAAGGGAGAGAATACATACCAATACCCTACAAAATGCAGCTTGCTGCTGCTCAACCAAGACAGACCATTAAGACTCCTCGGCTTGAAGCTGCTTTAATAAGGAGGTGAAACATGCTGTAGCTATCACTTTGCATGTCATAACTATCACTGTCCAAAGTAATCACCAACCCATGTAAAATTACAAATTCTTGGACCACAGGCTGAAAGAATGTAAAATCACAAAGACAATAATTGTTCAGATTGTCCAATTACAAAATCTAACTTGTGGTTTAAAAGTTTGTCTAACCAACAATGACCTTGATGGACACATATACCATGAGAGACCAACAACAAAAAAAGAAAAGATAAAAGCAAGAGAATAAGTAGCAAGTAAAAGCACCCAATGTGGGAATGTGACCCTTCAGTATACTCACCCCTGCCACCTGGCAACCTTTGCTGCTGGTGTCTGAGTTACAACAGTTGTAGATATGTTGAATAAATCCAGACTCTGAAATGCGCACAATCAAAATGGACACAATCATAATCATTCATTAAATTAATCATCATCATCATAATAAATCATATCAATATTGATGAATGATAATGAACCAAAAAAATTCCCACACTTAACACACACAAAAAGAAAAGTGACCACATAAATTAACAGCTAGCAGCAGAGGAGAGACTCTAAATTGAAAGTAAGTACATCCACACGTGACTCTAAACTGAAATTACACACACACACACACACACACACACACACACACACACACACACACCACACACACACACACACACACATTCGTCCAGCATGCCTATTCTTTGAACATACAAATTTTCTTTTTTTTTTTCAAAGAAGAAAAATACACAAAGAAAAAAAAATTAGGGAAAATATCACTAAGATACCACATGTTGGCAGAAAAACCTACCTAACATTCAAATTAAACTGCTTACCAGTACCACTCCCATTTTTCTCTATAATCAGAATTCTCTTAACTTCATTCCTGATTAGATTACTTAAAACAAGTACTCTAACTACCTCTAGGTTCTCTTAACTTCCTGATTAAATGACTTAAAACAAATACTCTAACTACCTTTGACTTGTTCCAATCAAGGACAAACTGTTTCCCAGTTGTGAAATTGTCTGTCATGTATGTTGTCATAAGAAAAAAGTGGAAATTGTTTCAGTGGAAAAGAAAACCCATTGTGACGTCAACATAAATTATGACGTCAATTTAAAATGACATAGGAACATGACGAGAATAATAATATTGACGAGAGAAGGGAGCAAGAACTAACAACCGAGGCTTTGGTGTCCAGCCTAATTAATTTTGTTTTAATCGTCGTTTTTTTCCGTAGTGATACTATGTGGAGAGGCTGACTTTCAAGTCAGTAGTGCGTCCAAGTTGACTGTATATGTGCGATACTTCTGATGACGGTACCAGCAGAATATGTACCAGGAAATTTATTTGTTATAAAATGTTGTGAATGCTGTGTCGCCGAGAGTGACTTAAAACTCCTGCAAGAATATTTATGTGCTCTGATTGTACCACCTCATATGTATCGGTGGGCTGAGTTTATTGATTTGAACATTGTGATATCAATACACAGAAAAGCTAATTAATTTGTGTTTTAGATCAACAATACGTCAAATTGAAGTTTATTATGTTCTATGGGACTTTGCTGAAATCGTGTTCTCCGGGGATTCAATACTGATTGCTGTGCCTTGTGAATCTGCAGTTTTTCAATGATTTACCGTGCCTTGTGAATCTGTGTTTCTTCTTATATGGACTATTGTGCCTTGTGAATCTGCGGTCCTTCTTCTGATAGTTCGACGTAATATATTGTGCTTGCTGTGTTGAGACCCTGTTTCTTCTTCATCGCTTGTGTTTGTGAACAGCTGTGTTTACCATATGGGGACCTTGGTTATCCTTCTTCGTCTTATTTTAGTGCTGTAGACTGTGGCTTGGGTACTGTGGAACCGAGTGCGTTGATTGTATATGTGAGACACTGTGGATGGCGCCGGCGAGATCTGCGAGTTATATCAAGATACGTAGTATGATACGCTGATATATGATGATTGAAGTGTCTTATGTATTGATGTCTTAATTGACGTGCATTGATCTGTATTCTATGTAGTGGCATGTATTGATTTTGTAACAATTCATATTGATGGTTCAGGCAGCATATAAAAAGAAGAAAATCTAACACGTGTGTTGCCTGGCTATCCATGTTCGTATGGTTTGGGTGTGTGTAGGGGAAAAGTCGTACATGCATCCAAACTTTTGAGAGCGAGAGTCAGACAACAAAACACACACCACACACAGAGCTGCCAACCCCAAAATTTCTTCCCAGTACTATTCCTGGCTTTTCACAGTATATTTCACCATCTGACAGTATTTTCCGACCGGAATTAAATTTCACGCGGCGTTTTGATTTCTTTTTTAACCAACTTATTTTGTATGCACTTTTCTTTTTATAATTAATAGTGATTAAAAACTATTAGCATAAGAGATTGATCAAGACTTACTCTTTGACAATAACATACAATTTACTTACTTAGTCTACTTCTGCTAGAAAAAAATACTACTACTATCACACACACATACACAAATTGAGACACAGAGACATATATAGGCCTATACACGAACATTTCATACCACCACAGTGACAATACACATACACACATATGTATACGAAGAAAGAAAGAGCAGACCAGCATAAGACAAAGACAAAACTGACAATTACACACAAAAAATAATCTTAAAAGGCTTACCTTCAACTTGATAGAAGCTTTCTTTCACAATAATTTGAGCAAAGTGAATTGTCACTTGACTTAATCAGTTTTTGTCAATGATTTTAAAAAGTGAATCATTAGAATGTCTCTTTGCATTTCTCACTTGACACTCAATTAATTATTGTCACTATTTTTAAAAAAAGGAACAGCTGTCCGGCATGATCAGCGGCACTGAGTGCAATGTTGTGTTCCAACCAGAAAGTGAGCGAACAGTGTTTCAGCTCTTATCACCGACGACTCCATTGCTTTTTCAGCTGGTGAAGGGGTGGTAAAAAAGTTTGTCAGTTTGGAAGTCTGTCCAATTGCAGCTCCTTTCTGCTTGTGCCTATTTGTTTTGACGTGGGACGAAACATCGTTGATTCCACCATGACTTATAACGAAGTCTAAGTCACAGACGGTGCACCTCGCATACAGTGGTCCTAGTTTTGAGGCAACAATGCATGGAAAGTCCTTGGAATATGAGGGACGAAAGTGCTGTTGTCTTGCTGGTTTTTTTTTTTACTCCCCGAGGGTTGAGGCTCTTCACTTTTTCTTTTATTTGCGCCGTTGTCCATTTTGATGATGAAAAACGATGATGAAATTCAGAAAACCAATGTGCTTCTTCTGCCGCTCACTGCTTACACGACGCTTAGGGTTCGCAGGCTTTCTTTCACTCGAGTCAGCACATGGTCCATCAGACCTATCACGTAACTGAGTGGAGCTTTTGTTTCCACATTCGGAAGAGGGGGGGGGGGGGGGGGGGGGGAGGGAGGTTGGCAAGCAGGGGGGTAGGATGGGCATACTACTTGCTATCCTCCCCCTCCCCGCCCCCCCCCCCCCACCTCTCCCCTCTCCCCCCCTCTCCCTCCCTCCTGCTAGCCACAGCAGTTGCTGCCTCAGCTGCTAAGGGCCATGTCGTCTGCTACAGGGGTGGGGAGAGAGAGGGAGGTTGGCAAGCAGGGGGGTATGATGAGGATACTAAAAATAGCCACAGCAGTTAAGTCGCTGCCTGGGTCATTCCTTAACACATGTCGTCTGCTACAGGGAGAGACAGATGGAATTTCCTGCCCTGCTAGTGGTCTGCTAAGGCGAGAGCTACACAGTAAAAGGAATTAAGGATGGATGGAATTTTTTTTTCAGCTAGGGCCTACCTAGTCTATCAACTATATGTGGCTGGCAGAGGCCTTTTTCTTCTGTCTCCTTGTAGGATCCCTTTTAGCACTACAAATCTGCTGCCTCGGTAAAGCAACAAATGGCCGTACCATTTGCGCAAGTTCGTCACCGTATTATTTTGGCTCGACCGTATCACCGTATTTTTGTAAACTCGCCGTGACAAAATACGGCCGGAACGTACTGGTTGGCAGCTCTGCACACACCATCCGTAACACCCATGAAAAGCTCTGCTGCCATCCTAGATACATACACATGCACCACCCAAAGTGTACCACTAAGAAAAAAAAATAATGTGTTTCATACATTGCAGGCATGAAGCTCCACTCCCCCGCCCCTCCCACCTTCCCCCCCCCATAAAAAACCCCACAGGAATACTACATAGATTTGTTGCTCCTCTCCCACATTCTCTCTCTCTCTCTCTCTGTCTCTCTATCACACACACACACACACACACAAACACACACACACACACATATGCAAAGATACCTCTCCTCCGCTATTTACCAACCAAACCACATTATGTAAGTTCTGTTTCCTCACCAAACAAAGAACAGCCCATAAACATGTAACTCAGTTATCGTTTGATGTGCTAAACAGATCAGATCTGATGTGATCTACAATGATGCTTGTGAAACAAAAGCAGCTATTGACTAAATCCAACCTTTACCATGAAAAAGAGTGCTAGTACATAAAAATGAGGACTAGTTTTCTGCTACTAAGACTCGCCAAGAATCGGTTACCCGAAATCAAACCTACTTTTACGTGGATAGGCACGAGTCCAGTGGTACACACACTCCTCATCTCTGGCATAGCTCCCGTCAGAGTTGACAATGAAGCGTTTCCCACAGCGGGAACAGGTTCTCTCGTTGTCTGCAGTAAAAAAACAAAACAAAGGCAGGCAAAACTGAACACATCAGAGAGTCAGTGCAAAATCAAATGAATGCCAGTGCAGAGAAGGGACTACAGTTGGTTGTTTTTTCAGCTTGCCCTGGTATACAACTTACGAGACATCACTATGGTTTCAGTTTATAGAAATCCAACTGACTGCACTGGGCTCTTCAATGCTGTCACCATGTTGGGGATAAAATTTACTTCGGTGGTACCTGTACGAACAAATACACACACACACACTTATACTTATCTCTTTCTCACTCTTCTATCTTGTTTTTCAGTTTATTTTTCGTCACCCAAATCATCTGAGAGAATGTATGCCACTATCACATCCACAGTGTGTACACTCTAAATTACAAGGCTGCCAACAAAAATCAAAGGCAATAATCCACTCTCTCATTCTGGCTCTCACAGAGGGATCAGCCCTTAACTGCTTCTACATAACAGCTGACTAGTTGGCTGCTATTCAGTTTCATTCCTACTTCAGTGTAAAGCACAGTCTTTAATTTGGTTCCTGCATTCATTTTCCGAAGTTCCACTTGATCCTGGTTTGAAGAGCTAAAATTTCTTTCAGTAGCCTGACGAAAACCATATTTTGTCCAAGATCATTCAAGATTTTGGATTTGGAAGAACGAAAGGGGGGTTACTAATAGTAAAATGAAAGGGAACACAGACTTGAAGGATAAATAACGTCAAGCGGCCATGAAAAAATATCGAGAGTATAAAAAACAAAAGAAAGCATTTTCTAGTTAAAAAAAACTTAACAATTCACATCCCACCCCTCTCCCATCTCTCAGGGGCAAGCTATCATCCTAGACATGCAACCCATCAGTGCATTACAGATATCAGAATTCTAAAAAACCTGCTGTGTCTCACCTTTCAGAAGAGTGTCAGTGTCTTGGTAAGACTTCCCCAGAATGATTGCCTTGCCAGGTGTGTCTGGGAGGGAACGAGGATAGCCATTCTCTTCCAGCTGAGTTTCCGTCAAAGTGTACTTCAGCAGTTTTTTGAACAACTCAGGCTCTGTTGGACATGGATGTGATAGAGAGACAGAGTGAGTATGACTAGATGAGTGACAATGTTGTGTGACTGTGAGCATGCATATGCATCTGCATGCAAGAGTTTGTGAGCGAGTGAGAAAGAGAGAGAGAGAGTGTGTGTGTGTGTGTATTTGTGTGAGTGTGTATGTGTGTGTGTGTGTGTGCGAGTTGTGTGTTGTGTGTGTGTTCGAGAGAGAGAGAGAGTCTGTGACTGTGTGGGTAAAAGCATATGAGAGAGAGAGAGAGAGAGAGAGAGAGAGAGAGAGAGAGAGAGAGAGAGAGAGAGAGAGAGAGAGAGAGAGTGTGTGTGTGTGTGTGTGTGTGTGTGTGTGTGTGTGGTGTGTGTGTGTGTGTGTGTGTGTGCGTGCGCACGCATACACATGTGTGTGTGTGTGTGTGTGTGTGTGTGTGTGTGTGTGTGTGTGTGTGTGTGTGTGCATGCGCGCGTACACATGTGTGTGTGTATATATCTATGTGTGTGTGTAGAATGTGAGTACAGCATTCTTGTTATCCTTTCAATGTCAGTTCAATTCAACATGACATCAGATAATGAACCAATTAAGGGGAGGACAGGAACCTATGGAAGTATTCAACTTCCGAAGTGTCTGTCAACAGTTTTGTGCAGTTTACCTATTAAACTATCGTTCTGCCCAGTTCTACATGTCCATCATACTCCACGTAACTACTCATCTGCCCTTTTCTGCCCCTTTTGACTGACCCTACATTTCATTTCCATATGGGATCTTGGGAAGCTCTGAGTGTTGCAACAATTGACAGCAGTAATGATTTTCTAAGTTTCTGCGATGTGTATGTGCTTTAATTCAACTCTTGAAAAAAAAAAAATCTTGTGTAAGTGTGACAGTGAGTGACGGTGACAGGTTCCTATCTATTTGACATGACCGTGGACAATTTCTTATCTTAAATATGGAAGTACCCAACTTCAAAATTTAGTTTGACACTTTCGCATACAAAGCTGGTAGTTGTAGAAATGTTACACAAAAAACTGGCAGGTAGAAGCTGAGGAAAGAAAATCCCCTTGCGCATTCCAATACAACACAATATGTGCATACACATGTTTATGTATGTACAGGTCCTCTTATGAATCAGAATAAAATATTCATTTCTCCCAAACGGAGATCCACAAACAAAATACTTCAAAGTATCCCCATAATTACCCAGCATATAATTTCTTATCAACAGTAGCTGAAAGCTCACCAGTCAAAGCCACTTCCGTTTTCTTGCCACCTGAAGATCGTTGGAGAGTGAAGTTAGTCTTGGCAGCCCGTGCTCCTCCAAGCGTGGCCTCATGGGACTGGGACGGACCAGACTGCTGCGGTTGTCTTGTTGTCGATGTACCTGGCATCGACTCTTTCGCTTCCGACCGCAACCGGGTGATAGCGTTCACAGCCACTCGCAGGTATATGTTTTTGTTGCTGGAGCGATCATACACCCCTGCTTCTTCTTCCAGACCCTGTTGTTCCAAACAAGCAGAAGATTATCCATTCTGGACTGCATGTGTACATAATATCAATGAGCTAATGCACACTTAAAAAACCGCATTAGAACATCAACACATATATTTCCTTCATCCTCAGCAATACAAAGTCACATGACCGATTTTCACACATACACTCAATATGCGATAGTTGCAAACAGGCCAGCCAACCCAAAACAATCACAATAGAGACTGTCACATAACCAAGGAAGAGAGAAAGCAACAAGTGAGTAAAAATGTAATAACTGATCAGAAAAAGAGGAAGACGCTACCTGACTCTGCTATTTGTGACAAAAGAAATGTTTCGTACATCCTAATATCAACTTTAACCACTTTTCATTGTTTTGACATACTGACTGCAGATCTGTTTTCCTTAACACTGTTTTTGGTGTACTTTTCATCAACAATTTCTTGTAAAAACAGAAGGTATGGAGGGGTCAAGGAGTAGTGATTTCTTTTCCCCTGCTGTCATAAAACAGCGAGTAGAAGAACACCAAATCCTTTGCAATAAATATAGTAAAAAAAATGTTCTTCCTACACAAATTACTTTAATACCTGATTCACCAGCATACTTTGAAACAAATTCCTGCTCCCTAAACTTTTTTTTCCCTCAATTATTTCAGGGCCTGCAGTACCCACTATTGTTCCTATGTATCGGCATGTTGTTGAAGAAGCAGACAAAGCCAGACATGACTTCGCACATGAGTTAGCAAGAACTGTCACTCTGTAGTCAAGACTCTCGAATCAGCAAACCAAGACACCAGCATTGTTACATTTCACAAGTGTAATTACTCAGAGCTGCCAACCTGCTCATGCGGCTTACAGTAGCATTTCACAATTTTCACAGTAGCATTTCCAATTTGACAGTAGCAACTTAATTTTGCGCGCGTTCTAAAAAGAAATCGGGCCTATAACCAGTTTTACGGACCACATTAAAGCTACAGTACTCTTAGTATATCTATAAATGTTATTATACAGAGATGAAGCAGAGGAAGAGGGCAAATTGTAAAAAAAAATCTATGTGCTACAGTAAAACCGAAAGCGGAAATGCAGTTCCGACAGACCGATAGAGACGTTACTTAGCGCTGTCCAAACAAAACGAAAGTATATTCGAATTTTTTTGTTTCGCCGTAGCAATTTAATGATCGTAGTAGCGTCGTAGCAAGCATTCTCTTGGCGTAGCAAACTACGGCGATATCGTAGCAGTTGGCAGCTATGATTACTGCTCAAGAACTTAGTCTGTAGATTTCATTTTTCAACACATTTCTTTTTTTTCAGTTTGTCAAATTTTGCCAAATGTGTGTACAAAATGCATCAAAACTGCATGTGTAAACAGATCTGTGACTTTGATGTAGGGAGTATTGTTTTGTGCACTTTTCAAGTCTTTTCTGAAGAAGATATACCTGCGGAAAGCTCACTTGCCTGCTTTATACTGTGTATTAAACAGGTGTTACTTTGTTCCTTATTGTTGTGTGTTCATTTGTATTTTGGCTTGCTCTCACCAGCTGTCACCTCCACTTTGCAATCCTTTTTAGCTGGCTGAAATTAAAGACGGAAAAGAAAAGAGTTTGATTTTAATGGATGATATCAATCTGAATAGCCATTACACAGTGCCAAGTCCTTGTCTAAAACTACATGTTCTAATCTTTCGAAGCACATTACTGTGGCTCAGAATCCTTTTGGTGAGAACATGAACTGAACTGAAATGAATGTTTCTGATGAATTTATCATGCAAGAACTGGGAACCGAAACAGCACAACACAGCAGCAAATTTCCCTGTTAGGACATATCTCCACTACATTTCTGAGATACCAACTTGGAACAATGGATCATCCACAGCTTTGCTCTTCCTTTTTTATAAGTCTACACTTATCTTGGCTCTGATACACATACAAAAATCCCTAATTAATGGTTATAATATCATACATCAGCAACTGAAATTCTCCACAATTCCAAACGCTGTGATAGATCTCTTAATTCTATAATAAACAACCCTTGCAAATGAGATTTTTCAATATTCCCACAGCTGTTAAAAAAATTAACACTTCCAAAATATTCTACTTCAACAAGTGAAAATCCCTTACAGTTTCTCTTCCCCTTTGTCTCGCTTGAATTAAAATACGCACCTTCTTGTAGGCCTTCTCTTCAGACGAACAGAACTTGAGGCACTCATCTATGATGAGGTTGAGGTAGCGCTGTCGAATATTGCTGGGTACTTTGCTCCCAAAGTTAGCCGGGATAATTGGACGTTTCAGATTCGTCTGAAAACAAGTACAAGTTCCTACTCTTTACTCTTGGTTGCTCAAGTAAAAAGAATACAAGGAATTCAACACCCAACTAAAAATGTACGAAAGAGCTTCCCATCATTTATTATCAAAAGATTGCATTTATTCTATAACCCAGGGCTTAAAACTGGAGGAAAAAACCACTGAAACTAGGGGGGTCCGGGGGCATGCTCCCCCGGGAAATTTTTTTTTAAAACCGAGTGTAAATCTATGCCATTTCGCGCTTTCTGGACATAATTTCAAGAGTTATTTAGTGCATAAAAATTGCTGTAAACACATAATTATTACAGGAAGACATATTTGGGACAAGGGGAGAAGGGGTTTAAACACATAATAAAATGAACACCCCCCCTTTAACTTGAGTGTTTTACAGGTGTTCACCAACTTTGGATGAAATCTCACTTCTGGGATTGCTCAATAAGTTTCACTTTTCAGGTTTAAAATGATCACACAATATCAAGTTTGAAGTTGGTGCACACAAAGTCAGTAACTGCATCAAACACTTTACAGTTCAGTCTCATATAACAGAGATCAACTTGCGGAATCAGCACATCATTTGAAAGTCACAATATCCAAATTTTGATAAATGAGAAACTTGTGGAATCAGCACATACTGAAAGTCAAATTTTGAAGTTCCTAAATTATAATAAACTGAAATACAGGATTTCACAAGGACACACACACACACACACACACACACACACACACACACACACACACACAGCTTTGTCATTTGGGTGTTTGGGTGGTGGAGGCATTAAAGAAACATAGCAAGGAACTCTGTTTCTTCTTGCTGCTTGCATTGTCTGCACTGTCTTTGCCATCCACCTTCTTGCTTACTTGAATTTCAACCCTATCTTTGTCTGCTGTTTCCTTGCTTTCTCCTGTCTGGCTTTCACACTCTACAATTTTTATTTCATTCTCATCCACCTTCTTGCTGACAACTTGACTTTGATTAGTTTGAACCCTATCTTTTTCCTTGCTGCCTCCCGCCTGGCTTGCACTCTCCACATTTTCTATATCACCCTCTTTTTTCCCCACAGGATTGCAATGTTCTATCCTGGCACGTTTTACTGCTGCTAAAGTGTCTTCAGTGACCTTTCTTGTAGTTCCACTCAGCGCCTTGACGTTTGACACGTGCTTCGCTGAACGAATGTGATCGAGCTTTCTTCCTGCGACCACCGTAACACTTCCCTTAAGCACAGTTTGCACCAAGCTAAACCTGGTGCAATAACTTTGCGAAGAAAGTCTCCAATGACTTCTTCGTCAACTTTCTGAAGCGTCCACTCCCATTTCCACTTGTTTTTAATTGCAGATTCGTCAAAAGATCGACCCGCATGAACAATGACTGCGCGCTCCGCCATTTTGTTTTTTCCGGAAGTCCGACCGGAAACTTCTTCCAAGAATAATCAGGGGCCATAACTTGCGTGCAGTTGCTATGAACGCTTGCAAGCCGATCACGGATACCTTGCTCCTGTCGGGTTGGTTTTTTTTTTTTTTTTTTTTTTTTTTTGACAAACGAAATCGCGGAATTCCGCCCAGACGCGGAACGTTTTAAGCCCTGAAACCTTGTAGCCAAACTCCAAATTTAAACTAACCCCCTCTCTTTCTAAATTTTCCAAATTTAAAAGCAGGAACTGATTATGCAGGAAATGTGTCTTTACATAATATCAGTGCTTTGAAGTTGGTGCTTCCGTTCAGAAAAGCAACAATTGAAATCCCAAACAGTAGTGAGTTAATGGGTTCTAAGTTTTATTGTTGTTGTTACCGATGTTTGGATTTGTTTAATTTCAACACTATACATTTGTGTGTGTATATATATATATATATATATATATATATATATATATATATATATATATATATATGGCATGTCTGCCAAAGGCTGGTATCTCTTTCTTATTTTCTTCTTATTTCCTTTTTCACTTTCTGGTACCAGCATGTATTGTTACCCAAGTCACTGTCATCCAAGACTGAATCAGCTTCAGTGACATTTGTAAAGCCTACTCCTGCATGTTGCGCCCCTAATTATCTACACTGGTATGTCATTTTTTTTTCTACTACTGTCACTTACTGCTTTGTCTGTAGTACAATCAAAAAAATGAAAGAAAAAGATATGTTGGTGTGCATGTGCTGGAGTGATCACCATCAGTCATAAATATCAGCGACATACATACACACTGGGACCCCAAACAGTATCCACTACAGATATTTATAAACAATACAGTACGACTGGGACTTTTTTTGGCAATTTTTTTTAATTTTTTTTTTACAGTAAGTATTAGTCTGCTACTCTTGAAAATTAATCTGGTAGTTTTGGTAACTTTGGTTCAGAACCACCTGGTCCTCAGAAGGTTCAAGTATCAGGTAAACACTGTAAATAAGCCATCAAAACCTATTTCAAACCCACATTTTGAGGCTTTTTGTCTGACACAACTTTAGCATTAACAGAAAATGATCAGAGGTGACTTCCAGCACATTCTTCTGTGGAGTGTGTGTGGTGTACGTTTGTCCACTAATACCATTTACATACATTCATGTGTTGTGTGTAGGAATACTGGCATGCAAGTTATAACCATGCACCTTTAAATGATTGTCTGTATGTGCATATATGTGCATGTTTACTGCCTGTGTACTGTGCATGTACACATGCATGGATCCTGATCTGTGAGCGTTAGCTTTGTGTGCACAGGCAACATTAAAGCGTACATTCATTCTTTGATGCCCAAACAAGAACTCTTGTGAATAGGTCACATTTCTACACATCAAAGCATATAACAGATTTCTACCCAAATCAATGAGCATGAGACTTTCATAATATAACTAAACAGTATACTTCTGCTCACTTTCTTACCAGATTTGGTGTGTGAGCTACACGCTTTTCTGATTTTGGTACTGTCATAGCAACCGTTGTGTTCTTTTGACCACTCAATGCAGATGTCACCTTCACTGATGAGGTAGCAGGAGCTTTCTGAACATGAGCTATTCGCTGCCTCGTTACTGATCCTGATGTAGAAGACTGCAAGCAGAAATAATGTCCTGTCAACATTTGCTAAAACAGACAGCTCTTGTTTATCATTGCTAAGCACACTCATCACAAAAGCTTTAAGTTTATCCTTAAAATGTTACACTGCACTTTACATAATAACTGTTATGTACACACACTCACACATTTCACTTACTGTCCTTTTAAGAGACTGTAAAAAATACAGAAATTAAAAAAAAAGAAAACAAACAAACAAAACAATAACAAAGTATTGACAACCTTTGGTTACACATTTTGGTTTTCTGCTGACATTTACATTCAACTTCACTTTTACAGTAAAATTACATGCAAATATCACATTTCCAAGGAATCACAACTTCTATGGTTCTAGAAACAAATATCACATTTCTTTTTAATCATTGCTTGTAGATGATCAACTACTTCCGATGCAAATCTAACAAAACTGTACATTAACCATTATTCCCTTTCTTAAACCAGTTGCAGCTTATCAGTCAACATCAGCCATAGGTACTGTACGTGCATGTAATTTCTTCCATCATAAAGCACTTCTGAAAATACTCTGACAAACTCGAGAAAAACAAGAGAAGCAATTTATCTGCTTTCCCACTCCTGTGAGGAACAGACAGCACTTGGCCTTCGTAAAGAGCGGAGAGAGGATGGGCAGAGCGGAAAGGAGTGGTTTGCATCCCACTTTCAATGTGTAACCCAACATGAGAAGGCCATGTGTTGTGCCAAGAGACATTTTGCAAAAACAGTCAAGTAGCAAAGGCTCATTGTACGACCTCCTGTTCTAGACAAACCGGCCTGTGACCCCTAGTTTTAGCTCAGACTTGCTCCAGTAAACATCAGCAGCTACATAACACCTCATCGCCTTATATTCTGAAAGCAGGTTTATCTGTTAAGGTCTTCGGTTTGATGTAAATTGCATTAAATTACATCAATAAATTGGAACTTAAATATCTGCTGCAGTATAACGTACATTATTCAGCAGATTTTCAGCCTTTATCATGATTAATCAACTTTCTAAGAGAATGCAAATTTTCAATTTTATCATTCTAAAAATACTGCTGGAAACATTTATTGAAGAATATACCCTTTACTACGTGATGACTTCTTCATGTGGGAGATGGCAGGAGAGATTTTGGCAATGTGATTTGTTCTGCTTACTTCTGCCCAGCTCTATTGATTGAATTCATCTGGGTTCTGCCAGCACTGTAAGAGCCAAGAAAATGCAGATGTCAAACTTGACTACAGTAGGCACTGCAGATGTATTAATACAGATAACTAAAAGTAACAGTGTGACCACACACTCATTGTTATGTATCAAAAGAACAAAGGGAGGTGATGCCATTTGAGTCAAAAATGTGGTGAGTACATGACATGAGGATGAACGGCAAAATGGTGGGCAGGACAAATGGGAACAGAGCAAATGTGGAGTCAGTTCCAACAACTTCTTCTGTACCATAAGCCGCATCAAGACCCAATTTCAGGGTGATCGGGGGGAGACAGAGACAGAGAGAGAGAGAGAGGGGAAGAGAGAAAGAAATAGAGAGAGATTTTTAAAAAGTAAAGAGACAAGTAAACTATCCACTGGATGTTCACAATCAAAATTCTTACCTACCTTGATATTGTACAGGTCACACACACACACAACACACACACACACACACATAAGATTCAAAACAAAACTGAACAGCCACTGACTGCCAGATCATTTCAAACCACCCACATGGTATATGATAAACATGTTTTGTCCTCTTCCCTCCCTAACCTCTCCCCATTCTACCCCCCCCCCCCCCCACCCCCGCCCTCTTCCACTGTAAGCCTATCCAGAGCCTGCATCACTGGTGTCAGAATTTCTCACATTTTTCTTCTATCTTCTTCTATCATGGCCAAGATCATGATGTTGACCATTTAAGTGACTAACTGAAAAAATTACCTACGTCATGTGGTTTTTCTTTCTGTGGACCAGTTCAGACACCGTTCACGAGTAAAAGTGCAGGGTAGTTAGTGCTGGGATGGTTTGCCGAATTCCTGGTGTGATCACCGACATATCAATCTGTTCCTCTCACACAATTCACCAATAAATGTCCAACGACTATGCAGTGAACTGTGAATAGATGGGGCTCCATCACAAAAAACTCTTAGAACCATCCAAGCTGGTATGCCAGCCTTAAGAACGCTGTGATTAGGCAGTCAGAGGCTCGAAGCCAATGTCTGACTATGACAAGAAGTGTAAGGGACTGGACGCCTTGAGGATTCCATCGGTCTGGTTTGCATCTCATTGGTCTTGTATTCATTTGATGTACATGGATCAGGCAGCTGAATGAAGTGTGTCAAAACATACCCACCATTACTGAGAAATTGTGAGATGAAAATTGCTACTTACATCCACATACTATGGGGCTCCTTATGATACCAAAAGTTAGGACAAGATATGTATCAAGGCAGCCAACAGGTTAAAATGGATATGACCAGGCTGTGCTGAGAGTGACAGCCATTCACTTCATGTGTGATTAGATCACACATATATATTATATGTGTGTGGGGGGGGGGGGGGGGGGGAGCGGAGGACAGGGAGTATGTTGGGGGAGGGGTTGTGCTAAGATGGATAGGAGGATAGGAGGAAGAGGTTGTTTAACTAATATGCCTTTATGTATGCTTGTTTCATCTATTTTCATGTGAATCTTTTTGTATACATGTGGTGTGTGTGTGTGTGTGTGTGTGTGTGTATAATAGTTGTTGCATTATATTTAAGTAATTACGCCTTGCTGTAGAGGAGAGGAGGAGGGAGTGGGGAGAGAGAGAGAGAGAGAGAGAGAGAGAGAGAGGAGAGGAGAGAGAGAGAGAGACAGAGAGAGAGAGATGGAGTGGGTTAACAGCTGGGGACTGTTGGTGAGTAGGGTTAAAACATGTTAGAGAATATGGAGATTGAATTTAGAGAAACTTTTGTGAACATTGTTCTAAACACTTTAAATCTTGACCGTCATGTGAGCTTTGTTCTTGGGGAGTGGTGGGGGAAAGGCATTGTTTGTGAGTCAGTGCAGTAATAAAGCGTGCCCTGAAGAAGGCCAAGTGCCGAAACGTTGACAGATGAAAATTGCTTGTTTGGTCTAGTCATTTGAAAGAGTGTCTATATATTATAATATATATATATTTATATATATATTTATATATATTATATTATTATATATATCTTATATATAAGGAAACTTGAAACAGTGCAACCAGTTATGGCATGTTATAAATTGTACCAAGAGAAAACTGTGTAAAGACCTTCTGGAATAAGATGAAAGCCATACAGACAGGACATTAATAGACTACAATCACAGAAAGATAATCTCATAATCTTATTTTTTAAAAGCACAAGTCAAAGAGAATGACACGAAACAGAAAATTACAAGCAGTAGCACAGAACTTCCAGAAGGCGGAGATCTACTGAAAGAGCCAGCCAAACCCATTGGTGCACAGACAAAAATTCAAGATAAGCAAAGCTGAACACACTTTAAAGTATAAACTGGGAAAGAACAAGTTTGCTTGTGCGATAAATATGCTTTGTACCAAGCATCCCTTAAATAGGTTCACTTTCACTCACACCTCTTGTTTTGCACCGCTTGCATGGCAGCACGCTCCTGAGCACGTTGCTGCATCAGCAGGATGCGGTTGTGCATCTGCTCCTGTGGACTCATTATGTGCGGGGTTTCTCTTTCCTCAGTTAGTTCTAATCTGCGTGCCTGCAAGTTCATGTATAGCTAAGAAAAAATAATTGGATAAATACTGGATTAATTTGGTCAATTTCAGAATCCATTATGTTTTTCTTTCGATTTTTTTTTTTTTATTCATTCAGCCTGTGTAGAGTTTTCTTTACTTTGAATAATGCCCATTTGAAATTCAACAACATTCTACATTATAAGGTTGAAATAAACTTTGCTGGGTCTTCACTCATGACAATTTGCTTAATCTTCTTTCCTCTGTCCTAAAAATAGTATTCAGTTTCAGTTTCATCAAGGAGGCGTCACTGCGTGTGGACTAGTCATATACGCTACACACATCCGCCTAAGTTTTGAGACCACGCTACGCATGATTTGAAGCTGATGGATAAATGAATATCAACACAAGATGAGACATTGACAGAAGAGGGTCTCGTGGTACGATCAGCGGATGTTGAACTACGCATTAGCCAACGCGCTGGTCAGACCTTGATCTACCTACTACCATTTTGTTGTTGTTTGTTTGTTGTTTTTGTCTAGTGGATGTACACGTGTGTGTATGATGTGTGGGCATGGGACCATGTGTGCGTGTGGGCGCATGTGTGTGTGTGTGTGCACGCGCAGGCATGTTGTTCGCGTTTGTGGTGTGTGTGTGTGTGTGTTGTGTGTGTGTGTGTGTGTGTGTGTGTGCAAGTGTGTGTGTGTGTGTGTGTGCGCGCGCGCGCGCACATGTGTGTGTGTGTGTGTGTGTGGTGTGTGTGTGTATGTGTGTGTGTGTGTGTGGTGTGGTGTGTGTGTGTGTGTGTGTGTGTGTGCGATGGTCGTTGTAGAAGTGCGTGTGCATCTGTGTGTGTGCGTGTGTGTGTGTGTGTGTGTGTGTGTGTTGTGTGTGTGTGTGTGTGTGTGTGTGTGTGTATGTGTGTGTGTGTGTGTAAGTGTGTGTGTAATTTGTGGTTTGTGTGAGCACGTTTTGCCCGTGGGGGTTTGGGGTTTGATAGACCCCCTTTTCCTCCATGCATTTTGGGAGAGGCGACTAGGAGGCCCCCGCCGAGGATAAAGGGGTTTGGTAGGGTACAACCCGTGTAAAAAAGACGAGTTTTAGAGTTGAGCTGACAAGCATTTTGGGGTTTTAAGGGTTATGGGTTTTGGGCAGTGGGGGGCTGAAGGCCACTCCCTTTCAAGGAAAAAAAA
>CM031606.1:54542608-54568897 GCA_018398815.1 Conus ventricosus | reverse complement strand
GGGCAAATTGTAAAAAAAAATTATGTGTACAGTAAAGAAGCGGAATGCAGTTCGAAGACGATGGACGTTATTAGCGTGTAACAAAGAAGTATTTCGAATTTTTTTGTTCGCGTAGAATTAATGATCGTATAGCGTGTAGCAAGCATTCTCTTGGCGTAGCAAACTACGGCGATATCGTAGCAGTTGGCAGCTATGATTATGCTCAAGAACTTAGTCTGTAGATTTCATTTTTTTCAACACATTTCTTTTTTTTCAGTTTGTCAAATTTTGCCAAATGTGTGTACAAAATGCATCAAAACTGCATGTGTAAACAGATCTGTGACTTTGATGTAGGGAGTATTGTTTTGTGCACTTTTCAAGTCTTTTCTGAAGAAGATATACCTGCGGAAAGCTCACTTGCCTGCTTTATACTGTGTATTAAACAGGTGTTACTTTGTTCCTTATTGTTGTGTGTTCATTTGTATTTTGGCTTGCTCTCACCAGCTGTCACCTCACTTTGCAATCCTTTTTAGCTGGCTGAAATTAAAGACGGAAAAGAAAAGAGTTTGATTTTAATGGATGATATCAATCTGAATAGCCATTACACAGTGCCAAGTCCTTGTCTAAAACTACATGTTCTAATCTTTCGAAGCACATTACTGTGGCTCAGAATCCTTTTGGTGAGAACATGAACTGAACTGAAATGAATGTTTTGATGAATTTATCATGCAAGAACTGGGAACCGAAACAGCACAACACAGCAGCAAATTTCCCTGTTAGGACATATCTCCACTACATTTCTGAGATACAACTTGGAACAATGGATCATCCACAGCTTGCTCTTCCTTTTTTATAAGTCTTACACTTATCTTGGCTCTGATACACATACAAAAATCCCTAATTAATGGTTATAATATCATACATCAGCAACTGAAATTCTCCACAATTCCAAACGCTGTGATAGATCTCTTAATTCTATAATAAACAACCCTTGCAAATGAGATTTTTCAATATTCCCACAGCTGTTAAAAAATTAACACTTCCAAAATATTCTACTTCAACAGTGAAAATCCCTTACAGTTTCTCTTCCCTTTGTCTCGCTTGAATTAAAATACGCACCTTCTTGTAGGCCTTCTCTTCAGACGAACAGAACTTGAGGCACTCATCTATGATGAGGTTGAGGTAGCGCTGTCGAATATTGCTGGGTACTTTGCTCCCAAAGTTAGCCGGGATAATTGGACGTTTCAGATTCGTCTGAAAACAATACAAGTTCCTACTCTTTACTTCTGGTTGCTCAAGTAAAAAGAATACAAGGAATTCAACACCCAACTAAAAATGTACGAAAGAGCTTCCCATCATTTATATCAAAGATTGCATTTATTCTATAACCCAGGGCTTAAAACTGGAGGAAAAAACCACTGAAACTAGGGGGGGTCGGGGGCATGCTCCCCCGGGAATTTTTTTTTAAAACCGAGTGAAAATCTATGCCATTTCGCGTTTTCTGGACATAATTTCAAGGGTTTTTTTGGTAAAAAAATTCCCTGTAAACACAAAATTAAATTACAGGAAAAAATTTATTTGGGACAAGGGGAGAAGGGGTTTTTTTAAAACACAAAATTAAAATGAACCCCCCCCCTTTTAATTGAGTGTTTTACAGGTGTTCACCAACTTTGGATAAAAAATTACTTCTGGGATTGCTCAAAAAGTTTCATTTTTCGGGTTTTAAAATGTTCACCCCAATATAATTTTTAAAGTTGGTGAAACACAAAGTCAGTAATCCCTAAAAACATTTTAAGTTCAGTCTCATTTTTAACAGAGATCAATTTGGCGGAATCAGCCCCCTTTTTCATTTTAAAAGTCAAATTTTCCCAAAATTTTTGTTAAATGAAAAACCTTGGGGGAATTTCAGCAATACTAAAAAGCCCAATTTTGAAGTTCCTAAATTAAATAAACTAAAATTCCCAGGATTTCACAAGGACACCCAAAACACACCAACCACACACCCCCCAACACAACACACACACAAAAGCTTTGTCATTTGGGTTTTTTGGGTGGTGGGAATTAAAAAAAACATAGAAAGGGGAACTTGTTTTTTTTTGCTGCTTTGCATTGTCTGCACTGTCTTTGCCACCCACCTTCTTGTTTTTTTAAAATTTCAACCCTATCTTTGTCTGCTGTTTCCTTGCTTTCCCCTGTTGGCTTTCACACTCTAAAATTTTTTATTTTTTCTCATCCCCCTTTCTTGCGAAAAACTTGATTTGTTTTGTTTAAACCCCTATTTTTTCCTTGCCTGCCCCGCCCGGGCTTGAACTTCCACATTTTCTATATCCCCCTTTTTTTCCCCCAAGGTTTTGAAAAAGGGTTCTATCCCGGGCACTTTTTTTATGCTGTAAAGTGTCTTCAGGGGACCTTTCTTGTATTTCCCAATCAGCCCCTTTGGACTTTTTACCGTGCTTCGCTGAACGAATGTGATCGGGGCCTTTCTTCCTGCGCCACCGTAACCCCCCTTAAAAGAACATTTTGCACCAAGCTAAACCGGGGTGAAAAATAACTTTCCCGAAGAAAGTCCCCAAATATTTCTTCTTTCAACTTTTGAAGGGCCCAACCCCCATTTCCACTTGTTTTTAATTCCCGGTTCGTAAAAAGACCCAAACCCGCATGAACAAGGGATGCGCGCTCCGCCTTTTTGTTTTTTGGAAGTCCGCCCGGGGAAAATTTCTTCCCAAAAATAATCAGGGGCCATAAATTGGGTTTGCAGTTGCTTGAACGCTTGCAAGGTTCACGGTTTCCTTTTGCCCTGTCGGGTTGGTTTTTTTTTTTTTTTTTTTTTTTTTTTTGGAAAAACCCGAAATCGGGGAAATTTCCGCCAGCGCGGAACGTTTTAACCCCTGAAATTGTACCCCAACTCCAAATTTAAACTAACCCCCTCTCTTTCAAAATTTTTCCAAATTTTTAAAAAGCGGAATAAATTAGCAGGAAAGGTGTCTTTACATAATATCAGTGCTTTAAAGTTGGTGCTTTTTCGGAAAACCAAAATTGAAATCCCAAACATTTAGTGATTTAAATGGGTTCAATTTTTATTTTTGTTGTTACCGATTTTTTTGGAAATTTTTTTTAATTTAAAACCACTTTAATTTGTTTTGTGTTATTTTATATATATAAAATATATATTTTTATTTTATATTATATTTTAAATAAAATAGGGCATGTTCCCAAAAAGGTGGTATCTCTTTCTTTTTTCTTCTTTTTTCCTTTTTCACTTTTTTGGTTTCCAGCAGGTATTGTTCCCCAAGTCACTGGCATCCAAGGCCTGAATCAGCTTCAGTGACATTTGTAAAGCCTACTCCGGCTTTGTTGCGCCCCAAATTTTATCTACACGGGTATTTTCATTTTTTTTTTTTTTACTACTGCCCATTTATTTGCTTTTTTCTTTTAGTAAAAATCAAAAAAATGAAAAAAAAAGATATTTGGGTTTGTCCCTTTTGCTGGAGTGATCCCCCTCAGTATAAAATCAGCGACTTACATACACACTGGGGCCCCCAAAACCCAAGTATCCCTTACAGATATTTAAAAACAATACAGTACGACTGGGATTTTTTTGGAATTTTTTTTAATTTTTTTTTTACAGTAAGTATTAGTTGCTACTTTTAAAAATTTAAAATCGGTTTATTTTTGGGGAATTTTGGGTTTTTAAAAACCCACCTGGTTTCAGAATTTTTCAAGAATCGGGGTAAACCCCCCCCCCCCCCCCTGTAAAAAGCCATCAAAACCTTTTTCCCAAAACCCACATTTTGGGGTTTTTTGTTGACAAACTTTAGCAAAAACAAAAAATGTCAGAGGGGACTTCCGGGCAATTTTCTGGGGGGTGTGTGTGGTGTACTTTTTTGTCCACTAATCCCTTTAAATCATTCATGTTTTTGGTGTGTGGAATACTGGCATGAAATTTTATAACCATGCCCCTTTAAATAAAGGGTCTGAAATGGGCATTATGTGATGTTTACTCCCTGTGTATGTGCATTTACACATGCAGGACCCTAAATCTGTGAGCTTTTGCTTTGTGTGCCAGGCAACTTTAAAAGCGTCATTCATTCTTTGTCCCCAAAAAAGGGAACTCTTGTGAATGGTTTCAAAATTTCTACCCTAAAAAGCTTTAAAACAGTTTTTCTCCCCCAAAATCAATGAGCAGGGAAAATTTTCAAAATAAAAACTAAACGTATACTTCCCCTTCACTTTCTTACCAGATTTGGTGTGTGAGCTACACGCTTTTCGGGTTTTTGGTACTGTCATAGAAAAGGGGTTGTGTTCTTTTGACCTCAATGCAGATGTCACCTTACTGATGAGGTAGCGGGAGCTTTTAAACATGATTTTTTCGCGGCCTTTCGTTCCTGACCTGAGTAAAAGTCCCAAGCAGAAATAATGTCCTGAAAAACATTTGCAAAAACAGACACCCTTTGTTTATCATTGCAAAGACACTCTTTCACAAAAGTTTTAAGTTTACCCTTAAAAATGTTACACTGCACTTTACATAAAAATGTTATGAAACCACACTCACACATTTCATTTTCTGTTTTTTTTAAGGACTGAAAAAAATTTACGGGAAATTAAAAAAAAAAGAAAACAAAAAACAAAAAAATTAACAAATTTATTGAAACCTTTGGTTACCTTTTTGGGTTTTCTGCTGCCCTTTTACTTTTAAACCCTTCCTTTTACATTTAAAAATTACTTGCAAATATCTTTTTTCCCCAAGGGAAATCCCCCAAATTTATGGTTTTGAAACAAATATCCCATTTCTTTTTAACCCATTGCTTGTAGTGATAAACTACTTCGATAAAAAATCTAAAAAAATGTACTTTAAAACCAAATTATTCCCTTTTTTAAACAGTTCCCGCTTTATCATTTCAACATCAGCCTTTTGGTTTCCCTGTAGTGAAATGTTATTTCTTCCATCATAAAGAACTTCGGGAAAAAAAAATCTGACAAAACTCGAGAAAAAAAAAAGAGAAGAAATTTATCTGCTTTCCCATCCTGTGGGAACAACAGCATTTGGGGCCTTCGTAAAGAGCGGAGGGGGAGGAGGGGCAAAAGGGGAAAAGGAGTGGTTTGCACCCCACTTTCAATGTGAAAACCCAAATGAAAAAGGCCATGGGTTCGGCCAAAGAAAATTTTTGCAAAAACAGTAATTTAGCAAGGCCCCATTGTAGCCCTTTCCTGTTCTAGACAAAGGGCCCCGTGCCCCTTTTTTTAGCTCAGACTTGCCCCAGTAAAAAAATCAGCAGCTAAAAAACACCTCACGCCTTTTTTATTTCTAAAAGCAGGTTATTGTTAAGGTTTCGGTTTGATGTAAATTGCATTAAATTAAATCAAAAAATTTGGGAAAACTTAAATATCTGCTCCCCCAAGTATAAGTCCCCATTATTCACCCGTTTTAGCCTTTTCTTTGATTAATAAAACTTTTAAGAGAATGAAATTTTTTAAATTTTTTCTTTCTAAAAATACTGCTAAAAAAAATTTTTTATTGAAGAAATACCCTTTACAAACGTGTGACTTTTTTTCCGTGGGAGAGGGCAGGAGAGATTTTGGCAATGTGATTTGTTCTGCTTATTTTGCCCAGCTTATGATTGAATTCATCTGGGTTTTTGCCCCACGGAAGACCCAAAGGGAAAATGCGATGTCAAATTTTGACTACAGTAGGATGCAGATGTTTTTAAATTTACAGAAAACAAAAAGGAACAGTGTGCCCACACACTCATTTGTTATGTATCAAAGAAAAGGGAGGTTGTCCCCCATTTGAGTCAAAAATGTGGTGGGGTACATGACAGGGGATGAACGGAAAAATGGTGGGGGGGGAAAAAATGGGAACGAGCAAAATGTGGGTCATTTCCCAAACAACTTCTTCTGTACCATAAGCGCATAAAAGACCAAATTTGGGTGTGGGGGGAGCAGAGACAGAGAGAGAGAGGGGGAGAAGAGAGAAAGAAATAGGGGGAGAGTTTTTTAAAAAGAAATGAAAAAAAAGGAAAAATTTCCCCCACTGGCATTTTCAAAAAATCAAAATTTCTTCCCTTAACCTTGTATTGTACAGGTCACACACACACACACACCCACAAAACACAAAAACCCACACTAAGATTCAAAAAAAAAAACAAAACACCCACCTGACTCCCGGGTCATTTAAAACCCCCCACATGGTATATGAAAAAACATGTTTTGCCCTCTTCCCTCCCTAACCCCTCCCCACTTTACCCCCCCCCCCCCCCCCCCCCCCCGCCCTCTTACTGAAACCCTATCCCAGGCCTGCATCACGGGTGTCAAAATTCTTTCACATTTTTCTTCTATCTTTTTTCAATGGCCCAAGTCATGATGTTGACCTTTAAGTAAAAAAACCTGAAAAAATTACCTACTTCATGTGGTTTTTTTTTTTGTGGACCGGGAAAAAGACACCGTTCCCGAGTAAAAGGGGGGGTTTGTTAGTGCGGGCCTGGTTTCCCGGGAATTTCCCGGGGTGTGATCAGACTTTCAATCTGTTCCTCTCCCCAAATTCACAATAAAGGTCCAAGGACTATCCCAGTAAACTGTGAATAGAGGGGGCCCCATCAAAAAAAACCTTTAAAACCCATCCAAGCTGGTTTGCCGCCTTAAGAACGCTGTGATTGGCCGGTAGAGGCCCAAAGGGCCAAGGTTTTGACTATGCCCCCCAAAAATTTGAAAGGGGACTGGACCCTTGAGGTTTTCCACCCGGTTTGGGGTTTGATCCCCTTTGGTTTGTATTCTTTTGTTTTCATGGATCAGGCGCTGATAAGGGTGTGTCAAAACTTACCCCCCATTACTGGGGAAATTTTTGGAATAAAAAATTGTACTTACACCCACTTACTATGGGGTTTTTTATGTCCCAAAAAGGTTGGGAACAAGAATGTATCAAGGCAGCCAACAGGTTAAATGGATTGCCCCAGGCTTTTGGGGAGTGACAGCCATTCCACTTCATGTGTGATTAGACCCAACAGTATATATTGGTGTGGGGGGGGGGGGGGGGGGGGGGGGGGGGGGGGAGGGGGGGGACAGGGGTATTTTGGGGGGAGGGTAGTGCTAAAGATGGATAGGGGGGTTAGGAGGAAAAAGGTTTTTTAAACCAAAATATCCCTTTTATGAAAGTTGTTTAATCTTTTTTCATGGGGAATTTTTTTTGTATACATGTGTGGGGTTGGTGTGTGTGTGGGGGTGTGTAAAATAGTTGTTGCACTTATTTTTAAAAGGAAATTTTCGCCTTGCTGTAGAGGGGAGGGGGGGGGAAAGTGGGGAGAGAGAGAGAGGGGAGGAGAGAGGAGAAAAGGAAGAGAGAGAGAGGGGAGAGAAAACAGAGAGAGAGAGATGGGAGTGGGGTTTAAACCCGGGGGGAAATTTTTGGGGGAGAAAGGGTTTTTTTTAAAAAATGTTAGGGAATATGGAGATTGAATTAGAGAAACTTTGTGAACTTTTGTTCTAAAAAAACCTTTAAATCTTGCCCGCCCCCCCCCATTTTGGCTTTGTTTTTGGGGGAGGGGGGGGGAAAGGCATTGTTTGTGGCCCGTGCAGTACAAAAGCGCCCCCTAAAGGGAAGGGCCCCAAGTGCCGAAACTTTTGACAGTTAAAAAACTTGCTTTTTTTTGGTTTTGTCATTTAAAAGAGTGTCTATATATATATATATAAAATTATATAATATATATATATTTTTATATATATATATTTTTATATATATAAAAAAAAGGGAAATTTTGGAACAGTCCCAACAGTTATGGCATGTTAAAAATTTTGTAAAAAGGGGAAAACTGTGAAAAGGGACCTTCGGGAATAAAGATAAAAACCCCTACAAAACAGGTTTTTAAAAAGACTACATACAGAAAAAAAATCCATAATCTTTTTTTTTTAAAAGAAAGCCCAAAGAGAATGACACAAAACAGAAAATTACAAGCGGGTAGCAAAGAATTCCCAGAAGGCGGAGATTTTACTGAAAGACCCCAAACCCAAAACCCATTGGTGCACAGAAAAAAAATCAAGAAAAGCAAAGTGAACACACTTTAAAAATTAAATGGGAAAGAAAACAAGTTTTTTTGTGCAAATAAATTGTTTTGTAAAAAAATCCCTTAAATGGGTTTCCTTTTTCACCACCACCTCTTGTTCTTTGCACCGTTTGCATGGCAGCACGCCCCGGAGCCGTTCCCCTGCATCAGCGGGGATGCGGTTGTGCATCCTGCCCCTGGGGGATTCATTATGTCCCGGGGTTTCTTTTCCCTATTTGTTCAAATTTCTGGGGTGCCTGAAAGTCATTATACTAAAGAAAAAATAATCTGGATAAATACGGATTTTTTTTCCCCCAAATTTCAGAATCCTTTTATGTTTTTTTTTCGATTTTTTTTTTTTATTCTTTCAGCTTGTGTAGAGTTTTCTTTATTTTGGGAAAAATTTCCCCCATTGAATTCAAAAAACATTCTCCCTTATCGGTTGAAAAAAAACTTTGCTGGGTCTTCATCATGACAATTTGTTTAAAATTTCTTTCCTCTTTTTTTCCTAAAAATATTTATTCAGTTTCAGTTTCATAAAGGAGGCGTCACTGGGGGTGGACTGTCCTTTTTAGGGCTCCCCCAAAACCCGCTAATTTTTTGGGGCCCGCTACCCCATGTTTTAAAGCTGTGGAAAAAAAATGAATTAAAAACCCAAAGATGGGGGCCCAATTGAAAGGGGGTCTCTTTGGCTACAAAACTCAGGGATGTCTGAACTACGCATTACCCCAACGGGGCGTCGGGACCTTGAAAAACCTCCTACCATTTTGTTTTTGTTTGTTTGTTTTTTTGTCTAGGGGATTTTAAAACGTGTGGTATGAGTTTTTGGGCGGGGGACCATGTGTGCGTGTGGGCCCCAATTTTTTTTGGGGTTGTGTGTGTGGGGCACGCCCCAGGATTTTGTGCGGGGTTTGGTGTGTGTTTTGTGTTTTGTGTGTGTGGTGGGTGTGTGTGTGTGGGTGTGAAGTGTGTGTGGTGTGTGTGTGCGCGCGCCCCGCCACTTGGGTGTGTGTGTGTGTGTTTTGTGTGTGTTTTGTGTATGGTGTTTTGTGTGTGTGTGTGGGGGTTTTGGTGTGTGTGTGTGGTGTGTCCCTTTTGCTGGGGTTTTGGTGTAGAAGTGCGTGTGCATCTTTGTGTGTGCTTTGTGTGTGTGTGTGTGTGTGTGTGTTTTGTTGTGTGGTGTGTGTTTGTGTGTGTGTGTTATGTGTTTTGTGTTTTTGTGTAAGTGGTGTGTTAATTTTTGGGTTTGTGGGGCCCCACCCCGTTTCCCCGGGGGGGTTTGGGCATAGTTTGACCCACTCCCCTGCCTGCATGTCGTAAGAGGCGACTAAGGCGGGGGCCCACCCCCCCGGAGGAAAAGGGGTTTCCCGTAGGGCTAAAAACCCCTGCCTGAAAAAAAGACGAGTTACAGAAGCATTGAGACAATAAACCCAAAGCTTTTCACCGGGGCAATGAAGGGTCTCCATCCGGAGATTTTGGGCGCAGTGCTGTGAAACCCAAAAAGGAAAAGCTGAAAGGGCCCCGGACCCCCCTTTCTAAACCCCAGGACAAAAAAAGGAAAAGTGCCACAGGGAAACATCTGGACAATGTTTGAAACGGGAAAAAACCCAAACCAAGTTGCGTAAAGAGTTTGAAAAACTAAAAGGGAGGGGGGTAGGACTGAGTGAGACAAGGTGGCTACAATCGGGGAACGGGCGAATTTTCCCTCTGGGGGAAACAGTGCTTTTTACTCGGGAAACAAAACAGGGAGGGGCCCCCCACACTGGGGTGGGGCCCCTGATGTGGCACCGGAGGCACAAGGGGCACTCTCGGAGGGGAACCTGTCAATCCCCCCCATCTTTCACACCCAAGTTTACCCAAAGAAGAATGACACCCAGGTGAACCCCATCATTTGCAATGCTCCCCCCAATGATGCGGAAAAAAGGGAAAAGGAAAGAAAACTTCTACGCAATACAGCCCTTTTTTAAAGGGGGAAAAAAGGAGAAAAAGGACAAAAACCCATACTGATGGGGATTTTAACCCCCAAGTGGGAAAGGGGACAAAACGGCTATGAGGACTTCAGGGGGAAACCTTGGACTGGGACAAATGAACGAGAATGGTGAGCTTTTTGCAGGCCCTGGCGCCTGAACCAGGGGGTGATAGGGGAAGCTTTCCCACCCAAGGCATCCAAAAGGCCAAAGGGGAGACCCACGAACCATGCCCCGGGAAACCCCCAGATTGCCCATCTGCATTAGCCGAAAAATTCAGGGATCATGGGGGTTGTGGTTTGATGAGGGGTTTGCGACGTGTCATCGACACCACTTCTTTAAAAACAGTGGGGCTTCCCCTCAAGAAAATTCCCCAACACCAAAAAACAAGTACAAGGAAAAATTTGTCGGACTGCCCCGGGAACGGGACACACAGAAAGCATTCCAGATCAGCCTTTAAAACGGGTTCCAGCCGTACAAGCGCTGTTAGAAGAAGGGGAGCGGCCATGAGACACGTGGGAACACTGCAAGAAGCCCGGGGCCTGCCCACTGTGAAGAGACCCTTGGCAAGAAGGGGGGCCCAGCACAAAGAATGGATATCTGCCGAAAACCACCCCAAAAATTTGGGGAAACCAAGGAGAGGAAGAAAGTACACTAAAAAACAAAGCGAACAAGAGAGCTAGGGCAAAGGCAAAAAAAGAGCCACAGCAGCGAAGGGTAAGAAAAGAAGAGCCCCCAAGAAGGCAAGGGGGACTACTTTGAGACGGGCCCACCCAAGCAGAGGCAGCACCCGGCCCGGGGGGAATCTGAAGGACCTGAAACCTGGGGGCCCAAAAATTTTTGGGGGGAAGTTCCAGCAGACAGAAAAGCAGGAAGGACAAAAAAAGGGAAACCCACTGACAAAAAACCCAAAAGGAACAGCTGAAACGTGGGCAAACACTTCGGGAAGCTCCCTAAAACCGCCCCGCCCCTGACGCACACCAGACATCCCCTGCAGAGACTGACCTCCCCACAGCTGTGAAAAAACCCTCAAAGGAAGAGATCAAGGGGGCCCATCATGACTCTAAAAAAGGGGGAAGGGCTGCGGGGCCCGGACGAGATCCAGCAAAAGCCACAAAGCAGACATAGAGACATTTTGTCAACATGTTTATACAGCCTCTTCAGCAAGTCGGGGGAAAAAGGAGGAGTCCCGGCCCCTGGGAAAGAAGGTTCGTCATCAAGCTGCCAAAGAAAGGAGACCTCGGGGACTGGGCCCCAATCCCGAGGGATCTTTGCTCGGTCAACCCCAAAGGGGGGGTTTCTAAACCCGGGTTTTTCTGGGGGGGAATGAAAGAGGCCGTCGCCCCCAAAGTTTCCGAGCCCAGCAGGCAGGTTTCCCGGCAGAAAAAATTTTTTCCGACCAGACCCCAGCCTGCGCTTTCATTGTGGAGCAGTCGTGGAGTGGAACCCCCCCCTTTACTTTCAATTTCCCTTAGAAAATGAGAAGGCTTTAAAACGTGTGGACGGAGTGCGGGGGAAAGGGCTGTGAGGCATTACGGGCCCCCGGAGAAGTTTCCTCTCCCTCACCCGGTTTTGCCCCTACCAGGACTGAATTTGCAGGATTCCCCACCCCGGCCACCTGCCCGAAAGGGTTTCGAGGTGAAAAAACCGGGATTTGGCAGGGTGTGCGGGTCGCCGTTCCCCCTTCCTCCTGGTCTTTTTGACTGGATCATGAAGCCAAACTCCCAAACGGGCAGAAAAAAACGGTTACAGGGGAAACACTTGGACGCAGCTCGGGGGACCTTGACTTCGCTGAAAACCTGGGCCCCTGTCCACACCCCGCCAGATGCAGGAAAAGGGCCCCATCGCTTGGAGACCACATCACCCGGGGGAAAAGGGTTTCAAAAAATTAACAGGAAAAAGGGGCCGGGAGTGATAAAATAAAACACCTGCCAAACCCCACCAGTCACAAGGGCGATGGAAAAGCCCCCCTCCGGGAGGGGGGAGTCTTTCGTCTACCTGGGAAACGTGGTTGACCCCCAAAAGGGGGGGCCGGACCGGCGTCACAGCCAGAATCGGCAAAGGGAAGGCCGCTTTTGTTTTTGCTCAGAAATCTGGGCAAACCCGGAGGAATCAGCTAAGGGGCCAAACTCCGCATCTTCAAATCCAATGTGAAATCAGTTCTGCTTTTACGGAAAGCGAGCGTGGCGAACCCAAAACAGCGATTTTAACAAAAAATTCAGACATTCTTTAACACCCGGGCTGAGGCGCATCTCCCAAAAAACCCATGGGAGGACAAGGTCCCAACCCCCAAAATCTGGGGGGAGGTGCGGGCCGGAACCAGTGGCCAAACAGATACTGCGGAAAAGGGAAATGGGGCTGGATTTGGAAAACCCTCAGGAAGCCAGCATCCAGAAACCCCACGCCAAAACCCCGCCCCGGAACCCCCAGGGGGAAAAAGAGAGGCCCCGGGCCCCGGGAACAAACTGGAGAGAGCACTGAGGCGGAGTTTGAAACAACAAGGGACCCAAAAATGGACTGGAAAAGACCCAAAAACAGCCCGAACAGAAATGCGTGGCCCAAAAGTCGTTGATGGCCATGCTCCACCGGGGGGCGAGGGATAAAAGAAAAAAAGTGGGGGCACAGTTTTAATGGGAAAGTTCCATAAAAGCCACAAAGCATTGCAAAATAGGGGTTAGGGATAAAATTCATCAGACACTGCATGGGAAAATGGGGCCCTCAAATCAGTACCCCGTTCAGAGATGGGGTGGGGACCCCCCTCTTCTTTCCCGTTAGTGGTATGTTTTGCCCTGCTCCCGGGCCTCTTTCTTTTGATCTTTGGTAAACCCATAAACAAATTTAATCCCCAACCAAAAAACAAGCGCACAGTGTTTATTACTATTACTCCACCAGCAAAATCTAAAAACCTTTCACACAATGACAAGACGGCATACATCAGAATTTTAAACCCCTTTTATTCTTGAAACCCGTTTTTGTGCTTCGTGAGATTACATTTCGTTTAAAAACACATTCACTCCCCTCAATCAGCTTAAAATTCTTTAGACAAAAATTCCCTTCCCCTCAAACATAATCATGCAAGTTTTTTAACATGGGGAAAAGAAAGTTTTTTAAACCCGCCCTTTTAAAAATAGGAATTGAACCCCAGAAAAGGACAGGTATTTTGTTCCCTGTCCCCGAAGCCTGGAATGGAAAGACTTTCAGGTTTGTATTTGTTTTCAATTGGGCCGGGCACAGAAGAAAGAATGCCCTTTATCACCCCAGTCCCCAAATTTTATGAACCAAAATAAAAAGTACATAAGGGCTTTTCCCACTCAATCAGTGACTGTTTTTCCCTTTAAAGTTTCTTTCCCCGTTCCCCTTCCCCACACCCCACACAACCCCACACACCCCACACCCAAAACAACACAACACCCAAACACTATCTCTCCCCACACACTTTTTCCTGGTTGGGCAGATGTCTTTTTGGGAAGTGGGTTTCCCTTGGGAAGATACGTAAACATTCCCTCCCAAAAGGGGTCCCCCCTCTTCCAGGTCCTATCTTGATGTACTTGCTTTTAATCCACATGCTTTCCCTTTTCCCCCGTTTCTTTTGTAGTCAGGGTTCACGAGATCATTTTTGGCCATGACATTGTCTTCCACGTTTTTCATCCGGTTTTCCCCACCCAAAAAGACTAGAATTGAGTCTCTGCCCGAAATTTTTTGCTATCCCCTTTTTCAAGTCTTTTTTCTTGGACTTCTTTTGGGGGCCAAAATTTAAGTGTGTGGTTTAGGGCATGTCGTGGGCTTACCCGAGCTGGGGGTTTTCTCTAGTTCTCTGTGTGAAAAAACCTTTGTTCTTTCCTTGCTTTTTATGAGTGGTATGTTTTGTCACTGGTGTATGATGGGCCCGTCCTTTGGTGATCTTTTCTACTGAAACCCGTTTTGCTGGATGAGGAAAAGCGTGAGGGTCTTCCGCTCTTTTGGGCCTAGCTTTGGAACCCCCCCCTATTCCCTTTTTAGGATGGCCCGCGGTCAATTCTAGAACGCTTTCCCCAGCGACAGGGTTTTTGTCTGTCTGTACCCGATTTTACAAGCTTTCAAAATTTGCTTTGTAATCTGGAATTTGAATACTTCACAGAGGCTTTTTCCCTATCCCCACTTCCAAACTGATTTGATGTTTAACTATGATTTTTTTTATCAGTTTTTGGAATATTTTTTGGTTTGAGGGGTTTCTCTTTTAATTTTTTTACTTTCCAAAAAAGGGCTGCCTATCTTAAAATTTTTGCTTTTACATACTAAACAGCCCATGATCATGTTTACCGGGAAAATCTTTTGATGTTTTTCTTTCTAAATTAACCGTTTTCTCTTTTGATGTTTTTTTTTCAAGGGCTGGATCGTCTTCACCCGAGTCTTTGTTTTACCATCAGCATTGGTTCTTCCCCGAACTGCTGTCGGGCACAGGGTTGTTTTTGGGGCTGGCACAAAAGTCTTTTGGGGAAACAGATAAATTTTTTATCGAAAAGTGGGAGCTTATTTAGAAGATGAAATTTTTGGTTTAAACTTTTAAATTGCAGAAGATTTCCCCGTGGTTGCTTTTCAATGCTCTTTTTTGTTTTTTTATTGTACCTTTACTCGCCCCCTGTTCAGTTTTCAGCTTTGACTTTTGATGGATCTTTTCGGAGAAAAGGCTCTTTTTGTTGAAGTCCCTTTTGGGAGATGATGAAGTTAAATTTTTTGAGCTGCCAAATTTAGGAACAATGCCCGCTTTTTTTGAGATGAAAGAAGTCTTTTTTACCTTGGGAAGCCTTCTGTTGAAGAGCTTTTTGATGTTTGTTGTTTAAAACTTGGGTGATGAAATCTTTTCGTGCCCTTTTTTTATCCCTTTTAAAGCCTTTCATTTGACCCCCGTCCTTTCAGTCTTTTTTACTTGAAAAATTTCTTTTATCCCAAAAATGCCCAGAAAATGAGGGAAATTTTTTTTCACGGTTTCATGGAATGGTGTTTTTGGGGGGCTTTCTTGGGCTCGTTTTCCCTTTTTCCGGGGCACTGGGTACTTCAATGAGATCATCATCAGAGGAAATTTTCTCATCTCCAATGTTCTCAAAATTGTTGATCTGTCCTCTTCATTTCCCATTTTCTTCCACAGTTCTGCCACTCCCCCATTTTCTCACAAAAAGTCTTCTTCCCGTTTTCCCGGGAAAACCCCCCAGGCCCCCCTTTTTTTCAACAGCACAGGGGCTGCTGGCAATTTAGGATTCACAAGAAAAATCGAATCCCTTTTCGAGTGGGTCTGAAAATTTGAAACTTTTTTCAAGTTGGTTGACGGAGTAAATCAACACTTTTTTTATTTTAGAAATTTTTTTGCGTGATCCAAAACAGCCCCCCCATGAAAAATTTTCACTCAGGGTCATACTCCAAAAACTGCCCTTTTGGCCCTTTTTTTGGGTTGGGGAAAATGATTTTTCATACCGCGTTCCGTCCCCTTTTTTTGTTTGGTGATAAAAATGGAAAGCCACCGGGCATCCTTTTTACTGGCTAGGAAAAAATGGAAGGGAAGGTGTTTTTGGGGTGGGGAGGTTGGTCGGCAAAATTCCCATGTTTTTAACAAACCCTTAGCGTACAGAGAAGACTCTGCACCCGATTGAATCCTTTCTATGCGAAGTGATTTTGTTCTGGTTCCTCACAAAAAAGGAAACCCGGTTTTGTGTGTTGTCAGTTTAAGGAAGGGGTGGGGGAAAGACCCCGCATTTTTTTCACGATTCCATTATGTTTCCCCCCAGCGGGCTGTTTTTGGGGCTCAGAGGTCAGGGTGGTGTCGCGAGAACTAGGGCTTGGACGTGGTTTTATACGCCGAGTTGAGAACATCTTCAGAAACGGACCCATTTTCTGGCCCCCCCTTTGGAAAATTACACTGTTGCTACTCCCCCCAGTGAGCTTGTTTTAGTCTCGGAAAAAAAAATTTCAATCATCATAAAATAACACTAAAGGGGTTTATTTGAAAGGAGTTACAATTTCTTCAACAACCTTTTCTTCTGTCCTTGCTCTCTTTCACAGTCACCCCCAAACGTAAAATATTTCATTTGACCCTTTACTGGGGGCTGTCGGGGGGTAACAGCGTAAAAATTCTTTAATCTCCTTTGGGAAAATTTTTTTGCCCCTGGTTCCCCTGCTCACACCCCTCTCTGTAATCCCCTTTTTCCCCCATTCTCGCCCCCATTCCTGGGGTTGGGGTCTGCACATTTCCCTTGGGGTTTTTCTCCAAACTTTCAATCTCAACCCCGTCTGTCCACTGTGGGACCCCAATAACAGCCGGTCATACATGCATGAAAATGAAAAGATTTCACCCTTTGGGGTAGGGCAGCTTGGGGTGCAGGCTGGGCAAACCAGACGGCCCCAAATTTCCCGCTTCATGGTCGTGTTGTGTTTCAGCTGGGCTGGGTTGTCTAAAAAGCGTCCCAGCCGATTTAGAACTAGCTCTGATAATTGAAAGTAATTTCTCTGATTTGGAGAGTATTTGACTAAAGATAAGATAAGATAATGTTGCTTATAGCCCAGCTGACCGCAATGACTAAAGAAGTTCATTTCTAACCCAAAGCAGATAAAGACCAAGTCTACTTAATTCCAGACTGAAGTGTGCAGCTGTTTGGTAGCCAGCCTATCAAAAAAGATCCCCTCTATTGACACTACTGAAGAAAATCTGGTGTTAATTTCTCAGCATCTTCTCACAAACTCATTTTAAACTATGTAAATCATTCCTCACTCTCAAGGACAGGTTTCATGCCATCAAAAATCACTTCAATGAAAATACGAAAGGGAATGAAACTGCACTGAAGTAAATGATCTTGCCTCATAAACTGGCTAATATGAAAAGCTAAGCTACCCATTTGTTGACCATCCTAAACCTATCTCTGTTAATAAAACTAAATTCCCAATTTGACATTTAAATAAAGATCCATCCATCATCTCTCATTTTACTCCTCAGAAATGAAATACTGACCTTCGTCTGCCAACACTCATCATGCATTAAAAAAATCATACCAGTGGTTTGTTTTCAAAATACTTTCTTTTTCTGAAAAAACATGAACCGCCACCAAATCCTTTTAATTGTGTGATGTGAAAAGTATTACAAAAAAACATATAGGGCAAGAAACTCTATTTTAGTTATAACAGGATACCTTAGTCAAACTCACATTACACATTTTATATGTGGCCCTTTGCGATCGGCTGGGCTATAAGCAACATTATCTTATCTTAACACATTTTACATTGTCACAAATGCATTTTACATTGAAAACATCTTACCTTCAACCCTGCCTCACACCCACCTACCCCAAACTCACTCACCCACTCCTGCTGCCCCTCACTTCAACACACTCCCCCAGATCTAAATTATACCTAAAATTGTTTATTGTCAGTTTGTATTCAGCTAACTCTGTGCAAACTAAACACTGACCTTTATCTAAATCAACTGCCATCTTCCAAATAGTGCAAAGTTTTAACATTTAAACCTACATGCATGCATGTGGTCACCTGAGAGGTCATTTGCAAACATACACACCTGGTACATGCACGATTACACACATTGTGTGCAGAGTGTATCAAATAATAAAGAAAAGAGAAAATGTCTACACTAACCATTAAAATACAGTGCTCAATCTATCACTATCATCTGATTGTATTACCGACATTCAGTATCCTTTCACAATGATTTCACACTCTGTAGAATTACAGTGCAATTTTCTTCAAATGTTGTCACGGAAGATGAGTGATACAGTATCTACAGCTAACATCTTTTCAGATACTGTCCCTGACCCAGTTATAATCAATTTTAAGTGAAGTTGGCCTTGCTTTTTTCTTTCCAGGATGGGGTCGAGGAATGTGAAATGGCAGTACAAATCATTAGAGTGTTTTGGATGTCTTCATACATGCACTGCAGAAGTGGTTCGTTGATTGATGTTTTCCAAATGTGATGCTCTGTTATGCTTTGTGAATATTATCATTGTGCTAAATATATAACTTACAGAATAAAGTCAAAGTTTCTACATGATCAGATGATGCAGACAATCATCAGTTACCCCATACTGGATTCAAATAACTGTCAAACACAAATCACAGAAGATAAACTTTGTCCTTCACTTGTACGCAAAGCATACTTTCCCCTACACTGAGACCTGTATTCTTGATCACCAATCACTGTTGTTTTCATTTCCTTGGTTCTGGAGCCACTGCCTGTGAGCTTTCCATTTCAGCCATCATAATACTTGTGATCACCAAATGCGACACTTCCATTCTCAGCATCTTATGACTGCCTTTTCAGTCAGTCATACAAATGCAAAAACACATCAGGCAAACAGTACACAGCATGAAATGTAGCTCCTGCAGTCTGCTAAATTGTAGTATTTTTACTTGCCCATAGTACTGTAATATGAAAGCTAAAATCCTGGAAACTAAGGACAAATCATGGTTTGAAGCAGATCTGCATATATATATGCCTCTTCCAGCCAGAGCTTGAAAAGTGGCACTTTTAAAGCCAGATAAGTCTGTGGGAATTTCTCCCTGGCATGACTCAAACATCAAAACATTTTGTGGGGTCTGAAGAGTGATTTTCTTTTTTTTTTTTTTTTTTTTTTTTTTGTTAATCACAAGCCAGATTTCATTCCAAGCCATTAAAGTGCCAATGCTGTGGATGTTAACTGAGTGAGTGATCGTTTAAGACAGCCCCCACCCTTCTCTTTCGTAACATCCTGACCTCTTGGAGAAAAAAACAAACCATTTGATCATACTGCACTGAGCACCAGCAGACAAACTGCAAATCAAACCCCTATGTTGATGGTGGGTGTGAGGAGGAAGATTGAAATGGCAAGTTGTGTCCAGCCACAATGACAGAACTAGTGGTTTAGGTTTAGGTTTGTAGGGACAAATGCCTTTAGCAATTATAGCCAGAACTGGCTTTACATGTCCCTTCTATGTGTTATCTGTCTTCACATGGTCAGGTCTTTAACTCGCTCAAGTCTTTATTTATCATAGTCAAAATAATAGTCTTCAATAATACACTATCATCGATAGAGCTTTTGAAATGGTTAGTATTTTGTGCATGTTTAATGTTAGGGGTTAATTTATTCCAAAGATTTGTTACTCTGTTACTAAAAGAAAATTTCCTTAGGTTAGTGCGATAATATTCATGATAAATTTTATCCACACTATTTTTGGTAATATCAACTCTTGATGCAGTAAAAATTTTTGAAATAGGAATATTGTCAACACAAATTATTTATAGACTTGTATCAAATCGCCCCTCACTCGTCTTGTTTTTAGGGTAGGCAGTCCAAGAGCTTTTAACCTACCTTCATAGGAAAGATTTTGTATATATATATTCTTTACAAGCTTTGTTGCTCTTCTTTGTACTCTTTCCAAAGCAGCAGACTGCCTCTTTAATCGAGGATACCAAATTGTATTGCCATATTCCAAATGAGGTCTAACGAAAGCCTTGTAAGTTGTATAGTTTTGTAAAAATATCTTTATCTATGTGACTAAAAGTACGTTTAATTATACCAATCATTTTATTAGCTTTATTTATAGAGTTTTGAATACGCTTATCGAATACCAGGCCAGAATCAAAAGTGACACCAAGATCTTTTTCATAATCACATGTTGAAATATCTGCACGCTCACCAGTATTACTGTTTAGCATTGTATATTGGTATCTCGGGTTCTTACGTCCAACATGTAACACGTTGCACTTGTCCGCATTAAAATGCAAATTCCATGTGGCAGACCATTTGGATAAATTATCAATATCATTTTGTAATGTATTATGATTATAAGTTGTATTATATAATTTTTGTATCGTCTGCAAATATATTGCAAATACTTTCCACTGAGTTTGGCAAATCATTTATAAATATTGTAAATAATACAGGACCCAAAATACTCCCTTGTGGGATACCACTTAGAACTTCTGTAAAAATCTGAATATGAACTTCCTACTCTAACTCTTTGCTGTCTTTTAGTGACAAGTGGATCTTGTCCTGTCTAGAAACCGTGTCATACTGGGTGTAGTTTGTTCAAGAATCACAGTAACAATGCATCTACTCTGACCCTTGTGCATCTCTGCTGAGGATGGAGAGTGGGTATGGTGAAGGTGGGAACAAAAGAAACTTTGTAAATTGTGTAACCCCACCTGAACTTGTGGATGAATCATCACCTGTAAAACACAATTATTTACAAACTTGCTGTTAGATTGAATTCTGTTATATTACACTTGTCCATTTTCAAGAGCGCATTTCTTTGCATTGTGCAATGCAATACTGTAGTTCTATATTGCTACTTGTATGCAAAATCAAATTCACTACTAGTACTACCGTTGTTTTCAACTCTGCTTGTTCGTCCCTAAATGCACGCGAATAATGCTCACAAATGGATAGCTGAGCATGATTAAGAGGCCAAAATAGTATACAAACAAAGTAACCTATAAGTTTAACAGATTAAGAACTCCTTCATTTATGATACAAAATCAAACGCTGGATTAACATCCAAGTTAAGTCTGAACTCAATTCACTCATTCACTATGGTAATGACTCAAAGAATGATTTAGGATCACACCTCGAAGTCTTTCGGCGTCGTGTCTTGAATGCCTAAAATGGCAGTATGGCCTTTCACAGAGTCCATTGACATAGAACTGACAAGGAATTGACGTAAAAAATCCGCATGAAGGAAACATGGTTGCCCTATAACTTTTCCTTTATAAATGCAGGTTCTCAATCTCTTGACACCGCCATATTTGTTTGGTATAATCTGGTGACGAGAAAATCCGAGATTTTATCACAAAGCATGGGGCAAAATAGTTTATCAGATTTTGTCTTAGGCCTAATGGGTGAATAATTATACTTCGACAGCATTTCAAAAAGTTCCAAAAAAAGACTGACTGATAAATCGAGTAATTTTCGTTCTGGTTACAAATATGTTTTGTTTACATAAACCATGTTTTTCTTTGTGGCTAATAGGAAAATGCACGAATGAAAACGCCGAACTCTTTCTACCAATCAAAGGACGTTACTATTTTTGGAATGGTAGGGGATGAGGAGTGGGAAGGGGCCTTCTTCTTCTTCTTTCTTTTAGTATCCACAATCATTATGTTGATTATTCTGACACTTTCGTCTGTATGACCATTTCTTATCCTGAATGAAAATAAACAGTAAGTAAATAACTCGGTTTTCTGTTTTGTTTTTGTTTTTTTGTGTGTGTTTTTTTAATCGCTAATCCTTCATAACAGTATTCATAATGTTTGTATTGAAGATGACACAGGTTTCGAACGGAAATTAAGAAGCAACATTTAGAAAGAGAGGGGATTAGTTGCCGCCAAGGACGCAGACAAACAAAGTACAGGACAAAACACAATACATTTCGACCTCTTGGGTCTTCTTCAGGCAAAAACATAATACGTTTAGGACAGTGAAAACGAGAAACCACTTATTTTCTCATAGTTATTGCTTTGACCTCTTGTTGCCAAATTTGCTCCAGAGGCCAACAGACTGAGTCGAACTATTTTATGTTATTTTATTTTAATTTTTAACATGCGCGCTGGTGACCTACTCGTTTTTGAGTGAACCAGTATTTTACGAAGAAGAAGAAGAAGAAGAGTCGGCGCAAAATCAAAATCGGTCTTTCTTTTCTGTCGAGATTAAAACCCGCACCAATCGAACGGCCAATCGCCCGAGAGTGAAGTCGCCGTAAGATATCTCGACATGCTAGCAACTGGACGCCTGTTGAGAAATGTGTTTGCTTTTATTCTTCCTCGACCACGTCATCTGTTGAAATCCTTGGACTTACCTGACATTAACAACACAAGAATAGCAGCCACAAAGACTGTGCTGGTTGTCACACATACAATCTGAACTCATGACAAACATACAAACGAACAAAAACAAGATGCAAAGCATATAAACGTACTCCCAATTTATCCTGAATACGCGTGAGATATTCCATAAAGAGGAAAGACCGTCTTGGGCTGGTGTAACCATTTGTAATGGCTATCCTGGTAAACATCGGCCATCATCTGTGACCTATAATGAACATGCTTACAAATTTTCAGAAACATTGGCCAAGTACTTTCTGAGATTTTCCATAAAGAAGAAAACCATTATGGGCCGTTAGTAACGGCTATAACGGTAAACTTAAACATCGGGCATCATCCGTGACCTATAATGAACATACGTACAAATTTTCAGAAATATCGACCAAGTACTTTCTAAGATATTTCATAAAAAAAAGAAGAACCGTTATGGGTCGTTATAGCCGCTAGTAACGGCTATAACGGTAAACTAAAACATCGGGTATCATCCGTGACACATAATGAACATACTTACAAATTTTCAGAAAGATCAGCCAAGTACTTTAGGGGCCGTTATAGCCATTAGTAAGCTTAACAGCTATAACGGTAAACTAAAACATCGGGCATCATCCGTGACCCATAACGAACATACCTACAACTTTTCACAAAGATCGGCCACATACTTTCTGAGACATTCTATATATAAAGAAAAAAAAACCGTTATGGGTCATTATAGCCGTTAGTAACGGCTATAACGGTGAACTAAAACGTCGGGCATCATCCATGACCCATAATGAACATACTACAAATTTTCAGAAAGATCGGCCAAGTACTTTCTGAGACATTCCATAAAAAAGAAAAACCGTTATGGGCTGCTATAGCCGTTAGTAACGGCCATAGCGGTAAACTAAAACGTAGGGTATCATCCGTCGCCCATAATGAACATACTACAAATTTTCAGAAAGATCGGCCAAGTACTTTCTGAGATTTTTTTCATAAAGAAGAGAAACCGTTATGGGCAGTTATAGCCGTTAGTAATGGCTATAACGGTAAACTAAAATATCGGGTATCATTCGTGACCCATAATGAACATACCTACAAATTTTCAGAAAGATCGAGAAAGTGCTTTCTGAGATATTTCATAAAGAGGAAAGACCGTTATGGGCCGTTATAGCCGTTACGGTAAACTGAAAAATCGAGCTTCATCCGTAACCCATAGTGAACATACCTGCTGATTTTCACAAAGATCGGCTAAGTACTTTCTGAGATATTCCATAAAGAAGAAAAACCTTTAGTGGTTGTTACAGCCGTTAGTAACGGCCATAACGGTAAACTAAAACATCGAGCATTATTCGTGACCCATAATGAACATACCTACAAATTTTCAGAAAGATCGGCCAAGTACTTTCTGAGATATTCCATAAAGAAGAAAAACCGTTACAGGCCGTTACAGCCGTTAGTAACTAAAACATCGGGCATCATCCGTGACCCATAATGAACATATCTGCTAATTTTCAGAAAGATCGGCCAAGTACTTTCTGAGATATCCCATAAAGAAGAAAAACCGTTACAGGCTGTTACAGCCGTAAGTAACGGCTATAACGGTAAATGGGTATCATCCGTGACTCATAATGAACATACCTACAAATTTTCAGAAAGATCGGCCCAGTAGTTTTGTCTGGAGCGAGTGGAACACATTTTGACCACGGACGGGGACACACACACACACACACACACACACACACACACACACACACACACACGCGCGCGCGCGCACACACACACACACACACACACACACACACACACACACACACACACACACACACACACACACACAGCATTTCTTCGTTCCCATTCTAAAATACTTCCTGTTCTATAAGAACTGGGAGTACAAAAACGGCAATTTCATGACGTTCACAGAGGAGAGAGAGAGAGAGAGAGAGAGAGAGAGAGAGAGAGAGAGAGAGAGAGAGAGAGAGAGAGAGAGAGATCCTAACTCATAAACACACATGCGCGTGTGCGCTTTCACACACACACACACACACACACGCACGCACACACACACACACACACACACACACACACACACACACACACACACACACTCACACACACGCACACACACACGCACGTATGCGCACGCATGCAAACATACACATGCACACACTCACAGAAACACACGCGCATGCATGCACACACACGTTTGCACACAAGCGCGCACGCACACACACACACACACACACACACACACACACACACACACACACACACACACACGCGCGCGCACTTCGTTAAACGTACTGTGCTGACCTATCATGAATTGTATGTCGTCACCAATATGAAATAGTTTTGCAGTAAACAGCACATACACCATGTTAGACAGTTTTTGTCTGTTTGCATTCTGTTTGTGCATAGAAAACAAATGACTGTTCCTAAAAAACAAAATATCGAAACAACGTAAGTTTCCATGGAGAAAATAAACTTTCACATTATCCGGGAAAAATTTGTAAGGGCGACTTTCATCTCCTATTTCTTCACTGTATGTGTACATGCTATTGTAAGGAGGACCGACAGCGCGTCCTGCTTTTGTGTCAAACATATTAAATCGCCTATAGTAAGTAGTAACGGTCCGATGAGTTTTTATTAGGTATAGAATACTCTGTATACCAGATCCCCACCTCCCCTCCTTTAAACCCCCCCCCCCCCCCCCCCCGTACCCCGTATCACTGACACCAGAATCAGCTTGCCTTGCGGTACACCCGATCCTCACTGTTCCCCATGTTGGCTCGCTCAGATACTGGTTTCGAAAGTTCCAGCAGCCTGTCGTATACCTCATTGTGTCGTTTGTGATCGATGATGCCTTTTTCCTTCATGGTTTGTCCTAAAGAATGAAACACTGTTTGTTGGTTGGTTTTTACTCTTTCGTCACATTAATAGTATTTGCTTGAATTGAAGGAAATGTTAAGGTCTAGCTGATATGCTAATTTCTAGACCCCAATTCAAATTTAACTCAGTTTGTAGCTTTGTTAATTAGTGGTGTACCAGTAGGCCTATGAAAATTTCATTTGGATGCACATGGCTCATTTGATTTGAACGCAGCATGCAATGTTCAACCAGTGCTGGATTTATAATAATTTATTTTAATGGTATAACTGATACACAGACTCGCATTATGAGATGGTATAACAGGTGTGCCAAGCCATACTGGAAAACCTTTTTTTTTTTAAAGTAGAAGGTACAATGAAAGTATGAGCGCATGTTCACAGTCACATTTTCCTTTTTTTTCCTTCTCTGCTGGCAACCTGTAAACAGCAGCACTGAAAAACAACATAAAAACGGGTACGACCGTCATTTTACGTTAATGGACTTGACCAGGGATAGTGGAGAGCGGCACCAACCCACTTCTCACCTGACTGCGCGCGACGCCAACGATGCCATGCGGTATACTTCAACCCATGTGGGCGGAATAAATACTGTGCTTCATCACAGAAATTTTCTTTTAAAATATCCTGTTTTTATCGTGGATTCCACACTCAGTGATGAATTACAATACACATGTTTGTAATGAATAGACAAAGGTGTCGAAATTAAACGTCGAATTCTCTAATTGGACTGTTGTAAGGAAACAGCGCTGCTGTTAGCGTAGGGACCCAAAGAGTTGAGTATAGATGTCCTTACTGTATTCATCCATCAGCCACAGCCCCCCCCCCCCACCCCTTCCCCCTCCCCATACAAGCTCTCTTGGCTGTAATGAAAGCACCTTAGGATTTTACTGTGCGGTGCGGGACAGTGAAAGGGGCCGGATAGTTCAGTTGGTAGAGCGCCGGACTCGTGATCCTGGGGTTGCGGGTTCGAATTTCGGTATAGGGGGATTTTTCCCTCGGAGTTAACATTGGTTCTGACTCCATTCCCCATAATGTGTTCAAGAACCTCATAGATAAACATGAATTATTAACAAAAATTAGATATGAATTTGATGGATAATAAGTCTGAGCTAGCCTATGACTGGACCAACGGTTATGAAAAAAAAAAAAAAAAGGATATATACATACAGAAGGGGCGTAAAAAGCCTAAATAGGCTAAGTTGTATTGATCCCCTGATCCTGATCCTGATATAAACCGAGGTCTAGTCTGTGTCACATGCACTAAGATCATACACGGACTCTAAAGATCCCGATGCTCATGTCCTAAGACGGGTGAGTACCGGCTACACGAAAATACACAATGCATGCAACCTGTGTGCCAGAATAGTCTACGTGAAGACTGTGGGCACGGGCAGGTTAAACATCCCCATCTGGAAGAAGAAGACAGTTTGTGCATAGGTCGAGTGGTATAAATTTTCGTTTGTCGTCACATAATATCAGTTGCAATTATTGTTTTTAGTAGAAAGCGTACGGCAGTAACTGTCATATCGTGCATTCACTTTTCACATTTGTGTTAAAAGTAACGCCTCATGGCCTACTAGTCTCATCCCGTGTCTAGCAGCAATCCATTCGGA
>CM031606.1:54515108-54540108 GCA_018398815.1 Conus ventricosus | reverse complement strand
GTGCCTTCGAGAGAGATTATGATGGTTCCCTCAGGCAGCTAGTGAAGGGCTTCTCATAGTTATAATATATTCCCCCATTTTTCTTCATCTTCAATTTTTTTTTTTTTTATTTTTAAAGTTCAAATCTTTGCCAAGTCATTACTATAACGACTGAAGAATTGTTAACCTGCACTTGTTTTCCCCCACTACTTAATTGTTCAGCATTATATATATATATATAATATATATATATATATATATATATATATATATATATATATATATATAAATATATATAATCACGATGTGAGACAAACATTTTACAGCGGAGTCGATGAAGATCCTGTTCAGGGATGTCCCGCCTGATGTGATCCTTGAGTTTTTGAGAGAGATTAACATTTTTCATCTGATTTAAGATTTTATGGAAGAAAGATTTTTAACGAAGTTTCTGGTACGTTTCTAGACGATGTCATTTAAAGAGATGTATGAACAAAAACAGGCATAAACAAGAGACTATCAAACCTGTCATGCAGTGAGAGAGTGTTCAACAATGCAGCAGTAGAATACCAGGAGGCACTACAAACAAGTGGATATAATTACAAATTACAATACAACCCAGACAACAACACAAATAAAAGCAAGAAAAATAGGAAAAGAAAAATCAAATGGTATAACCCCCATACGACGGAAACTCAAAACAAACATAGGGAAAGAATTCTTCAAAATCCTAACAACTTCATTTCCAAAAGAACACAAACTGTCCAAAATATTTAACAAAAACACTGTCAAACTATCGTACTCATGTATGCCCAACCTCAAAAACCTAATTGACGCATCCAACAAAATGAAAATCAACACAGCAAAGAAGGGTGAAGAAAGGAAATCTTGCAATTGCAACAGAAAGGAGCAGTGCCCACTAAACAATAAATGTCTTCACAACAACATTGTATACCAGGCTACTGTGACATCAGAAAATGAAAAAGAAACATACATAGGGATCACTGAAAACCACTTCAAAACCAGATATGCAAACCACAAACAGTCATTTAATAAAGAAAAATATAAAAACCAAACAGAACTGAGCAAATATATCTGGAAACTTAAAGACGCAAAAACAAGCTACAATATATCCTGGAAAATCATAAAAAGAGCATCACCATACAGCAATGTTTCAAAAAGGTGCAACCTATGTTTAACTGAAAAATGGTTAATACTATGCAAACCACACTTAGCAACTTTAAACACCAAAACAGAAATAGTAAACAACTGCAGGCATAAATGGAAATCGTTGTTAGTGAACACACCCAAAACAAAAACCTGAAAGCCCCCCAAAAACACGTGCAGCCAACCCGCACGTGCAAACAACCGCAAACGGGAGCCCACACGCTATATAACATCGGCGTGGGCAAACCAAAAACCATCCTGATGACAGCGCAACACGCTCGAAACAAATTTGTAGATAGCTTTAAGATTCCTCTTTTAACTTGTTTTAACTATATATATATATATATAAATATATATATTATATATATATATATATATATATATATATATAACAAGAGACTATCATATATATATGTATATATATATATATATATAAACTAATAAATTCCAAGGATAAGTACTGAGCACCATTCTAGCAACTTACAGAGCAGCTTGGTGTTGCAATGACTCCAAGAAATATTCAATTATAAACAAAGCTTGCTCTTATGTCTTAGATTGAAGAAATAGGGGACATAAGCATTCATATCTGCAGTGGTAGTTAATACTGCCTAACTAACAGTATGTGCTCAAGTGGGTGGGTGGGGAAAAATAAAATAAATGCTTCTCAAAATGAGCCTTCAGCAAGCTTATAATCTCCAATAGGGAGGAAACTCACTAACACATAACTCCTGGTCATATACCGATATTTCGAAACCTGGTTGTTTCTCCTCAGATATATATATATATATAATATAATATATATATATATATATATATATATATATAGATATATATAGATATAATATATATAGATAGATAGATAGTACTCTACCATTAACCAGACCTGAGAGATACACACACCTGGAGTGTTAGTCAGGAAGTCTTGGCAACACTCCTGCAGATGCATCATTGATGTAACTATTGTAAGTGGATAAAGTTCAACTGTATGGTTCAAGTCTCTCCATTAGAGTCTGTAGCATTTTCACTTCTGAATAGGGGGCATCTGGGGTGGGAAAATCCCACAAATATGTGCCTCTGATGGATTCAAACCTGTAACCTCCAAACCTGCAAACATGTGACACTAAGCACTGTGCTATGGTAGCTGGTTGTGACAGAGCTTCAGTGTAAATTTTTCATACAGGGAATTTCCAAGACCCTTACTTCAGGTTTTAGAGACTAACTAGTCATTGAATGTTTGAGAAAGTCACTGGCTTCGGATCACTTTCAAAGTATTTGCGTGTGTCATGACGGTAGTGTGGTGTAGTGTGGATGGCATTGACTTGACAAGTCAGAGCCGCTGAAATCAGTTGCTGCCTTATCCATGGCTGTCACCATGGAGAATCAGGTTCTGAAATGAAAGATTTTATTGCATATTAACACCAAGTCGACAAAAGTGAACTGCAGAATGGATTCTAACACATGAGCAGATACAGTTAACAGAGAGAGAGAATGAGTAAGTTGGGATCAACCACAAAGACGTCAAACAAAACACATGGCAAAACCCAGACATCCAGTTTGCTCTAGTCATTTCATTCTCTTCATGCTAAAAGATCTTTGATCTCTCTGTCTGTCTTACTGTACATTTCTGTTATTTATTAAGCTATTTTTGTGTGTACTTTCTTCCCCCCCCCCCCCCCCCCACCCCCCTTTCAGTTTCAGATGTCTGATACTCTGAATATGCTGGGACGTGTTCCTGAGCCATGGCCTCAGCAGATAAGGTCCTTGAACAGGCTGGTGCAGTCTGTGGCCCATGACAGAGGACTGTCAAATGCTGAAACAGCGGAATACCTTGCAACTGTTGATGAGCTTGAGGCTTTTCTTCGTGATTTTACAGGTGGAGTTCTGACTGCCAATGTATTTTTTTAAAGATGTGTGAGGAGGATGTGTGTGTGTGTGTGTGTGTCTGTGCGTGTCTGTGTGTGTGTGCATACATATGTGCATGCATACGCTCATGAGAGTGCATGAGTCTGTTCATACATGTGTGTATGTGTGAGAGAGAGAGAGAGTGTGTGTGTTTGATGGTGTGTGTGTATGTGTGATGGTGTGTGTGTATGATGGGTGTTGTGTGTGTGTGTTTGTGTGTGTGTGTGTGTGTGCGTGCATGCATGAGTGCATGTGCGAGAGGGAGAGGGTGTAAGTATTTTGCCACAAAAATATGGTAGTTTAGTGGGGATTGTACTCATTACATTTTGTGAATTTCTCTCCCTCTCATTATCGCCTTTCCCAGGCCCTTCTTTCTTCTCTTTCATTTAGATAATGCGAAAAGCCATTTGCAGACAGGTATGGGCCTGAACATATGTGGCTTTCCCTTTGGAGGGTTGGTGGTGGGGATGAGGCGGAAAGGAGGGGTGTGGTGAAAGGGAGGGTTAGGGCAAGGAAAGCTAATTTTTTAAAGAATTGTTCAACGACCGTGAGAACATAACGTATTCAAATGTGGAGCAATTTGACAGATGACGTGAGGCTGCAGGCTTTTGGACCCGTGCTAAGTGGGTCTGCACTGAACGGCAGTGAAGTGACCCTCAATGTGACGGGTAACAGATCAGCGCCATGTGTTTTAATGCAGGTGTACCACATTCTGCAAAGACATGGAGGTAAGTTTGGGTCCAGGAAAATGTGCTTGTTTATTTGTTTGTTTCTGTACTGTACAGAACAGTATAAAGTGTGAAGACAGCAGTTTAATAGAGATACATTACCGTAGTATGGTGTTGATGTAAAATTTGTTTTGGTTTATATAATTTATGTTGAAATTTTCACAAACCTCTCTTTCTAAACTTCTCTCTGTCTGTATGTCTGTCTGTCTATCTGTCTGTCTCTTCTCTCACAGTTTCCAAGTCTTTGTTTGTACCCATATCTCTTCTGTCCGTCTTCCCTCTCCTCCCCTGTTCAGGGATGTCCCGCCTGACGTGATCCTTGAGTTTTTGAGAGAAATTAACATTTTTCATCTGATGTGAGATTTTACGGAAGAAAGATTTTTAACGAAATTTCTGGTGCGTTTCTAGACGATGTCATTTAATGAGATGTGTGAAAGTTTTTTTTTTTTTTTTTTTAATTACTGGTGAGTTGATTTTAACGTGGTGACAGCCCTGATGTGGCCCTTTGCGGTCGGCTGGGCTATAAGCAACATTATCTTATCCTCTCCTCCCCCTTCTCTGTCTCACAGTCTCTCTCCTCCCATTCTGTCTCTCTCTGTCTCTGTCTCTTTCTCACTTCTTTCTGCAGTATTTGAATGAAACTCCATATCCCCCCCCCCCCCCCCCCCCCCCCCTCATATTTTAAAGTAAAGTGAAGATATAACAGTAATATGAACATACTCATGTGAATTAAACTTAACTATTTTTCTTTCCATTGCAACATTTAATCACATTTCTAAGGACAGAGACTGATACATGAAATGAAAAAAAAGTACATATTTCGGGTCTGTTGTTTGCTACAGTTTTACTCTTTACAGTTAAAAAAAAAGCTTATTCATTTATTTATTTACATATTTTTACAGGGCCACGCTATGTCAATGTGCTGGGCAATTTCAGTGATGGGGGATGTGTGAAGGTCGAGGAGAGAGATAGTGGGCGACAGCTGCTGCTTGTCATCGACAGTCACCCTCATGTTCTCACCAGTCAGCTGCTACGCATGTACTTCCTGGCCGACCCACGAGCCAAGAGTCTTGCCGTCATGCTCAAAAGCTGGGCCCAGGTCTGTTTTGATAATTTGACTGATGCGTGGTTTTGCTGAGAGTTGATATGGCATTTTGCAACTGTGCTTAGTGAAATAAATTACATTGTGTTAAATACCAGGGCTCCCACTTTTCAGCAAAATCACTGATGTAAGGGAAGACTGAAGGTGGAGGTCAGGGAATAGTTGATTTTCATAGGAAGAAGAAAAAAATCTTGCAAAAAAGAAAGAATTGGCAGTCAAAGACATTAATGAAAGGGATATAAACAAATGGTCCTGATCATGGCTGCACTGTAAAATAGAGGATTATCTTTTAACTTGTGGTGTTTTCAGGCTGGAAGAAGATAGGAAGGCTTTGTTCTCTTTAGTTTGTTGTGTTGAAACAGGTTCTGTTATGATAAAGGATGTTTAAATCAGACTGCACTATTTTTACTGCAAGTTTAAAAATGTTTTGGAGTGGATGTAGAGGTGATGGTGGTGGGGGGGGGGGGGGGGGGGGGGGGGGGGGGGGGGGAGTGCATGGCCTCCAGCCTCCTTAGAATTTCAAGGATTTTTGCCTGTTGTCAGTGGAAGCCCTGAAATCAATTTGTACTGTTGCATTATGCTATATTGCACTGCGCTACACTATCTGACTCATATCACCTAGATGTCTCCATCATCAGGGACTTTCCAAGGACTCCGTCCATGGCTTTGGTCATGCACAACTGGGTGGAGGGTATAGTTCATGCAGTTCTTATGCTTGCATCTCTGATGTACAGTTCACTCTCAACTGTTGCCTGCAGAATGGTCTTGGGCAGATCACAGAAAATGATGACAAGATAAGTCATGGTTGAAGTGAACTTACGGTGTCGTATAACCGCAAGCAGAGGCTCACATTTTTGCACTGTATGATCTGCTGCCTGTCCGTGGTCATATCTGAATTGACTTGTGGTTCTTGTATGAAATCTGGAGAAACTGTTAGAAGTGCTTGACTCCACTCTTTGGTAACAGCCGTCTGTAGCCAGCTGTCACATCTGTACAGGAGATTGATGACCTTGCTGCTATGAGTGACATTACTGTCATTGTAGGCGTGGCCGGGGTGAGCCTTGTTCTGACCGTTTGTGTGGAGTTGCTGTGCGTCAGAATGGGCCTTAGATATTTTAAGCCTCCTCTAGAGTCTGCTCATTCAGTGTGGTGTCAGCGGTAGGTCACTTCCTCTGATGTTTTCTCCTGTTCGGTAAGTTTTGAGGCTCCAGTTTGCTGCATCAGGTTAATATTATCTGTCGAATGTGTGTTGCGAAGGGGCCATCGACCAATGGAAATGGGTGTGGTGAAACCCTGCCGTATGTTTTTCAAGAGATGTTGTGTCACCTGTGTTAGATCTGTTGATAACATTATTCCAATGTATTCTTTACATGATTCGTGAAGAAATGACAAACATGGTAAACGTATGAAAAAGAAAATGTCCTTGAGTGATAATCACTCATGTGGAGTGTATGGCCTCATCACTCAGACTGCAGTAATTTGACCCATGAGGCATGACCCTATGACATAAAATTGTGTCATAATCAGCTACCGTGTTAATATGTACCAGCGAAAAAAAAAAAGAGGGGAAAAAAATTGTAAAGAGAACAGGAATTTCTTTCGAAGTGTGCCAGAGAGCCAGTCATTGAAGAACCTTGGTTGGAAAAATGTAGGCTGGCTGCAGCTTATGTCAGACCAACCTTTGTGTTGCCCATTCAGGCAAAGTCAACAGGGCCCCCACCATTACAGTATCAAATAACAATACACTTGTTTAATTAAGGAAAATATTTTCAGTTTTGGGGAAAGCTGACCAATAGTATTTTGAGCACAAAGAGGTCTGGCGTGTACTGTGGTATGAGGAGGTACTGGGTTCCTATAACAATCATCCATGCTTCAGCTTTCGTCAAAAGACTTTTCTCTCTCTGAAAATACCATCATCACTTGCAAAGGTGATCTTGATAGACTGGTGTTGGTGATGATGTGCCTGTCAGCTTTACCTGTGAGACTAGTGTTGCTGATGATATGCCTATCAGCTTTACCTGTGAGACTAGTGTTGGTGATGATGTGCCTGTCAGCTTTACCTGTGAGACTAGTGTTGGTGATGATGTGCCTGTCAGCTTTACCTGTTGGTGATGATGTGCCTGTCAGCTTTACCTGTGAGACTAGTGTTGCTGATGATATGCTTGTCAGTTGTACCTGTGAGACTTGCGGTGGTGATCACATGCTTGTCAGCCGTACCTGTGAGACTAGTGTTGGTGATGATATGCCTGTCAGCTTTACCTGTGAGACTAGTGTTGCTGATGATATGCCTGTCAGCTTTACCTGTGAGACGGGTGTTGCTGATGACATGCCTGACAGCTTTACCTGTGTGTCTTCCCTCCAAACAGGATAAGCCAGATGGAACAACTTGTTAAGTATGATTGACATGAGGTTAGTTTATGATCCCGCTGACTCGATTCACTTGCTTCTGCAATCTATATATATTCTGTAGGTCTGACAGTTTGTAAACGATCATTGTATGGCCCAGACTTTTGATTTTAACTGTCAGGGCCTTAAGGTGCTGTGTGTGTTTTTGCATTCTGGTGGATAGTAATATCTTTAATGTTTTTTTAGCTGCATGGTTGAAATCACTGTGTCCCTTCTTGCTGCTTCCGTTTGACTGCTGTGAGTTTGTCATGCCCGCTGTGTTTTTTTATGGGCAGGCTTGCCGGCTGGATCGGCCAGAGGAAGGAACTTTACCAGCTTGTGCCTTTGACTTGTTGATAGTCTACTTCCTGCAGCAAGTGAGGCCTCCTGTTCTTCCTGCACTTCCACTGGCTCAGGTACTCTACCTGTCTGTGCCTTGTGCCTCAGGTACTCTACCTGTCTGTGCCTTGTGCCTCAGGTACTCTACCTGTCTGTGCCTTGTGCCTCAGGTACTCTACCTGTCTGTGCCTTGTGCCTCAGGTACTCTACCTGTCTGTGCCTTGTCTTCATTTCTTTCATTGTCTGACCTACACAGCTGGTTAATGCATCGGTCACGCATTGGCTTCAATTAGTCTTTTTTTTTTTAAGACCCTGGTCCACAATGTTTTCTTACTCATTTATTCAGATATTTTATAAGTTGCATCAAATTTCTTTACGTAGGGGCCTGTTCTAAATGGTTTGAGAGTTTGCTTGCAGAGAAATGTGGGGTCAGGTTTTTCAGACTGAAAAACCGTCTCTGTTCACCCAGCAATAAATGGGTTCCTGCTTCTGCTCAGGGAAGCTTAAAGGCAGCAAAAGGAGAGAGAGAGGCCTTGCTTTACGCTGTCCCATAGCTCAGATGGGATGAACCTTTGACAGGTCACAGCCCCTACAGCCGCGGGGACATTGAACTTTAACCTTTTTCTCATACTTTCTCATCCAAACACATGCCTTATCACCACTTGGCATGGAACATCAAAAATAAAATTAGGAGAACAGAGAGCTAAATTAACCTCAATTCCAGAGAGGTCAGCCAGAGTACTTGCCCTTAGTGAGTTCACAAAATTGCGCCATATAAGAACTTGGTCAGTTTTCTCCTTATCCTTGGTAGAAGAACATGCCTCTTTTGGATGTGCATTTTTTTTTTACTTTGTTTCTGTTTGTCTTTGATTCCCACAAATGACCATTTAAGTTAGCTTTCTCTTCGGAGGGCAAAGGTTCTCCTTCTCTGGCTTCTCAGTGGGGAAACTCAGAAGATGATTCCTGAAAGTTATGGTGCATTGCGGCTCCGTTGTGACATCAGATGTCCACTTCGTCATTCACGTTGGCATCTCCCAAGTCAGCTTGGAAACTGCTACCTCCACAGCCTCTCGTGTTCGCTTCTCCAGTTGCCAGTGGTGCTGTCTGAAGGATTTGCATGAGACCTGTGTCTCATGTATTAAATGTTCCTTGTTTTCGCCATCATGCAACTTGTGCAAGAATTGGTCAGGTGCGACATGGCATTCGGTTATAAATTTGATATTCACATCAATTTCAGTGACAATCTGCCAGTCTGGGCAAAAGAGTTGGCTGGCACTGCCAGCCACACCTATTCTGATATGATGTCTGTCCTAAAATCGTGATAAATCCAAACACTGAGGTGCATTGCATGTGATGTGCCACCCAGAGTTAAGTTTGCTACAGGCTCAGTTGGGAAGACTGGGACCACACAGTCGAGTTTCATACACTTAATGGATGCGTTTCTGAGAGTGTTGCTCAAATTTCCTGACCAACACTGCAGGTGCCTGTATCTCTTGGGCCTGGTTGACGCTGGGATATGTTATGAAAGGAAGCGTAGAGTACAGCCCTGTCGTGTAGTCTCAGACCGAAATGGAAATCTGTAGCATCATCTTAATCATCCTCATTCTCATCGATCAGCATTAAAAAAAAAAAAAAAAAATCCCATATTCTGTTGCCCTTCATGCCCTGCTCTCATGGTGACCTTAATTTCAATGTCCTCTCCACGTCTGTGGCCTTGGTTTGGTTCCGTTGGGGTCACCGGTATCGGTGGGTCCATGGGGGCTGTCGTTGGACGGACGTGGTGGTGCCCTCAGGAGGGAGAGCTCACTCACGCCGGCTCCGCAACTAAGCAGTTACTGTCGTCAGTAGGGGGCTTAGTAGGTGGTGTCCTGCATATGTTAGATCAGAACAGGCACCACTAAACACCACCGAAGTTACTCGGCAGCAGTGCAGTGTCTCCTCCGGTGGGTTGCCTCTTGACGACTTGACATTGGCTGCTCCCTGTGGATTGCCGGTGCCGGGGCTGCGGCAGGGCCGACCAGGCTGTGGCTGTGGACAGGGTGTCGGAATGAGCAGCGTGGGTGCACTGTCTCTGAGGTGGCGCAGAGGTTGGGACAGCAAAAAAACAAAACAAAAAAAACAACAACAACTGAGCAGTTATGATGGTCAGTCTGGGACATAGCAGGTTTTGTTCTGCATAATTATATTGGATTAGAACAGGCACCGTTGAATGCCTTCATAGTACTTCAGTCACGTTTCCTTTGGTGGGTTAATTGATGATCTGATATTGGTACCTCTGTGTGGACGGTTTGTACTGTAGTAGCATGAAAATGGATCAGGCTGTGTTTGAAGTTGGCATGATTTGCAGGGGAATGATGTTGTTGAGAGCTCACAGAATTTCAGATGCACAAATCCATGCTTACTCACAGACACTGCAGACTGGCATTGATTGACTGCAAACCGTTTGGGGGTGGGAGTAGGGGAAAAACCCTCTTTGTGCAGCCTGGGGGTGGGAGTAGGAGAAAAACCCTCTTTGTGCAGCCTTTTTAATGGACTTGCTCGAAGGGGGACACAGAGACAGGGAATATTTGATTATGTGATTGTGCTTTTTGGCTTTTTCATAGAAATAATTTTCGGAGATGACTTTCACAAAGTAAAATCAAAAATTCAGTCAAACAATACAGGACAATTGAGTTTACAGTTTTTGTGATCAATGTAAAAACAATTGGAAAATTGATTTCCTGGTTTCTCTCGACAGATGCTTGCTTCCTATAGTTTAGCTGAACATGACCATCTTTTTACTCAAAACAACATTTTAGAAAATTTCAACTTTTGAAAACATTATATTTTTCTAATTTACTTATTTGTCTGTTTTGACATGAAACTTGATTTAACAAAATGTATTGAAAATTGGTTTGAATCAGAATGAAAGTACAGGCCAAAGTATTAACTTTTCAGGTTTAATTTCCCTGTTGTCCCATTTGATCCCTTTGTTCTTTATACAAAAAGATAAGAAAAAAGAGACAAAAATGAAAAGAAAAGTCTGAATGATCAATTTTCATGTCATGATGGGATCAAAACCATCCTTACTGTTGCATTTAAAGTGACTGTTTTCTGTCTTATCTGTTTTCTATCGAATCTAGAATGCAGAGAATGCGCACCTGCCATCAGATGTAGTTCAGACCTTAAAATCAGAGGTGAGTATAATCTGCATGTCGCTTGTTAACAAAAAAAGGAAAAGTTTACAAAATTAACAGTTCTCCTGTGTTTCTGCTGTCTCATTTATTGTCAGTGCAGTTCAATGAAAAGTTTACATGAGGATGCGTAAGTCAGGTCCCAGTTATCTCACAAGGAAAATTATGTCAGGCAGGCGAGTTGTCCCCCCTGCACAGATCCTTGATGCCATGCAAACAAAATGAAGTCAGGCACCTTCATAGACCCTTAATACCTCACAAGGAAAAGATGTCAGGCACCTTCACGGATCCTTAATACCTCACAGGGGAAAAGATGTCGGTCACCTTCACAGACCCTTAATACCTCACAGGGAAAAAGATGTCAGTCACCTTCACAGACCCTCAATACCTCACAAGGAAAAGATGTCAGTCACCTTCACAGACCCTTAATACCTCGCAAGGAAAAGATGTCAGGCACCTTCACAGACCCTTAATACCTCACAGGGAAAAGATGTCAGTCACCTTCACAGACCCTTAATACCTCACAAGGAAAATATGTCAGGCACCTTCACAGACCCTTAATACCTCACAAGGAAAAGATGTCAGGCACCTTCACAGACCCTTAATACCTCACAGAGAAAAAGATGTCAGCCACCTTCACAGACCCTTAATACTTCACATGGAAAAGAGGTGTTTAGGGTCTGTGAAGTTGACTGACATCTTTTCCTCATGAGGTATTGTGTGTGAGGTATTTCCTCATGAGGGTCTGTGAAGGTGACTGACATCTTTTTCCCTGCGAGGTATTAAGTGTCTGTGAAAGTGACTGACATCTTATGAGGAAATACCTCACACACAATACCTCACGAGGAAAAGATGTCAGTCAACTTCACAGACCCTAAATACCTCACAAGGAAAAAGATGTCAGTTACCTTCACATACCCATATGAGGAAATACCTCGCACACAATACCTTATGAGAAAAGATGTCAGTCACATTCACAGACCCTAAATACCTCACAGGGAAAAAGATGTCAAGTGCTTTCACAGAACCTTTATACCTCACAGGGAAAAAGATGTCAGTCACCTTCACAGATCCTAAATACCTCACAGGGAAAAAGATGTCAAGTGCTTTCACAGACCCTTTATACCTCACAGGGAAAAAGATGTCAGTCACCTTCACAGACCCTAAATACCTCACAGCGAAAAAGATGTCAAGTGCTTTCACAGACCCTTTATACCTCACAGGGAAAAAGGTGTCAGTCACCTTCACAGATCCCAAATACCTCACAGGGAAAAAGATGTCAAGTGCTTTCACAGACCCTTTATACCTCACAGGGAAAAAGATGTCAAGTGCTTTCACAGACCCTTAATACCTCACAGCGAAAAAGATGCCAGTCACCTTCACAGACCTTATTGCCTCACAAGGAAAGTTACAGCAGGTTCAACTGTCCTCTTTTACAGACACTTGGTGCCTCTCAAAGGAAGAATGTAAGTAGTCCACATTCACAGACCTTTAACCCCTTTGCTGTCCCAGCCTCAAAATTGTCCAGGCTGAAACATGCATTCTGTACACCTGTAGCCTAGAGAATTTTTGGCGAGATGTAGATAATGTAAACTTCCCTGGCAGCAAATGAAGGGAAATGAATAAACATTTTGAGATTGTTTGAAGGCAATCTGCAATATCTATCAAGTCAGTGGATCAACTAGTTTATAATCTACAGTGATGCAAACACAGCAAGTAATCTATTCCCAGGCATATAAGATGCACTTGCACAGGCAATGAAGGGGTTAATGCTTCTTAGGGAAACTGATGTCAGCAGGTCAGATGTTCTTGTTCCTGCTGATTTTTTTTTTCTTTCAGCAAATCCTATAAAAGTATTTTGTTTCATCAGAAAACCATAACAGCAGTAAGACAAACTTATGATCGAACACTTACTTTAAAAGTTTTTTTTTCCTTGAGCAGAAGCGTTTCCACTGGATCAAATTGAAATGGTAATGCAGAGGTTGAAAAGTTTTGAGAGAGGAAAATCAGTTTAGGGCGATGCAGGTTAAGAAATTTTACTGGAAAACATTTTTTTCTTTACCTCTTCCCCCCTATCCTTTACACCTCTCCTTCTCCATCATCTGTCCTAGCTTGCTTTCCTTCATACCCACCTGTGTATATATATATTTTTTTTTGTAGTGCTGACGGTGATTGTTTTAACACACTCCCAAGCCCATCAGCTTTCATGGCAACAGAGGGTTGTCAGACTGATAAACTAACGAATACGCTCCCTGTACCTCTTTCCCCACTCCCTTACTTATTCTCGACCACTTCCATCATCCCGTCTCAAACCTACTGCCCAGTTTGGGACTGAGGGTGGTAGAGGAGGGGGTGGGGGGAAGGGTAATTAGAAAGTTTGGAAGTGCTGAACTGTATGTTTTTCTTCAGAAGATGGCATGCTTTAATGTTTTTTTAATTTTTTTTTAAAGTCAGTTGTTATAGTTACTTTTCCTACTCTTATCTGTTAGGAATTGAAATCCTGCCAAATCAGAATTCTTTATTGAATATTGCAAATATATATATATATATATTTTTTCTTAACATGTCTAGAAATCTGGTTTATTTTCATGCTTTCTGAGTCGTTGAAAAACAACAACATGAAAGTTGAATCATCAAAATGTCACCAGTATGCTGCTGCAGACTCATCGTGACTGATGGCTTTGGGTGTTCTTGCTTGGCATGGTGTAGGTGGAGGAGTGGAGGTCAGACAACCAGAGTTGTGTGGGAGAACTGTGGCTTCAGCTTCTGAAGTTCTACTGCTGCCAGTTTGACTTCACTGCCTCTGTTGTATCAGTGCGCGGTGGGACTCCTTTGACGCACAAAGACAAAAACTGGTCCTGCAAAAAACTGGCCATTGAAGGTGTGTGTCTGTGTGTGTGTGTGAGAGAGAGAGAGAGACAGAGAGAGACTGTGTGTGTGTGTGTGTGTGTGTGTGTGTGTGTGTGTGTGTGTGTGTGTGTGAGAGAGAGTTGTGTGTGTATGTGTGCATGGTGTTTTTGTTCTTTCTTTCTTTGTCAGTTTAGCATCTTTTCACTAAGGGTAATATTAGAGGAGTATTGGAAAAATCTTTGTATGACTGTATGAGGGAAGTGTGTGTATGTGTATGAGAGTGTGTGCGTGTGAGTGGGTTGGTGGGTGGGGGGCATGCATGTGTGTATATGTGTGTGTGTATGTGTGTACATGCATATTCATGAAATATGTGTATGTGTGCGCATGCGAGTGTGCCTTTATGCCTCTGCCTGTGAAAGAAAGGGGAGAAGCATGAACAAAGAGAAGGAGGAAGGAATGACAGAGAAGTTGTGAACTTTTTGGCGTTATCAAGTATATGTGCAACAGTAATAAAGTAACTTTGAATAACATATAAGTAAATGAAAACTTTTTTTTTTCATTTTGCCGTTTTATGGGGTTTCTTCTCTTGTACTTGATATATTTATACATTTCTTTCCATTCTTTCATTATCCTTCCAACTCTGCACCCCATCCCTGATCCAACCCCCGACCCCTTCCCTGCCTCCCCTGCCCTTTCTTTCCAGATCACCCATTCTTTTCTTTCATTTGTTTTGCTGATACATGTGTACATTTTGTTGAAGGACAGTTCTGGATGATTTATTATGTTTGCTGATACATTTGTTCATTTTGTTGAAGGATAGTTCTGGATGATTTATGATGTTTGCTGATACATGTGTACATTTTGTTTGAGGACAGTGGATGATTTATTATGTTTGCTGATACATTTGTTCATTTTGTTGAAGGATAGTTCTGGATGATTTATGATGTTTGCTGATACATGTGTACATTTTGTTGAAGGACAGTTCTGGATGATTTGTTATGTTTGCTGATACATGTGTACATTTTGTTGAAGGACAGTTCTGGATGATTTATGATGTTTGCTGATACATGTGTACATTTTGTTGAAGGACAGTTCTGGATGATTTATTATGTTTGCTGATACATGTGTACATTTTGTTGAAGGACAGTTCTGGATGATTTATTTTGTTTGCTGATACATGTGTACATTTTGTTGAAGGACAGTTCTGGATGATTTATTATGTTTGCTGATACATGTGTACATTTTGTTGAAGGATTGTTCTGGATGATTTATGATGTTTGCTGATACATTTGTTCATTTTGTTGAAGGATAGTTGTGGATGATTTATTATGTTTGCTGATACATGTGTTCATTTTGTTGAAGGATAGTTCTGGATGATTTATTATGTTTGCTGTTATATACATGTGTACATTTTGTTGAAGGACAGTTCTGGATGATTTATTATGTTTGCTGATACATTTGTTTATGTTGCTGAAGAACAGTTCTGGATGATTTATTATGTTTGCTGATACATGTGTACATTTTGTTGAAGGACAGTTCTGGATGATTTATTATGTTTGCTGATACATGTGTACATTTTGTTGAAGGATTGTTCTGGATGATTTATTATGTTTGCTGATACATTTGTTCATGTTGCTGAAGGACAGTTCTGGATGATTTATGATGTTTGCTACCTTTCAGATCCCTTCTGTGTCGGACAGAACCTGGCAAAGACGATGAAAAACCATAGCATTGTGAAGTTCTTCCAGTCAAGCCTGGTCAGGGCCTATGAATACTTCGGAATACCCCGCGACAAACAGGGCAAACCATTGGCATGCCTGGAGCAACACTCGAGGGCATGGGAAAAGACAGACGGGCAGCAAGCAAAATCAAACAGTGTGGAGAAAGAGGAGAAATGTCCTGGGATAAAGGCAGCTAGGACTTGTGTAAAGGCGGACAGTGCTTCTCTGGTGAAGGACAGTGTGGGTGGCAGTGCTGCTGACATTAAACTGCCACTGTCTGAGAGGCCGAGACATGTCACGACGCACAGTCAAGATTTATTGAAGTCTGAGGAGGAGGAGGAGGATCTGTTTGGTTATGAGCTGTACATTGACTTTTTCACAAGAGGAGAGGTGAGGAAGTATGTGTGTGTGTGTGTGTGTGTGTGTGTGTGTGTGTGTGTGTGTGTGTGTGTGCGTGCGTGCGTGCGTGCGTGTGCGTGCGTGCGTGCGTGCGTGCGTGCGTGTGCGTGCGTGCGTGCATGTGTGTGCATGCGTGTGTGTGTGTGTGTGTGTGATTTAAAGTTTTGTGTGTGTGATTTAAAATTGTTAGGGTCACATTTTGTTTTCTTTGCTTTCAAAGGGTGTGAAAGTTTTGTGTAGATATCGATGTCAGCTGTTGTTTTGGTAAATGAAAATGATAGAATAATGTCCGATGACTTTTGAACACTCCACAGATGCCAGAGGTGGTGTGCAGTGGCTGTGGGAACCTGGGTCACACCCGAGCCAATTGTCCAGAGACTTCAGTGCCTGCCATTCAACTTCCAACTCCCCCCCGGAACATTTGGTTCTAGTGAATAATGTCATCTCAGATATTCTCTGTAAGTTGCGTTTTTTGGGGTTAGTGAATGGATGGGTGAAGTGCGCACTTGTAGTTTTCATCATGATATTACAGTGATTATTAGATTCTTTTGCTGTCAAAATCTGACGAAGCTGTTTTATGGTTTGAAGCATCATTAGCAAAATTGCATTAGTTTCTTCATCTCTGATTTCTGAGCATTAGTTGTCACTTGTGCACCACCATCAGATGTTCCGATTGTTGATGTAACCAGAGCATACTACATTACCGAGATACGACACTGCCTCTTACAGCCTACAAGTCCGTTCAGTCGATTATCTCCCTTAGTCGGCGCGGGCTGCAGGCTCGCGGCTGCTATGTGAAAACGTTGCCGTGATGAAAACAACGACGCCCGTCGGGCCGCATTTGTTGTCATAACTTTACCTTGAACTGCTTCAGCAGTTTGTGACGACAGATTCAAATGCCTCTACACAATTTTTTGGCCCTCCTTGTGTTTGTGTGCGTGTGCATGTAGGTGCGTGTGTGCACTGCATGTGTGCATGCATACGCATGTATTTTTATGTATGTATAGTGTGTGTGTGTGTGTGTGTGTGTGTGTGTGTGTGTGTGTGTGTGTGTGTGTGTGTGTGTGCATGACTGTGGTAAGATGGGTGAAGGTGGGGTGGGGAGAGAGAGAGAGAGAGTTTGTGGCTTGTTCTAAATTTAAAAAAAAGACCATTTATTTGTCTCCAAATCAAACTTTAATTGTGTTGTGTCAGTTTATAACAACGTCCAACAATGGCATAATGAAAGGGGTGGAGGTGGGGGTGGGAGGGGGTAATGCAGTCCGTCTCATCCCACAAAACATAGAAAAAAGTTCTGCCATCAATACAAGATGGATTAAAACAAAACTGGTTGCATTTTCCAAACAGTCTGCAAAAATTTGCAAAAAATGTCTTCTTTAAAATACGAGCAAAGAAGAAGCACACAATTTCAAATACACACATCAACCTCAAAATAGACATTGCGACGAGATAGGCCTAGACATGAAACGGTCATTGATACATGTAGGTTTACACACGAGTATGCTGGGGGTGGAGGGGGGTTAGTAATGGTTTTCTCTCTCTCCCTCTCTCTCTCTCTCTCTCTCTCTCTCTCTCTCTCTCTCTCTCTCTCTCTCTCTCTCTCTCTCTCCACACACACACACACACACACACACACACACACACACTGACTGAAACCAATTTATTGTCAGATTAACTCAAGGTTGTACACACACAAGCCATGCAACTGCACGCAGAGAGAGAAGAGAGAGAGACAGAGAAGAGAGAGAGACAGAGAGAGAGACAGAGAGAGAGACAGAGAGAGATTCGGTGATGAAACACGTGTGTCGGCACTGTCATTATCAACATAAACATCACTGGCCATGTGAGGGCACGGTATGCGTGGTCTGGTTTTCCCCGCTGCCTAGTTGTTTAGCTAACGGGACTGTAAATAAGCCAGTAGGCTTAATGATTTCTAGAAGAAACAAGGTATGCGCATTGCTCTTTCCTTACATATATATATAAAAACTGTTAAAAATCTGCCCATGTGGCTTCATAGTCATACTATAAACTTGATCTAGACTAGACTCAAGTTGCACCAGATGCATAGTCCCACACCGTATACGGTATTGCTTACGTGGTTTACTCTGCCAATAATTAATAAAATGCAATAAAGTTTGTACATGCCTTTCTTCATCCTTTGGAAAACGAAAAAATGCCAGCCCTTCACAATCGATTTTGTTGCGAGCGTTTGAACAACCGATAGCGCTGCAGGCTTCGCCTCCTTGCTTCTTGCGCGTCGCTATGTTGGAGCTGAGTTTACACGTGCTGACTAAGGGCCGTAACCTAGTCCGCGGTCTTACGGAAAACCCCCAAGTGTCGTATCTCGGTAATGTAGTATGCTCTGATGTAACTGCACCATTAGCCAAAAAAATGTTGGATTGGCCTGTAGTATTTTCACTTGAAGCAGCATTTATCACTTGTACACCACAGTCAGGGGTTCAGATTGTTGGTGTAACTGCACCATTAGTCCCAAACATGTTGGACTGGCCCGTAGCATTTTCACCAAACGTGCTTGCTTGGTGGGCATTGATCAGCTAATGTCAGACCATTGTGAGGAAACGCTGTCGGTGTTTAATTCAGTCAGAGATCACAGGAACTACATGAGAAATCTCTTTAGTGAAAGTGCATTCCATTGTCTGTTTTGATTGGGCTGTTGTAAGTTGTAGTAGCCAATCAGCATTGACTTTACTCGCATATGAATAGTCTCAGGAATCATTTGAACATGCTTTGAAGAAGAACTCGCAAAGCTGATTCAAATAGACTTGGTATTTTGAACAGAGTAGATAGTGCATGTGTTTTTAGTTACTTATTTTTAGTGATTTCGACTAAGTGTGCCTGAGTGGTGTGTTAAATAACTTGATGCAATTCAGGCTACGATGTCAGATGGCAAAGTTTAAGGGAAGAGATCCCACGTTCTTCAAAAAAGCAAAATAAACAAATGATGCCTATGAAAAGAGGAAAAAAAAAAGAAGTACTTTTCCATCTGATGCAGTAGCCTTGTCCTTTGAGAAAATTGGATTAGACAGCACTTTCGAGAACGATTGGATCTAGTTTCCACTCCTTCATCCTTTCTCCTACCCCACTCTTCACCCCTCTCATCCCCATGTTCAACCACTCCCCACCTTCTTCTCCCGCCTCCTCCCACCCTTCTCTCCTTTTTGTGAAAGAATTTGAACTAGGTCTGTCATTTTCAGTACTGACTCTTCAGTTTCAGCAGCAACAGGTCCTTTGAGTTCAGATGCCTCAAACGATCCAGAGTTCTGTACAGAACAGTGAAAACTTGTTCCAGTTCTTAAAGATGTTGTTTGTATAGCTAAGGTGCTCTATGCTCTCCCGATCTATGCGCTCCAGAGTTAAAACTGTAGTGTGTCCCAGCACTGTCTTTCCTGAGTTTGATACATGTTTGAGCTAGTAGACCTGTTTGGTGTATATATGCGTTTGTGTGTCACTGTGTGTTTGCAGATGACTTCAGTCCACAAGCAGAGGACAGAGAAGACCGGTCTTCCTTGCTGAAAAAACTGACAACTTGTATACAGAAAGTCTTCCCTGGTGCGTTTTTGTCCTCCCTGGCCATGGTTTAACTCTGTGACTAGCATGTCTACCATGGAGAAATTGTGTCCTTTCTAGCTGGTGTGTAGTTCTGAATGTAGCGTGTCATCCGTGGGGATTTTTCTTCCTCTCTGGCTGGTGTGTAGCTCTGAATGTAGCGTGTCATCCATTGGGATTTTTCTTCCTCTCTGGCTGGTGTGTAGTTCTGAATGTAGCGTGTCATCCGTGGGGATTTTTGTTCCTCTCTGGCTGGTGTGAAGCTCTGAATGTAGCGTGTCATCCATTGGGATTTTTCTTCCTCTCTGGCTGGTGTGTAGCTCTGAATGTAGCATGTCATCCATTGGGATTTTTCTTCCTCTCTGGCTGGTGTGTAGCTCTGAATGTAGCATGTCATCCATTGGATTTTTCTTCCTCTCTGGCTGCAGTGTAGCTCTGAATGTAGCGTGTCAGGCATAGGGATTTTTCTTCCTCTCTGGCTGCAGTGTAGCTCTGAATGTAGCGTGTCATCCATGGGGTAGCTCTGAATGTAACGTGTCATCCATGGGGATTTTTGTTCCCCTCTGGCTGGTGTGTAGTTCTGAATGTAGCATGTCATCCACGGGGATTTTTGTTCCTCTCTGGCTGGTGTGTAGTTCTGAATGTAGCGTGTCATCCATTAGGATTTTTCTTCCTCTCTGGCTGGTGTGTAGCTCTGATTACATGATGTCTTTCTTGGTGGGTTTTGCTCTTCTGGCAGCTGCCTTGCTTTCTCTGTAGCATTTCTGCCAGGGTGAGGTTTCGTCTTCTTCAGAATATGTCTTATGCTGTTAATAGCTTGTCATCCCTTGTGAAGTTTCATCAACGCTTGATTATGTGTTGATTCATCTGCTCTTTATTACGCCTGATTCAAGTGACAGCATGTTGTGCTTAGTTAGTTTTCACCCTCTGTGGATTGTGCACAGCTTTATTTTCAGCATGTTCTCTCTGGGCTGACAAGTGCAGACTCTTTTATGATAAAAGTGATGAATTACTACTATTTGGAAAGAAGGGTGTCAGATTTCTCATGCAGGAAAATGGAATATGTTCAGATGGGAATAACTTCTTCACTCCTCCCGCCTTCTAACAAGAGATGATTGGAAGAGAATAAAAAACAAGATGCGAAGCATATAAATGTACTCCCAGTTTTCCAAACCGCTTATAAATCGGCCAAGTGCTTTGTGAGATAAGAAATATAGGCAAAATAACGGTTTTAACGGTTATTTAACTAATGTACACTTTTGAAACTGGTATTTTAGTCCTCACTGGGCTAAAGCCTGTGTACATATCAAATTTCATCCAAGTCAGACAATATGTCAAGAATAATGGTTTTTAACAGTCAAATTTTGAAACACTATATAGAAGTGCCATTTGTGTGTGATAACCTTTCTATATACCAAATTTAATTAAAATCCACCTATATATAAGAAATAACGGCAGAACAACGGTTTTTAATGATTGTTTAATCCATTTTCAGCTTTACATCACTTACATATGGACAGAGGCTCCGATTTGTCACGAGATCATCCAAACCGCTTATAAATTGGCCAAGTACTTTCTGAGATATTCCATAAAGAACAAAAACCGTTATAGGCTGTTACAGCCATTAGTAATGGCTATAGCGGTAAACTAAAACATCGGGCATCATCCGTGGCCCATAATGAACATACCTACAATTTTTCAGAAAGATCAGCCCAGTAGTTTTGTCTGGAGCGAGTGGAACACATTTTGACCACGGACACACAGACAGACAGACAGACAGACAGAACCACAGACAGCATTTCTTCGTTCCCATTCTAAAGTACTCCCTGTTGTGTAAGAACTGGGAGTACAAAAAAGGTGGCATCCTCATGTGCAGAAGGCAAAATGAATATGAAAAAATGAATTATGGAATGAAATTGTTGATGGAGAAGACATCGATTTTTAAAGTCATCTTAATAGGTCAGTCTTTAAGAAGAGAAGCGGCGGACAAGGAAAGAGTTTATCAGTCGCATCACACGCTTTCATTGTCCCTCATTCTGTGTCTGTGTTTCTGACACAGTGTATTTTAGCTTTGTGCAAGAAGGTCGCTTTCTTTGTCGTTGCATGTACACTTAGTAAAACAACTCTCCCTCTTCCATTCTGGCACATGTGACAGATTGTACACAGTGTATGATAAAGCTTTGACTAGAAATTACTGAATAATCTGGCGGATTATGTATGATTTATCTTTAAAAGATTTCTTCGATAATGAGTTGTTCTGTATTTTGGCTAGTGTCTTGCTTTACATACAGCATTTCTACCATTGTATACAAAATATCTTCATTTATATACGGTATGTCATCTTTATGGGTTCATTGGCAAGTGTCGAGTTCAGAGTACAGCATATTTTTTCTGGTGACTGTTCTCTGGCTTGTGTCTAGTTCGGTTTCTCTCTGTCACAGTCTTACTGTCCGTTCCTGCCTCTTCTCTTTCCTCTTCCTTTGTGCATGTTTCAAAACAGAAAGATAACACAATTGAAATAGATTGTGTGTCCAGTTTCCATCCCTTCATTTTAAAATGACAATTGACAGAGTTATTTGAAAAAACAACAACAACAAAACCCCGACAACCCAAGCATTGTGTTGGACTCTGATCATTAATAAACAGGTGAAAACTGGTTCATGAATAAATGTGTGTGTGTGTGTGCTCGCACGTGTGTGTGGTGGTGTGTGTGTGTGTGTGTGTGTGTATGCAAGTGCGTACATGTAGAAAGAAACGTTTTAAGACACAAAGAAATACCATTTTTCTTTTAAACTTTGCACAACATTTCTTCTAAAACTTTTACATCTGTAATCTCAAAATGAAGTTTTGCTGCTACTGATGGTTACTGTTTGACAGATGTGATCAATTTTCCCCCCCTTTTTAAAAAAAAAGAATTGTTATTTGTTACAGATGCTTGTGTTGACGTGTTTGGGTCCAGCACAAATGGCTTTGGCTTTTACTCTAGTGATATGGACATCAGCATCAGTTTCAAGGAAACAATAGAACAGGTATTTTTCTTTAAATAGACACTTAGCTGATGTTGCTTATGTTACCATGCTTAGTGCTTTGGCATTGGTCACCTGCTGTATGGCTGAGGTTGTTAGAAAGCCCAGGTCTGCCTGCAGCCACAGAGTATCTGTCTGTGTTCTGCAAAACAATGCAGACTTGCTGGTTGTCCCAGGAATACACTGTTCTGTTTTATGTCCTTGGAAATAAATGTCTGAAGACGTAGGTACATAGACTTGTGTGAATGGTGGCCAAAATTGCCAGAACCGTCAGAATGACCAACTGACTAACATGCAAGGGTATTTATGGCCTGCCAAAGTTTTGAGAGAGACAAAATGGTGTTAACTCAAAGCAAAGGCGAAGAGTGTGATTGGTCTTGTGATGTTGACATTGGATTCGTATGGCTGGAAGCAGCTGCAAGACATGAAGAGCTTGCACGACAGATCCTTCAGCATATCTAAACTGGCCACTGTTATCGGAGTTATATATAGTGTAAATAAAGACTAGCTTTCACTTTCTTGCTGCAATTGTGGTGTGTATATAATCTATGTAGAGAGAGAGGGGGGGATATGTGTAATATGTGTGTGTTCAGTTGTTTAAAAAAACAGACAAGTCCTGAGATGGCCTCCCCCTCCCCCTCCCCCACCGCCCTTCGTAGCTAGCTGAGCTACAACGTGAACTGAATTGAGAGCAGACAGCAAGTCACTTAGTTATGGCAGCTCACTCTTCCCAGAGCATATTGAGGATACACCTTAAGCCAGTATTAAGAAAGAATTCTCAGGTGTGTGATAGGTGTTAGTCATCTTTTCAGGTTGGTGTTTTGCAGGTCTACAGACAGATAACTTGACTTTAAACAGGAGTGGTAAGGTCATGTGCTTTACGCTGCAAGAGTTGATGTGTGCTGTTTTTACTGATATTACTGTCAGTATCTTATCGTTGTGGTCACATCAGCTTCGTTCTTTTTTTTTTTTTTTGCTTTTTACAATCAGACACAGAGTATAAAAACAATAAAGAAGAGGAAACACCACCAGTTTTTTTTTTTTTTAATCATCAGAGTTTTGACAGTCAGACACAGAGATAAAAGCACTCAAAGAAAATGCAGGTTTTTGAGCAGTGTCTTGTTGGCCATGTTTTCAGCTGGATTGTCCTCCGTCTAGTCCGGTAACAGCCCTAATACGGCCCGTTGCGGTCGGCTGGGCTATAAGCAACATTACCTTACCTTACCTCCATCTAGTCAGTGGAGGGGGTGCCCAGGGAAAAACAAGGTGTCTATCATGCTGAATTAGTTGCTGAATTTCTTCAGGACCCTGATGAAGCCAGAATGAACAGAATCATCAAGAGAGTGGCCCGGATTCTCCATGCGTCCAAGGACTTCACTAGTGTCCTGGTGATTGCAAAGGCCAAGGTCCCCATCATCAAGTTCAAGCATCGACCCACCCAAGTGGAAGGGGACATAAGCCTCAACAACTTTCTGGTGGGTGGCCTCTCCTTTTCTCTGTTTAAACCTTTTCTACTGATGAGTGTGCTGGTTAGTGAGAGACTGTGATAGACTTGTGATGGGATGAGAGAGAGAGAGAGAGAGAGAGAGAGAGAGAGAGAGAGAGAGAGAGAGAGAGCAGGTCATCCAGTATTGTTGTTGGTCATAATCTCATTCACACAGGCACCATCACTTCATCCTGCTGAACAAGTGACACTTTTAAACACCACTCAAAGTATAGCTTTTTTCCTTGGAGTCCGTACACACTGCTCAGCTGTGGACAGCTGGAGGTTTAAGTGAGGACTCGGGCCATACACTTTGAACTTGCCTGAACGATTATAACCAAATAAGCTAGAAAAATAGGAATTTGTACTTAATACCATGTGCCTGAAGGTTATCCGGAATAGGAGTATAATAATGTAATAATAATAATAATAATAGAATAAGAATAATGGAAGTAAGGGACAACTTTCAGGTACATGTTTCTGCCTATAAATGGATTTCCATCATTTCAAGAGTTCCAGTAGTCGATCTCAAAGATCTCCATGAATCTGTTGAGAAAGTCAGGACCGCATTTTGGGATCATTTTCAGGATTCTAGGCAGCTTCAGTTCATTATGGGGATAGGAAGGTTAGCTACAGTGTAGCGTTGGATTGGGAACTCTTGCCCACAGACACCTTTGCACAGGTGGAGCTTATCTTTGTTTTTCCATTAACTGTATGCAACGCGTTTTGGAGACGAGGGAAAGTCACAGAATCAGACACAGATCTCTAGCAGCCTTTTATCTGTAAAAGAATAAAGCAGAAATCAGAAGTCGGAGATGGAATATTTAGAATATATCGGTCCTAAACTCCCATGTATCTGTTCATTCTGGAATGGAAACACGTACACCATGTGGAAGGAATCTGTGAGGTGTGGATGCAGGAAGTTTGGATGAACCAGAGAACGGAGGGTTGGGTGGTATCTCAGAATGCTGGTTGTCGTTGTAGGTTATTCTCTGGCCATGTTTCTAGATCAGCGGAATCGGAGCTCAGTAACCTTATGGTGAAAATCCCAGCAAAATCTGGTTAGACCTCTGAAAAAAAAACCCCCACAACTTTTTGCTTTTACTCCTAGGAGCGTGAATGCATTTGCTGAGAAGAGCGAAGAGAATCTTAAAGCGATGGTTTTGCCCATCTACCATTTCT
>CM031606.1:54482608-54512608 GCA_018398815.1 Conus ventricosus | reverse complement strand
CCGTTCTACAGGAGGTAACATGTGTGCGTGTGGCCTGTTTCTGTACTTATCCTTACAATCACTGATATTTTAAGAATGAAATTTGTCAAGGATGCGGAAGCAAAGAAAAGGTTGGTTTTCTGACTTGGCCAAACGAGGATGGGACGAGGCATTTAAATCAGTTCCTGCAGGGTGTGATGGTTTGTTCTCACCAGCTAGCTCCAGTTCATGAGCTGGAGTGTGACCATACCAGACTGAACTGTACCCCACCAAGCCATGCCGTGGCATTCAGTGCATGCCATGCCAAGTGATGAACCTTTCATTGCCATACATTCTGTGCCATGCTTGCCATACATTCTGTGCCACGCTGTACACCACACCGTACCGTGCCTTTACGTGCCATGCCAGGTCGTATCATACAGTGTTGACTGTCGCTGGAAACCCAGACAATAGAAAAAGAAATGTATGCGATCTGGTTTGACTCTGGTGTGCCAAAAAGTGAGAAGCACAGAGCACAGAATAGACAACAATTCTATGCAACCACGGCGAGGTGGGAATCAAAGCTTTTTGTACAGTCAGCACGGCTGAATATGTTAAAGTTATCTGTTCGTCCGAACTTTGGGGTGACATTTTACTTAGTTTTCAGTTAAAAGTGAGTAGACTTATGGTGGGAAGTAAAGAGAGGGGGCAAGAGTGTGTAGCATGGATGTGTTTGCGTAGGCATGGGAGTGGGGTGAGGTGGGGCTTGAGGGGAGAGGTGAGGAGCTGGAAGGAGAAAGGGGAGGTGGAGATGCAGAAGGAAGGGAGCAGGAGACAAAGCGTTAGAAAGTTGCGTGCAGAGTGGGGATGGTCACTGGTGACATAGGAAAGCGGAGGGAAAACAACAGAGAACGGTGTGTGGAATGTTTAAACCAGTGATGTTACAGCAAGAATAAACTCTGTAAGGTTTTTAGGGAGGTGGGAAGAGAAACAATGTAAGGGTAAAAATTGAACTAAAAAAAAGCAAAAACAAACCTACGATTAATGAAAGAAATAGTTTTCCCATCCGAGGGAATGTACAAAAATTTAAAACAGCAACTACAGCACAACAAAAAGGCATAAACAAAAACAAATGTGTGGTCAGTTTAAAAGAAATGTTTCTTTTCTGATTACACATCTGGACATGCTATGCCATGAGAGTGATGGTAATACAACAGAGAGGTTTAAATTGAACTCACGATTATATTTGTTTGTGCCTTCTTGTTGGGTGCAGTTTGAATTGCACTCATAATTATACTTGTTTGTACCTTCTTGTTAGGTTGCATTTGTGGTGCAAAGTGGAGGGGAAAAGAGAATTTCCAAATATATCTGCCATTTCCATGTAAAACTTGCCGAAACTGTTGCTGTTACATCTAAACAAAATCTTGGCATCCACCTTCACTACTGACATGGTTCAGTAGAATTTCATCAAAACAGTTAAAGCAAAGTAATTTTTGCTCTTTATTCGTGCAATTTTATTCAACAACAACAAAAAAGAGAAAAGAAAATAAAAACTTGCTGAATCACAGCTGATTTAAGTGATGTGGACAGTTAATGTGTGTGATATACATATTACCTGTGCCACTAATTTATGTGTATCATGGTTTTTGAGCTCCCTGGGTCTGCTCGAGGCCATTACATGCAGGTGCCTGTCCCTTAGAATCTTGGGGTTTTTTCAAGTACATATTCCTTTCAGTCATTTTGTTTTTGTTTTTTCAAATGTCAAACACTCCTCATCCCTTAACCTTCCATTTTCCAAATTTACTTTATGTTAAATGAAGATGATTTAACAATGAGGAAATACACTCCAGGATCACAGGAAATAATTATAGTGAGTATACCCTCTGGCTTCCATCACCAAGACCCACAACCCAGTTTGCACTTTTGAAGCTCAATCCCTTACTATTCCCTGCAGCAGTGGAACAGTTTGTAAAGGACATTGTTAACTGCAACTCTTGCAAGGATCTTTTAAAATAAAGGGGTCCTGTGTGTAATGTCAATTAGAAACAAATCTTTGATTTTTTTTCTTAAAGTTGCAAGATGTCCCCACTTACCCCTCTGTCCTCCCTCGTGTGTGTGCACAAGTGTGTGTGTTGTTAACGGCTGTTGGTTGGCAAGGGATATGTGCAGCATTGGCAGCGATGTGCAGGAGACGACTGACAGGTTGAACTGGTCTTTTGTTCTGTCGTCAGCTGTACCCTAAGGATGGGAAACCAGAGCCTGAGGGTTACATGGTCAGAGGATGCAACGTCTGGTTCTTCGATGATCTCCAACGACTGGTTAGTCATTGAACTGTCTGATGCTGGTGTCTTTTGTCTCAGTAAATAATTTTGTTTTCATCCATTCTGACTTTATTACAAAAAAGAAAAACTAGAAAAAATGTAACTGAAGAACATAAACAGTCACAAGTTACATTACTTATTATATTAATCCATTATTTGTCTGTACAGAAACATTTCAACAGTACGCACTTTTAAGTTTACTTATTCCATCAAAGGCACTAATTTTGAACCAACACATACATCATTTTTTACTGTCTTGTAAATCATAAATCTTTTGATATCATCTACTTGATAATTTGTTCACCAACCCAGCTGCATTACCCAGCTGCATCCTACATTTTCCCAGTTGTTAACAACATTATGGAATATTGCGTTTTTTAAAATAATCTTTTCCTCTCTCTCTCTCTCTCTCTCTCTCTCTCTCTCTCTCTCTCTCTCTTCCCCCGATTGTTGTTTAAGTTATTTGACTCACAAGTTCAGCCTATTATTCAATATGGTGCAGAGCTATGGGGACTCGACAATGCAGCAATCCATTGCGAAAAGGTACATTTGTTTGCTGTTAAAAGGTTCTTAGGCGTAGAAAGGCGAACACCTAATGACATGGCGTATGGGAAACGAACCGATATCCTATTTACATAAACTCAGCTGTAAAATGTATTAAGTTTTGGCTAAAATTGACGAGAATGGACGAATATAGACTACCCTACAAGGCCTATAGAATGCTTTTTGATTTGGATCTGCGTGATAAGAGAAACTGGGCTTTAGATATTCGCTGTAAACTGTACATGTTTGGATTTGGATATGTATGGCTGAATCAAGGCGTGGAAGGGATTAGCGAGTTTCTAAAAGCTTTCAGGGAAAGGTTAATTTGTTGCAGATGGCAAGATTGGAATTATCATATCAATAACAGTGACAGGTTTAGTGTGTACAGAACCTTCTGCACTGTCCCTGAAGTTAAAACGTATTTGTTAATCAATTTAGACAGGCATTTAACATTTAATTTGATAAGATTTAGGCTTGGCATTTCCGAAATTGCAGTACATCATAATCGTTATAGAAAACACAGTGAAAACAACTTAATATGTCCACTTTGTCAAAAAGAGAAAGAAAATGAGATGCATTTTGTTTTATGCTGTCCTGTTCTACATGACTTAAGAGCACAATACATACTGTCGAAATATTATAACACTCCAAGTCAGTTTAAATTAGTATTGCTCATGACGTGCACACTAGAGAAAACAGTTAGAAATTTGTCAATCTATATTTATAAGGCTTTTAAGCTACGTTCTATTTTCATTTCTTAACATTACTGCTAAGTGTGTTATGGACGATGTCATTATTTATGAATGCCAGACTGGACAAATGTTTGTATCTATGCACCCCTACATGAGGGGCAATGGCCTAATCATGATTAAAGTTTCCGTATCCGTATCCGTATCTCTCTTCCCCCGAACTCCCCACCATGTGCTATATAGCCCTATCTTCCACATCCCTTCTGTGATGGTCTTGGATTTTACATGGACACCATTTCCTATAATGTTCAAGAGCTGTGCCTTCATCAGTTGGAACAAGGATAAAGAAAAAAGATGGGTATACATGAAGAATATTTGTGTGAAAAATAGTGTGTTATATTACAGTGCAACATATAACATATCTCCATATCTGATTTAGAAAGACTTGATATTCATTCTTTCATAACTTTATTGATTTATTTTTGTGTGTATGTTTGTCCAGACTTCCATGCCCTCTCTGGGCTGTTGTTTTGGCATTGTTTGTTCTGACTTGCCCCATGTACAGCAGCACCCACATTCCCCATATGCAGCAGCACCCACATTCCCCATATACAGCAGCACCCACATTCCCCATATACAGCAGCACCCACATTCCCCATATGCAGCAGCACCCACATTCCCCATATACAGCAGCACCCACATTCCCCATATACAGCAGCACCCACATTCCCCATATACAGCCGCACCCACATTCCCCATATACAGCAGCACCCACATTCCCCATATACAGCAGCACCCACATTCCCCATATGCAGCAGCACCCACATTCCCCATATGCAGCAGCACCCACATTCCCCATATACAGCAGCACCCACATTCCCCATATGCAGCAGCACCCACATTCCCCATATACAGCAGCACCCACATTCCCCATATACAGCAGCACCCACATTCCCCATATACAGCAGCACCCACATTCCCCATATGCAGCAGCACCCACATTCCCCATATGCAGCAGCACCCACATTCCCCATATGCAGCAGCACCCACATTCCAGCTGTCGGCATCAAGTCTTCCCAAGGTCACCCCCCAAGAGGAGTCTGTGCACAGCTGCCAGGTTATTCAGCGATGTTAATTTGAAGTTCAGATTTAACATCCTTGGACATGACCTGTCACGCTCTACTAGTCACAGGTAGTTGCAGAGTGATGGAGAGGACACCCCACCCTTTGGAATGTAGACGGTCATCATGTCCCTCCAAGAAAAGGCCCCCATGAATCTGACCACCCTGGAGCTTTACGCACAAGCCCCATGGGCAAGGAGGTGGAGGAAAATCAATGTGGACATTACTGTGAGAGGAGAATACAGACAGGGCTGGAAGTCTTGTGGAAAACACCAGGAATCTTGTCTGGGAAAAAATGTGAAAATTGTATCTCAGGACCAGTGAGATTATGTTTGGGTACTCTTCGGATCAGTGAGAATTTCTAGGGGTGCTTCTGGTAATTAGATATTTTGGAACAGCAATAGTTTGTCTTTGGTTCATCTTCATGTACTGTTCATTTTATAAAGTATGATTGGAAACAAAATTAATATTCTTGAAAGAAAAATGTTTGTGGATTTTATAGTCATTTAGTTAATTCTGGATGCAGAGTCTCTAAACTGCTGTCACAATTACATGAAGTTGGTAAAAGTCTCAGAAACGGGAAAGGTGACTAGTTGCTTGTTTATAGGAGTGTCTTATGGAGGTGGAGGTGGAGGCATTCTTCAGACAGGGGGAGGGGGGGGGGGGGTTAGTCACACTGGCTCCACAACTAAGCAGACATTGGTTGGGAGGCTCTGAAGGTGATGGCCTGCAAATGCCGGGTCAGAACACATACCACTGAACTCCACCAAAATGACTCAGCAGTTGTGCAGTATCTCCTCTGGTTGGTTGCTACATGACAACCTGGTACTGACTGATTCTTGTGGTCTGTGAGATGGTAACTGGGTGTGGCTGTGTGGGGAATGGCCGCATTAAGTAGTATTGTAGTAATGTTACCGTTTGCGCACAGAAAGTGAGGGGGTGGGGGGGGGGGGGGGGGGGGGGGGGGGGGGGGGGGGGGAGGGATTTGTGGCACATAACTTTAGCACACTTATGTTTTCAGTTGGATTGAAAGAAAGGAAGCATAAGCATTTCTTTCAAAACTTAAAAGAAAAAAAATTCTATAAAAGTGGCTATGGATTAGGTTAATTGGTATCCCTGAATTCATCTTGATTCTCAGTGTGTGCATGTGTGTGTGTGCGTGCGTGCGTGCGTGCATGCGTGCATGCGTGCGTGCGTGCGTGTGTGCGTGCGTGTGTGTGTGTGTGTGTGTGTGTGTGTGTGTGTGTGTGTGTGTGTGTGTGTGCAGCCTGAGGTGTGGCCAGAGTTTGGGCAGAACAAACAGAGCGTGGGCGACCTGTGGCTGGGTTTCCTGCGCTACTACATTACTCAGTTTGACTGGAGAAGCAGGGTGGTCTCCATCCGACAGGCGGAACCGCTGACCAAGTTTGAGAAGAGATGGACCAACCCGAACATAGCTATTGAAGGTGCGCTCACTAGGTTGGCTGCCGGGGGTTGGCCAAGTCTGTGTTTGACTTGTGGGTGGGAAACATTACACTGGAACCATACTTAATGCAGGCATGGTTCGTAGCTGGTGTTTACAGCCTAGTTCACCTCACTGTAATTCTGAAAGGAATGATACGATCTCAGAGTCTTGGGTTTCAACAAACCATAGTCCCAGTGTTTTAGTCTCTTTTAACTAGAAACTTTTTTTCCTTTTATTGAACTTTCAAAGTTTGTTAGATTGGTTTTTTTCTTTTTTTTATGTATGACAGAAAAGCAGAAGACTATGAGGTCATTCCAGCATGACTTCTGAATTTGCAAATGTTTAGTATGGTCGGGCAGCACATGCCCTGCTGGATGAAAACCTCTTCTGGCAGGCCACAGGTGGTGTAAGCTTGGCTTGAAGGATATACTTCACCATGAGCCCCTGTCCCATGACTGCTTTACAGGGTAAGTGGAGGGCGAATGTCCCAGACGTAATCCAAAGAAGTTGTTGGTGGGCAACATAGAGGAATGAACTGGGTACAACACTGTTACCATGTTGTACAGGACAGAGGATGGTTGAGACCCCTGCCTGATCAAGCATTTATCACAGCCCCTTTTGAACAGCTGTGACTGGACAATAGTAATTACAACAGTATGGCTGTCAGTTTGATCGACTGGGCTCAGTAATTAATGTGTTCATTTTTGGCAAGTAACAAGAGGCACAGTTATATGGAGCAAGTAAGTAAGGATACACACAAAGAAAGAAGTAGAAAAGAACATCCTCACTATATGTGATGTGACAATTGAAAGCCATCACCTCTCTCTCTCTGTGTCTCTGTCTCACAAACTGCAATTAGGATTATCAGTTTACGTCATTTTTCTGTCTCTACCTTCACCACCTCATCCCCCTCCTCCTCTCACTCTCTTCCCTCAATCTAAGAAGAATTATTCCTGAGCCACTCTGGAGCATTTTTAACAGTCCCGAAAAAAATTAAAAGTTTATGTCAATGACTAGTTCAGGAAAGTTGCTCCTTCCATCAGTAATGAGAGACAGGGGTGGAGGTGAAATTTTGAAATGCAAACTACTCTATAACTCAAATAGAGAGAACACTCTGAGTCCTTCCCCAAGAGGACCACATCTGCCACCCATACTCGTCACATTATTCAGAAATGTTTTTTGCGATATTTGTTTTTACAGGCGTTTCCTTCATGCATCAGTGACATTCAGTGTTCAGTTACAGTTGCATGATTTGTTTCAGATCCATTTGAAGTCAAACGTAATCTTGGAAATAATCTTGCCAACTGGGGTAAGTTTTTTTCTTTCTTTTCTTTTATCCATGAAGATAGTTATCCTTTCAGTTTTTTTTTCGTACCTGTGGATGTCCCTCCCCAAATGGGAGCTTGAGTACATGTGTATCTGATAGAAGTGTCACTGGTTTTACTGGAATGCGTGTGAGGGCTTGGTGATGGTAATGGTGGTAGTGGGTGGTAATATTGGACAGAGGCCATTGTGAATCAAGTCAAAATAGTTTTTTTGTGTAGCAATTTGTATGAATATACACATGTCTAGAGGCATGTTTTGTAAAGTGCTTACAGCCCACTGTACAGGATTTATTATTTTTTAGTATTGTATTTATTTTATAGAAACTGAAACTTGATTGATGAATTGTGGTATAATGTCAAGATGATTAATATTTTCTACAATATTCATATTAATCAGCCAGGCGTGATCTCCCCATCTCCTCCCCCACCCACCTTCCTCTAATTGTGGCCACCTTGTTTTAAAAAAAAAAAAAGCTCTCTTTTCCACCGTCTCAGAGCCGTTACACTCTTGTCAGTCTTCAAGTGAGATCCCATAGCACACTGTGTGATTCCAGTCTTCTCACAGAATCCCATAATACACTGTGGCAGGCCTGCCTACCGTCCCGGAATTCGCGGGATTGTCCCGCAAAAAAAAAAAAAAGGGCAATAAATCCCGCATGTCCCTCGAGTTTAATTTGCGTCCCGGAAAAAAAATCTAAGTTTAAAAAAAAAAAAAAAAAAAAATATCGAGCGCCTGTACATAGAAACTCCATACAATCTGATGCGGCGATTTTCGGGTAGGCTACCACCCTTGCGGCCCTAAAGCCTTGGTTATGTGATCGAGTTTGGGCCACCGAGGGCACCAGCATTTGAACACTTCGGCACGCTTCGCTTCGACTGTCTTCATAGTAGAGGTGCGCTGTGCGCATGCGCAACACAGTTCAACCCCCCCTTTAAAAAAATCAAAGATGGCGTCCAAGCGACAGCAAAGTTTCGGTGGTGAAGAAGAAAAAAACCGCGAAGCATCGAAGAAAGCTAAACGTGCGACTAGCTTCAATGAAAAATATACTGAAAAGTATTCTTTCATGAAAGCTGAAAATGGGGAGCATAAAGTTTTTTGTGAGATCTGTGGCACACATTTTCTGTGTAAATACGGAGGGATGAACGATGTCGATCGGCACGTGGTGGGGCCAATACATGTGAAAAAAGCAAAGGAAAAAGACAGGCAGAAAGGAATCGAGAAAGCCAACACGAAGATAGGCCTAACGGTTTTTTTTTTCAAGTGGAGGGGACAAGGTCACGAATCACGACATGCAAGTGATGAGGGCAGAGACCTATTTCGTCGATGCTGTTGTTGAAACGAACATTCCAATCGCGACATTAGACATTTTTAGTAAGATCGTGAAAAAGGCATTCCCCGATTCGAAGATCGCACAGAGTTTCCAGTGTGCGCGGAGCAAGGCAACTGCTGTTGCAAAAGAGTTGGCTGCAAAAACAACACTTTTTGTTTTTGAACTTTGACAATTTATCATTTTCACAAAGACTTTTCTATTATTACACAATGGAGACTGACAGTGGCACCGCTTGTTCATCCTGTCTGGAGCATGCAAGTAAGTGTGCATGTCAAATTGATTGCATGAAACGATAGCTTGGTTTTCTTACATATATGAATAATAACTAGTTATGGCACTACAGCAGCAAACATGTCATTTTCTGTGTTGCTATATGCGTCCCTGACATTCAGTCTGTGTCCCTGAAATTTGATAATTCTGCCCCTGAAATCTGGAAATCGGGGTTGGCAGGCCTGCTGTGGTTCCAATCTTACCACTGGATTCCATACCACACAGTGTGGTCTCAGTTGTCCCGCTGGATTTTATAGTACTTCATATATGTGGTCCCAGTGGTGGATCCCACACCGCACTGATTTGTCTCGCTCCCACTTTTCCTACTCAAACCCATAGCACACTGTGTGGGGACAGTGTCCCCCGCCCCCATTTTTTTTTAACCCAAACCACACTCGGCGTCTGAGGATTCTAGTGAGATTTGAAATCCAGGCCACTAATTCCCAGTCAGTAGTCAATGTCACAGGAATCTGTTAGGGGCATGTCTTGTGAAGTCTGAACTTCATTTTGCGGACCAGAGGTGATGTCTGTTGGTATGCGATGGATGAAATGATGAAGGCAGTCTTTAAGCGGATTGTCTGCTCTGCCAATGTGCATTTTTCAAATAAATGATTCTCTCATTTTTGGGGATCAAAACTTGTAATTTGTTGCATTTTTTTTAAAGTGATTACTGAAGCTTCATTGTTAATGATGTTGGTGTGGTTGAATTTTTCCAAAATTCGTAGATTTTGGTGTGGATGTTTGCTTGGTGTGTGTTCCAGTGGATGCCTGTATATTCCATGCATTCCGATGTGGAGCTGTGCATTTTTGGACTCCTGTAGAGTCAAACAAGGCGGTGTTTAACAAGTTTTTACCAACAGGCATATCAGTGAGTAGACTCTTGTCAGCAAGACTGTAGATTCAATTTTGCCCACTTTATTTGCCGCTCGTGTTCTGTCTTTTCCTTTCAAATGCATGGGCAGATATCAGACCACACTGTAAACTCTAAAAGTGACAATGTATAGAGAAGAATGGATGAAAAGACGAGGTAGATGGAAAGTTTATTGTCAGTGGAGTTTAGGATATTGGGTTTAAACATCTGTGCAGATTCTCATTAGAATCTGAGATCCTTCAAAAACAGGTCTAAACATTAGTGTATACCATTTTAAGTGGAGTTCTTCGCAAAAATTAAATCTATATATTAGTGTCAGGTTCCTGTTGTATGAGGAATTTGTTCTGAAACGGAATTGATATGTAAGTGGCAGATTCCCATTTTAAGTGAAGTTCATCAGTAACAGAGTCTTTAAGAAGCTGATTCCTATTATAAGTGGATTTCCCTCAGGAACTGAATCAAAATTTTAGGGACAAAAACCCAGTGTAAGTGGACTTTTTTTCTGAAACTGAGTCTAAATTTTAGGGCAAAAACCCATTGTAAGTGGACTTCCTTCAGGAACTGAGTCTAAATTTTAGGGGCAAAAACCCATTCTAAGTGGACTTCCTTCAGCAACTTAGTCTATTTGAGGGCAAAAACCTATTGTAAGTGGAGTTCCTTCGAATTGAGTCTAAATTTTAGGGGCAGAAACCTACTGTAAGTTGATTTCCTATAGTGACAAATGACATTTTTCTTGACTCAAGACAGGATTTCCCGAAAAGAGCGCAAAACATTTCATTCAGTGACAAATGACATTTTTCTTGACTCAAGACAGGATTTCCCGAAAAGAGCGCAAAGCATTTCATATCTTCAGCCTATTAGAAACTATACAGATGATCTTTTTAAGAGTTGTGATATTGATATTACATCAATCTCAAGTAGTCCCATAATACCCATTATTCCTCAATGGGAGCATATTTCTGCTAGATTCGATACAGATTATACAACTCTAAAAAAAGAGGATAACATCAATCTTATATCCGTTGAAGCAAAAGAACATCTAGAAAATAAGTATCCGAATCATTTAAAGATTTTACAGACGGTTCAGTTTTGGAATCATACACAGGGGCTGGATTTGCTATTCCTGCTTTCAAGATAAGAAAGTCATTTTGTCTAGGAAAAGGTTTTTCTGTATTTACTGCAGAACTATATGCAATTCTTATGGCCTTATCCTTCATAGTTGATATTGATACTGCGATTTATAGCATTTTACTTTGTGTTGACTCAAAATCTGTTCTTTACAGTCTGCAAAACTGGAATGCAAAAGTTCGAAAAGACTTGATATTTGATGTAAAATACTTAATACATTCAATTAATGTAAAGGTATTAATGTAGAATTTTGTTGGATTCCATCTCACTGTGGTATTTGGGGAATGAAAAGGCTGATAGATCAGCGAAAGAAGGAGCTATTAGAAAACATCCTGACAGTACACTAAAATTAGAAAAACATGAAATAAATTCGATGTTAGAAAGTCGTATAATGACAGAAAAGCTTCCTTCAAAGTCAAAAATATTTCCGTGTTCGAGATCCTTGTCTAGTCTCATTTACAAAATTCGATTAAATTCATGGAAGACTAAATTTTCAAAAAACGTAGAATGTGCTTGTGGTCATTCAATATCAATTGAACATATTCTTTTTGATTGCCCATTGCTATCCCTGTTATACAACATATCTGGGATAGATGTAGCAAAAATGAGATCTTTAAATGATGTAATCTACAGCGAAGAAATGATACAAATTGCATCAGTTTTATCCAGCACTATACTTGCAAATTTATTGTAAACATTAAATCATTTATAGTTATTGTATGAATGTTTATACGTAGCCTTTCACACATGAGTGCATATTCACACTAACACACACACACACACACACACACACACACACACACACACACACACACACACACCACTCTACACACACGCACACACACGCATACGCACAGTACACAAACACACACACACACACACACACACACACACACACACACACACACACACACACACACACACACACACACACTCACACAACACACACACACGCACGCACGTGCACGCGCGCAAACACAGACACAAACTCTTACACAGCCCGTTTTAATTTTTGTTGTTGTTGTTGTTGCTTTTTTTGTGTTTTTTTTTTTTTGGATTGGTTTATTTCTAGTCTAATATCACCATTGTTGTGAACAGACGTTAAATTAAATCAATCAATCAACTTCCTATAGGAACTGAGTCTAAATGTCAGGGGCAAAAACCCATTGTAAGTGGACTCTCATTCAAAAACCGAGTCCAAATCTTAGGGGCAAAAACCTACTGTAAGTTGACTTCCTTTAGGAACTGAGTCTAAATTTGGGGGGCAAAACTGATTGTAAGTGGACTTCCTTCAGGAACTGAGTCTAAATGTCAGGGCAAAAACCCATTGTAAGTGAACTTCCTTTAGGAATCGAGTCTAAACTTAGAGGTGGGTTTGCATTGTAAGTAGAATTCTTTCAGTGACAGAGTCTAGCAAAACCAGCAACTTGGTCCAAAATGTTGTGAAGCATACTGCCTCTGTCACAGTCTTTTATTGTTTTGTCAGTCATACTCAATAGAAGGTTAAAAAAAAAAAAAGGGGGGAGGGGGATTAAAGTGTTTGGGCTGATTTTGAAACACATTGCAAATGGCTCCCACGAGATCTCAAGCTACCAGTTTAATTTAAAAGACAGGGTTTTTAACATTCAAACCCTTTCCATACAGAAAATAAACGTAGACTTAACCATGAGGATTGAATACAGCTTTAATTACAGAAGATTAGATATCTTCTTCCTAATAACCTAATGAACGCAAGGAGTTGAGTTGGTATTCACAAAGATATGTAAATGAACGTGCTGGACACTTGTGTTTGTGTGTGTGTGTGTGTGTGTGTGTGTGTGTGGTTTGTGTTTATGTGTGTGTGTGTGTGTGTGTGTGTGTGTGTGTGTGTGTGTGTGTATGTGTGTAAGAAGTTTTGCAAATGTTTTTTGCTGAAATGAAATCTTGACAAGATAAGCATGCTGAAAAATCATTTTTCAAAAATGCCAGAAAACTTTAAGCGCTGACACTAGAACAAACACTTTTCAGGATTACTTCTTTGATGTTTACCTCCTGACGTGTGGAGGCAAGCCCTCAGACATCTACTGTCCTGCCTGCTGTCAATCCGGGCACTGCTTCAGAGACTGCAGGACGAAAAACCTCCTGCGAGGGTAGGTGAAGGGAAATAACTTGATCCGCGTTTTAGCTGGGAACAGGTTAGTTTGGAGTGGCACATTCTGATAATGTTTAAGTTGGTGTGACTCTGAAATGGATCCCCCGTAAACACTATACCTGTGTCTGCCAAAATGCAGGATTACCCTGAGCTTTACCCTGTCAGAGATGAGGGCAGGGTAAGAAGGGTGGGATCATCTGAACATGTTATGTTTCACTTAACAGGCCTGTCTGGCAGTTTTGGCTCGTCCTGATACCAGTCAAATTAACTTCTGTGCTCACTGAGTGATGCTTAGAAATTGTCTGCCATATTGAATTATATGCCATAATGTGCATGTGTGCATGCATGTGTGTGTGTGTGTGTGTGTGTGTGTGTGTGTGTGTGTGTGTGTGTGTGTGTGTGTGTGTGTTTGCAACATCACTGAACACAGCTGGGAAAAAAGTATGTGAAAGCATATTGATTTGTGTGTGTTTGACCTACAATAGACTTACGTTTTTTTTAACGAGGCTTTAAGATGAAATCGAAAGTGTGTAAATTAACAGAAAAGTTTCACTCTGTGCACGCAGCGTCAGCAGGGAATACACCCCCTGTCTGCAGTACTTGTCATGAAGGACAGAAAAAACTGGTTTGCTTTCAAGGAGAATTTCTGTTTTACAAGGTGTACAAATTATTTGAGTTCAGGACTCGTTCTTTTCTCTTTCCCATCCATGGACAGCACTATCAGTCATTAACCCATTGCACTGTGGCTCTCAGACTGACAGATGATAAAAGCTGACAGTGCCAATCCATTGTTGCTCAACAGTACATGCATATAATGCATAATATATTTTGTACATGTACTTAGCACACCAGTGCTTCTAGACAGTTGTGTTCGAGGCAAGTGATAATGATGTATACTATTAACTGTATAGTTTATCTGATTGTTTTGCAGAGGCAGGTGATAATGATGTATACTATTAACTATATAGTTTGTCTGATTGTGTTGCAGAATCCCCAGTACCAAGAAGAAGAAGAAAAAGAAAAGAAAAACAGATAAAACCCAGCCTGCACAAAACTCTCAGAACAGCAGTTCTACAACCTGCCCTCCTGCAGAAGGTGCTGGATCAACGACTGTAGGAGAAGCACAGATGTCAGACAATGGAGCAACAAGCTCAAAGACTGAGCAGTCCTCACTGTCAGGACGTACTACAGGGGTGAACACAGAGTCCTCACTGTCAGGACGTACCACAGGGTGAACACAGAGACCTCACTGTCAGGACGTACTACAGGGGTGAACACAGAGTCCTCACTGTCAGGACGTACTACAGGGTGAACACAGAGGCCTCACTGTCAGGACGTACTACAGGGGTGAACACAGAGGCCTCACTGTCAGGACGTACCACAGGGTGAACACAGAGACCTCACTGTCAGGACGTACCACAGGGGTGAACACAGAGTCCTCACTGTCAGGATGTACTACAGGGGTGAACACAGAGTCCTCACTGTCAGGACGTACTACAGGGGTGAACACAGAGGCCTCACTGTCAGGACGTACCACAGGGGTGAACACAGAGACCTCACTGTCAGGACGTACTACAGGGGTGAACACAGAGGCCTCACTGTCAGGACGTACTACAGGGGTGAACACAGAGGCCTCACTGTCAGGACGTACTACAGGGGTGAACACAGAGGCCTCACTGTCAGGACGTACTACAGGGGTGAACACAGAGGCCTCACTTTGTGGGGCAAAGAGATCTGAGACCATTCCGGCAAACCTTGCACAGCCTGAGCAGACCGTTGGTGAAGAGAATTCTGCCAGCGGGGCAATTGGACTGTCTCATTCCCAAGTCTTGGCCAATCAAGACTGTTTTCAGAACAGCGCAATTGCTGATCCTCAAAGGGACGGCCCAGGTGAAGCCAACCATCAGGCCGAGGGTGAGCTACAGGGAGAGGACACTGAACGCCCACAATGCACAAAGGACCAGGAAACGGGGAGAGAAGAGCAAGTCCGTGCTGAGCCAATAGCACAAGTTGAGGAGGATAGAGGTTCCCGGCAACTCCACCCATCCTGTCTTCCAGTTCGTAGTAACCACTTTTCTGTCAGGGGTGACAGCATTGAACGCTTTTTGGGGATGACGGTTTGTCGTGTTGGTGACGGTGATGGCGTTTCATCACAAGTAACCAGCTGTCATCCTGGTCGTGGTGACATCAGTGTTCAGTCATTAGAGTTAGCGGACAGTCCTGCTGTTGGTCGCCACGGTGACCATGCTCTGGGATCAGCGTCCAGTGAAGTGCACATGAGCAACCTTTCAGCAGAAGAGACGTGTTGTCTGACAGTGACTCCGATTCTTGAAGACCGTGGAATTCATATGCCAGTGGTGACAGGAAGTTCCGCTGTTGGTGACTGTGGTGAACATTCTAGAAAGACCCCGTCGTGTTTTGCTGAAGGAGACCCAGCTGATCTTATACGAGAGGTGATAGATCGTCTTAATGTCTGCAGTAATCTTTCACCTGCGATGATACAGAGTCTTCGTGTTGTCGATGACAGCAGTGACCATTCACCAGTGCTGCCAAGTAATCTTCCTGTTGGTGATGACAGCAGTGACCATTCACCAGCAGTACCAAGTAATCTTCCTGTTGTTGATGACAGCGGTGACCATTCCCCAGTGATGACAAGTAATCTTCCTGTTGTTGATGACAGCGGTGACCATTCCCCAGCGATGACAAGTAATCTTCCTGTTGGTGATGACAGCAGTGACCATTCCCCAGTGATGACAAATAATCTTCCTGTTGTTGATGACAGCAGTGACCATTCCCCAGTGATGACAAGTAATCTTCCTGTTGTTGATGACAGAAGTGACCATTCACCAGCGGTGACAAGTAATCTTCCTGTTGTTGATGACTGCGGTGGCCATTTGCCAGCAAGGACGTGTAATCTTCTCATTGGTGGTGACAGTGTCTGCGAGCACCAGTCACCAATGGTAACACACAGTTTTCCAGTTGTTGGAGGCAGTGGTGATCACAATGGGTGAATTCTGACAGCTCATCCTACCAGTTCCAACATAATAAGTATTAGTATTTTTAGATAAAAGAGACAGAAAAGGATGAAGTTTCCAATTCAGTTTCTTTCTGCTATTATTCAGCTCCTTTCTCTTGAATGTTCATTTCAGCTTAAATACAAATGCAAACTTTTTTTTTATTTTATTTTTATTTTTATTTTTATTTTAAAGGGAGCATCTTTATTCAAGAAAGTTCATACTGTACAGCGTAATGTAAAATAAAGAGAGAACAAACAGTAGAAATGGAAATAAACAGACATTTTAAACATGGTAAAGAGCGAGAGTCAGAGAGAGCACATGAGGCAAGCTCAGTGTACTATGAAATTTTACATATTTTGGTTTTTAAAGGTCTTTTACAATTTCTGATGGGGTTGTTTTGGGTGATGTAACAGTCTAGGGAGCTACAATCATATCAATATTACTATAATGTACAAGGTCAGAATTATTCACGATTCAGTCTGGGTCTGCTAACATTGGCACATATGGGTGACACCTGTTGAGAAAATTGTTATATATACAACATTTTTTCGATCAATATGCTCTTCTGTTTTATATCTGTATTTTAGCTTCATGAGAAATACCTGTAGTTTTGGTATTTTTGTTCTGTTCTACACTGATGTAGATAGTGCTTTGCAAATAATACAATGAAATAAAATACATGATCCATATAATACAAATGCAAAGTTGTTTACATGTAGGATTTCACTGTTTGTTACACATATGCATGGTAGAAATATAATGAGTGTGACACACTAAAACTTGTACACGAAAAAAATCCAAAGATGATTGTCTGTGTCCTTGGCGGTAACTAACTCCCTTTTCTTTCTGAATTTTGCTTCATTTTCCGCCCTCAGTCACTTCGTTTTGAAAGTTCCAAAGATGAAGTTCTTAAATGGTAATAGCAGGCAAGGAATTAAATCATCCTTTGACCAAAATGTGCCTTTGACGAAAGAAAGACATCTTTTGCTAATTCGCGCAAGGAAAATAGTGTCTGGTTATGTCTGCTTCATTAACAACATGCCAATACATAGAACAGTAGTGACAACTACAGGCCCGAAAACATGAGAAAAGCCAGCAAGTGGGCATGAGTTTATACAAAAGCATGCTGATGAATTGCGTCTGAAAGTAATTTGTGTTGGAAGAATCTATCTCTGCTACAGCTTCTACCATATCAGGTATCTCTTCACAGAGTCTGCTGCATAATGGTAAATAAAAACAAACGCACACCATCCATCCTTACCACATCCCAACCCCCAGCTGTTACAAAAATTTTGAATATGACACCCGCCCCCCTCCCCTCCCTTTTTCTTAAACAAGAAATAGGAAGATATGTACACACTCTGTAGAAAATACAGTCATTTTGTTAAGAAAAAACAACACCAGTAGCAATTTTTAATTTCCTAATCCTTTCCATATTATTATGTGACAGTAGTACAACTTGAAAGTCCTTTTTTATCAGAATTGCTCCCAAACTAGGGAAATTTGGAGCACTGTAATTTTTCATGTTTTAACATTGAGAAACCCTTTATATACCATTAGAAAAGTTTTTTTTATCTTTTAGATGGTCACATCTGATTGCCAAAGCTCTCTCATCCATCTCCACAGATGTTTGCAACTTAGGGATTTTGGGATGGTTAGAATGCTGGACTTGTAATCCAAGGTTGCAGGTTCGAGTCCTGGCTGCACTTGTTATGTAAAGAGTGCAAGATTTTTGTTTATCTGCCAGCTCAATATGATGTGCCGATCTGATGGTGAATCTATCCCCTTCATGTGTATTTGTACACAGAAAATGACATACGCAAGATCCTCGAATCTGACTGTGTTCAAGACTGACAACAATGTCTGTTGAAGAATCACAAGAACCTTCAGGTCGTGGGAAATGACATCAATGTGAATGTTGAAGTTTATCAAACTGCCAGCATGACTAAATCAAACATACATTATCTGAGCACACTTTTTAGCATTTCGTCTTTCTGTGAATCATGTTTCCAGAGTATAGATCATAAAATCTGAGTTTGTCGTCCTCAAGTTTCATGCCTGTTAAACTTGTGATAATCAGTGTTGTGATTTGTTCTTTCCTATCTTTTACTTTCTTATGGAAAAAGAGACATGTAATGTGCAGTGCGTTCTGTTCCTCTGTAATTTTTTGTTTGTTCAGTTTTGTTGTAACATATATTTTAGTTGCTTTGCTCCATTTTTCTTTTCAGCAGCTCTTTCCTTAAAATCATGTTCAGAGATTACATAAATGGTCATTACATATCATAAATTGAAATGAGGCCAGTTTAGCATATTGTGCAAACTCATATATCTTTGTCGCCATTCAAGATTTAATGTGAGAAACAGTGTAGAAATTGAAGTCATGAATGTGCCATATATACAGTTGCTGAGAACAGTGAGATTAAACTTAGATTGGTCCCCAGGCAATATAGGTCCCCAGGCAATATAGGTCCCCAGGCAATATAGGTCCCCAGGCAATATAGGTCCCAATATAGGTCCCCAGGCAATATAGGTCCCCAGTAGAACAAAGAAAATCAAGTTTGAATATTCCCAAAAATTTTGCCCCCCCCCCCCCCCCAAAAAAAAAAAGAGAAAAAAAAAACCAAATAAATAAAAATAAACAGATAAATAAAAATAAAAAATAAAAACTCGAAAGGAAAACAAAGTCAAATAAATCCAGATTCAGGTTTTGCAGCAACCAGCATGATGGTTTTGTCGTCAAGCTCTCGAGAAATTTTTATTTTTACAACATTGTATATTAGGAGACCCTACGGCTTCAAGAAGTTTACGTTCATTCCAAGAAGAGGAGTTAAAGTGTAATCCCTTGCTTTTCCCTCTCTGTCCCCTCCCTCCTGCCGCATTTTTCTGTCTTTAGATGCATATATATTTGCATTGTGGTACATTGCTCATACAATTTGTTCTAGTGAGTATGAACAGATGTGTTTGTGTGTGTACATGTGTGTATGTGTGTGTACGTGTGTGTGTGTGTGTGTGTGTGTGTGTATGTATGTGTGTGTGTGTGTGTGTGTGTGTCTGTGTGTGTGTGTTCAGTCCCTTTATGGATTATGAGAACCCATCATTCAATCGTTGATATGCTCATAGACTCACAAATTAGTATGCAGTTATTGTTTGACCCATCATTCAATCATTGATATGCCCATAGACTCACAAATTGTATGAAATTATTGTTTGACCCATCATTCAATCACTGATATGCTCATAGACTCACAAATTAGTTTGAAATTGTTGTTTGACCTAACTGTCATTGGATCAGCAGCGCTGTTGTGAATGTAGTTGTTTAATTCTTTTTTTTTTGCAAAGTAATGGTGGTTAAAAGGAGACAGTGAAAAGAATTTGTGATGGTACAAATATTTCTCTTCTCACTGTATGTGTATGTTTAAGCCTGTGCACGAGAATGCACATATGTATACAAATACACAAATTTATGCATATATTCATATTATGTTTTTAAAAAAATCTGATTCTTTGATTGATTTGTTAATTGTTGCTCTCCACATATTTTGTGTCCACCCAATAAATAATCTATGATAATATGAAATGACATGTCTGTACACATGCTGAATGCAGGAATGCTCTTCAGATTATGCAAAAGCGAACTCATGTGAGTGTGTGCACATGGGCTTCGAAGGCCTGTGTGTTTGAGGGTGTATCAGAGTCTGTGCATGTGTTTGTGTGTGTGTGTGTGTGTGTGTGTGTGCGTGTGTGTGCACTCATACATGCACAGGTGTGAAAGCATACAGACTTTTTTTTATGTTTCTATAGCATGCATTTAAGTTAACTCTCACAAAATGTTTGATTATTCAAATTGTGATATGTGAACTAGCAGGGCAGCTGGTATAGAAGGGGAAGGAACTCTCCCTTTGATTTCATATTTCACTTTAGAAAAGCTGCGTAGATGAGTACGTCATGTGAATGTAATTTGCATTTGTCATGCCAGTGAATTGAGTGTTGCGATACTGTTCGTCTAACTAAATGCTACTGAGAGCAGACAGTTGGTCATAAACAAGCCCACAGGAATGATTTTTTAGTTTGAATCATTCCAGCTCTTTGCCCTCGCTTTCCTTTCCCCCAACCTCTCCTCCATCCCTTTCTCTCTACACACCCCCCCCCCCTCCCCCAATTTCCCCATCCCACCATCTTTACATTCACACCTCATGTACATATATAACATATTTGTAACGTAACATGTAGAGCATAATATACACACCCCAAACACCATCTCCACCATCCAGGTATGCATACTCATCTAAATAGACACATGTACATGTGAACAATCCATATGTACCTTTTTTTTATAGGAGTTTTCCACCCAACCTCCCATTCCCCACACACCACCCCTCACTTCCACGTTTTTGTTTCGTTTTGTTTTTTTGTACACACCCTCAAGCATATGACTCCTATTCTACCACTCTCTCCCTTTCTTTTTCTCTGTCTCTCTGTCTGCCTTTTCCCTCCATCTGCCTCACTTTTCCCTTTTCTCTATCACACACACACACCCCGCGTGCGCTCGTGCACATATATGTATACAAACACGCGCGCTGGGGCAGGCACGCAGGCACAAACACACACACCTCTTTAAACATGTATTCGTTCATTTATGTATATATTTTCATACACCGTAGCCTATATGTATTCATTTGTCTTTCGTTTTATGTCATCAGTCCTGAAGACGGTCTATGACCGAAACGTTCGAGATGTTTGTCTGTTTTTAAAAAAAAATTTTTTTTATCAAATCTTCTGAGCATCCTCAAAGATAGTTTGTACTATAGGCCCAAAGGTGTTCTTTTCTTTTTTCAAATTGTTATTCTGTGCTTGTATGTTTCATATCAGGAATGACATCTTGTCAAAGATATATTGTTAAGCCTTGACAGGCTGACCTTCCAGCCCTAAATTACTGAATGTTTCCATGTTTGTGGACAGTATTGGTAACTAGCTGGGCAGGTTGGTGATATTACTTAATGTTTCCATGTTTGTGGACAGTATAGGTAACTAGCTGGGCAGGTTGATGATATTATATAATGTTTCCATGTTTGTAAACAGTATAGATAACTAGCTAGGTAGGTTGGTGCACTTGTTAAAACTTTTAAAAAGTAATCTGTTTGGACATGAAGTGCTAAACTTTCAAGTTCACTGTGTACATGGTGAATTAGAAATAAAATTCAGACACACTCTAAGCAACCCTGTCACTCAGTTGTCATCATTTGATGCCTATTCTCCTGTTTGTTATTGTTGTTATTGTTTTTCTTTTTGTCATTGTAGTAATTATCCATTTAAATGCATATACTATACTGTGAATCAGGAGTGCTTATAATGTAAGGCAATCAGCTATTCCTGTCTTGAAGAGAAGGCTGTGCCACCAGCCGTGATAAGATACTGTTGGTGACAAGTGCATGGTACACTTCATGCAGGCATGTGCGTATGTGTATGATTAGTAAACTTCCTCTTTCTTCGGCGGCCATCTTCACAGCTCCTCATGTGCTTTGCTTCTCTTCACCTAGGTAAGGAAGATAATGTTGTTTACAGCCCAGCCGACAGCAAAGCGCCATATCAGGGCTGTCACCGCGTGGAAGTCAACCCACAAGTCATTCATTCACACAGCCCTTTAAAATACATCTGCTAAAAACTCACCCGAAATTTTGTCAAAAATGTTTCCTCAGTAAAATCTCAGATCAGATGAAAAATGTTGATCTCTTTCAGAAAAAAATTTAGAAAGAGAGGTTGGTTAGTTACCACCAAGGACATAGACAAAGTACAGGACGAGACGCAATGCATTTCGACCTCTTGGGTCTTCTTCAGGCAAAAATTAATAACATTTAGGACAGTGACACACACACACACACACAAATACACGCCAAGCGCACGCATGCACGCACGCACGCACACACACACACACACACACACACACACACACACACACACACACACACACACACACACACACAAAATATACATGTTACAATAAACAGTAAACAAGTGGGGTATTTTTTGCTCACATAAGAAAGCCTAACACAGAGTAACTTTTATTCAAGACTGGCACAGCCTTTTAAACTTGAATAAAGTCAGACAAGTTTCTCCATCTTCAAACTCCCCTCCCCCCCCCCCCCCCCCCCCCCCCCTCCTTAAGTCCAAATCTTTGCCAAGTCATTACTATGAAGACAGTTCAGTTGTTGGCCTGCGCTTGTTTTTTCCCCCACTATTAGATTGTTCGTCTGTGTATTGTCTGACTTTATTCAAGTTTAAAAGGCTGTGCCAGTCTTGAATAAAAGTTACTCTGTGTTAGGTTTTCTTATGGGAGCAAAAAACACCCCCACTTGTTTACTGTTTATCGTTTACTGTTCCCTGCCTCATTTCATTTCCGATTGTGTTACAATAAGAAAGGAGTGACTAAACAAACTTCACGCCAACAGGGCAGTTGGATTAGCTCACACCCACAGGGCAGTTGGATTAGCTCACACCCACAGGGCAATTGGATTAGCTCACACCCACAGGGCAGTTGGATTAGCTCACACCCACAGGGCAATTGGATTAGCTCACACCCACAGGGCAATTGGATTAGCTCACACCCACAGGGCAATTGGATTAGCTCACACCCACAGGGCAATTGGATTAGCTCACACCCACAGGGCAATTGGATTAGCTCACACCCACAGGGCAATTGGATTAGCTCACACCCACAGGGCAATTGGATTAGCTCACACCCACAGGGCAATTGGATTAGCTCACACCCACAGGGCAATTGGATTAGCTCACACCCACAGGGCAATTGGATTAGCTCACACCCACAGGGCAATTGGATTAGCTCACACCCACAGGGCAATTGGATTAGCAAGCTCGTGCGAGTCATTCAGACCGAAGCAAAGTGTACATCGTATAAAAGATAAAAGAAGAAACTTGATCATCCGTATCGAACAGTGGCTTACAAAGTGCTCTCGTGGGGTGAATATTGGGGCTATCGGGTAGGGTGGCTTTGTCTTGTGATCACGTTGTCCCAGGTAGAGGACAAGAGAGTCAGTGGAACTTAAAGACGTCTCACCATTTTTGAAATGCCAGTGTGTGTGTGTGTGTGTGTGTGAGAGAGAGAGAGAAGGGGGGGGGGGGGGGAGAGAACGGACGTATGTGTATGTAAATGCACGATTGAAGCCATAGCAAGGAACGCTCTCTCTCTGTCTCTCTCTGTCTGTCTGTTTCTCTTTCTCTCTCTCTCTCTCTCTCTCTCTCTCTCTCTCTCTCTCTCTCTCTCTCTCCTCGCGCACGAACGCGCGCATGTGAGTGCGCGCACGCACGGGCGTCCACATTGTCACAGCCATCTCAGGTGCCATGCGTGTTGTTTTCAAACTCCCCCGCGGAGAGCAAGATCCAAGAAAAAAGAGAAGAAGAAAAAGAAAGAAGAAAAAAAAAAAGGGGGAACAGGGCTGAAAGAAATAAAGGGGAGTGGGAATTAGGGGGGGGGTCGGGTACCATGAACAGTGGAGGAGGGGCGAGGTGGAGGCCAGCTTGGAGGGAGGGGAGGGAGGTAGAGGAGGGGAGCATGCTGAAGAACAAGTCAAACAAGCACGACTGCTTCCATATTCGCCAGACATGTGTCCACTGCCCTTTTTTTTTTTTAGTTATTCCGCCCGTCCCCCGTTTCCCTCGGCTTATTCCTGCCCCCCCCCCCCCCCCCCCCCCGGCCACGACAACCCATACATATACAAATGCCTATACACACAAACAGAATTCTAAAAGTTGTATACAAAAGTTTTATTCATTTCAAATCCAGTCCCATGCAGCATTTGATCGCTAATGGTGTCAGCACACCAAGGCGTTGCATGACTCATTCGTACACGCTTTCCTCCCTGTGTGTGTGTGTGTGTGTGTGTGCGCGCGCGCGCGCGCACGTGCGTGCGTGCGCGTGCGCGCGCGCGCGTGTGTGTGTGTGTGTGACATCCTGGTGACTCTTATAATAAAAAAAATATGCTTGAAGACCCTTCGTCCAGATGTTGAAGTCTGATTTTTTGATCGATGGTGATATTTTTTTTAACATGGTAATTATACACATGACAGCTCACATTATATTGATGACGGGAGAGAGAGAGAGAGAGAGAGAGATGGGATGGGACTCAGAGGGTGTGTCAGACATGATCTATTTGTATATTTGTTTTTGTTGTTTGTGTCGCAGTCTTTCTCTTCCCCGTAATCCAGTGCCGTTTTTTTTTTTTTTTTGGTCTTTGTTATGTATTGTTGTGAACTGTAACTTGCCTTGTTAGTCTCCCCAATCCTTCATGCTCATCCACCATCGCTAAACCTGTGACGGCAAACATGCCGAAACAAACACACCACCACCACCGCCACCGCCGCCGCCGTCACCACCACCCGGTGGTGTGCCCGTGCTATCATTAAAAATCAGACTGCCACGCATTAAAAAAGAAAACACTGAAATGACCCGAAGTGTACAGGACGTTCTGCCCAGATGGTGTGCTGAAACGACAAATAACAGTCAGCGTGGACTGCAGGAACAGGACTTTTTTTTTTTTTTAATTCGGCAATCTGGAACAACAGCAACAATGGCAGGCTGTGAAAATAATAAAAGATTAGATGGTGTAACAAGACAAGTGAAATTATGGCAATATATACATACATACATATAATACATGTGTATTGGTGGTGCGTCGGAAGCTCGGCTTACTTGATGAGCAACACACAGAACTTGAGATTAGAGAGAAAAATGATCATGAGCGGTTTATGAGAAAATCAGTTTCGAGAAGTATGATGTGAAAACATTCTTTTTGCATCAAAAGGGCGTACTGACTGAACACAAACTGAAAACAAAAGCTTAATTTGAATTGTGTACCCTTTTGGGGTCGTACCTGCATTTTGTTGGTGGTAGTAGAATTTGCTACTTAAGAACAGACGGAACTATGCTTTTACATTCTTCTTTTTTACATACCATGTCTACATGAAAAAAAATTGTATTGATTAGTATTTCAACTGACCAACCTGAATTTAAGAGATCTGGCGCCCAGTTTGTGTGACTTCACTACATTGTTAAGTTGTCCGTCACATGTGGACACAACACCACTCCGTCATTATCATTCAATTTATCTTCTCTCTTCATCACCATGCATATATAAATCATCTACATGTGAGTTGCTAATGTACCTAAGTAGTTCGCAACTCAGCATGGCACTTGCGTATAACGACAATATTAATTCAAAATGTGTTTGAGTAGCCGTGACAATGTCACGACATCTTTCAGTTTTATTTTAATTGCTTCATACGTTTATTTGTACATTCATTTATTTTTTTCACAGTTGCAGAGTTACTTGTCATCTCTCTCTCTCTCTCTCTCTCTCTCTCTCTCTCTCTCTCTCTCTCTCTCTCTCTCTCTCTCTCAATAATTCGGTGATTTGCAGAAATCAAGAAAGTTCAGTTCAGTGGTTTATTTTACGTCTGTCCATCATAGATGATATAAGACAATGACCAGCTGTCCAATCTACACGAAGTGATTCTCACCTAACTCTCCAACCCATCAAACTGATTTAAGATATCAACATCGGTTGAAAACGTCAAAAGAAAATCTAGCTAGTTCAGTTTGACCAACCACTGTTGCAGTATCAATGATGCATGGCCTATATTCTGATAGTTATTAGCGTTAACATTTTTCTCCTTATAAATGGTTGGACTGTAACCGACAAAAAACACTACGGGAGTCTTCAGGTTTGAATTAAAGCGGGAGGAGGGGTGGGGTGGGAGTCATCTTGCAAATTTTGAAAAATCATGGGAAAGGGGAGCGGGGGAAGAGGGGCACATTTTCCCAAATTTTCATAAAAATCTTTAGAAGAAGGGGGGGGGGGGGGGGGGGGGGGGGGGGGGGGGTGGAAGGGGGGCGGAAGTAGAAGGAGGAGGGGGAGGTGTCCAAATTCTCGTAAAAGCGGGGGTAGTGGGAGTGAGGGACTCTCTTTTACCATGAATTTTTTTTCTCGTATTTTGGGCTTCAAGTACCGGGGGAGGGCAAAAGATAGTGTGGCTACCCGTATATTTTCTTCTGTCGGTCATTGTGTTCTGCCCAGCCATGCATACATGTTGTCTCCATTTGGACATATAACGGTGAAGCAGGCGCGCGCGCGTGTGTGCGTGTGTGTACAAAATGCTTTATCTGCATAGAGTGTGCACACACACACACACACACACACACACACACAGGGCAAACTCTCGTATTTACACGACACGCATGCGCGCGCGCGCGCACACACACACACACACACACACACACACACTCACACACATCCCTGTGCATGTGTGTGACCATTTCAAAACAGGGCTTTGTCAACCACCTTGTGAGCAGCCAGAATTCCGTGCACGTCACGGTTTTTTTGACCATGCTGCACGTGCCTCATACATCCAGCCTGCTGAATGAGCAACCAGTCTGCGCTCACTCGGATGTGGACGCATCGGGTCGGAACAACGTGGAGGAGAAGAATCACCACCACCTCGACCCAAAACAAAACTGAATAAGTTTATTTCTCAGTGGTGTTCGCTGAAGTTTCTTACTGTGGCGACATTGATGATGGGCGTTAGACAACATTCACCCACGTGTGCTTTTCTGCTGTCAGTTCGGAGAATGACTGTAGGAAACTTGCATGGGTAGTTCTACCCGTTGGAGAAAGCGGCTGATGTCTACTTCCAAGTTTATAACACCAGGGCCAGTTTGAGTATTGCTTGGTATCGGCTGGCGCCTGTGTAGAAGCAGTGGGTAAGTTATTATTTGGGCGGGCTGTGTGTGTGTGTGTGTGTAGTTCTGTTTAATGTACTGTCACACATCCTTTGTAGACAACCAATTAAGATAATTTTCACAATGTCATTAGAATATAGCCATTAACAACGCGCGCGTGCATTCTCTCTCTCTCTCTCTCTCTCTCTCTCTCTCTCTCTCTCTACCTCTCTCTCTCTCTCTCTCACACACACACACACACACACACACACACACACACACACAATAACTCGGTCCGTTCATGTCTTCGGTGTAGGATATTCGTTCATATCTCGCACCATGTTATTTTCGGTGTAGGATTTCCGTTCATAACTGGCACTTTTTTATTTTGAGTGTAGGATATCCGTTCATATCTGGAACCATGTTATCAATGTAGGATATCTGTTTATATCTGGCACAATTTAATTTTCGGTGTAGGATAACCGTTCATATTTGGCACCATGCTATTTTCGGTGTTGGATATCTGTTCACATTGGACACCATGCTACTTTCTCCGTAACGTGTAGGCTGTCCGTGCACACCTAGCACCCTGTTTCTCTCGCAGTAAAGTGTGTACAGCCTGAGGAGAGAAGGCTGTCAGGTCACAGGTCAGTCCTCACGGCAGAAATTGGAGCTAGGGGGTTTGTAGGAACGTCTGCATACAGCCTCATGAAACAGCTCTCAGTTGCAGGGATGGAAAAAACCAGAGCCCTGAAAGCAATGGCAGAAGGGCGGCAGAGAGGTGTTCAAGCTGGATCTGGTCAAGGAGGAACAAAAGTGAACTTCATAAGGCTTAAATTTCCTACAAATATCAGGTATCCCAGCGGCTCAGTGGTTAGAGTGCGAGTGCGAGTGGAAAATGAGCATGTCCAGAGGGTCATGGAAAGGGGCAGCAGAGGGACATCCGGAGTCATGAACCGGGTGTGGCCCAACCCCCTAGAGTGTCAGGAGATAAGGGCCGCGCCGAAACACTTGCTTGAAGGGGGCTTCTCTTCTGAGGACTCTCTGCTGCCACGCTCTCCACGAGTTTCTTTCTACTGCACTGGTATCCATGCTACTTTTGCCGTGAGATAAAGGATATCCGTGCACTCCTTGCAACATGTTACTTAATCGTGATGTGTAGGATACCCGTGCTTCGTGGCACCATGTTACTTTCTCCGTAAGGTGTGGGATACCGGTGCACGCCTGGCATTGTTACTTTCTCTGTAAGATGTGGAATACCTGAAGCACGCCTGACACTACATTACGTTCGCCGTAAAGTGTAGGTACCGTATGCACGCCTGACGTTATGTTAATTTCGCCGTAAAGTGTAAATACCTGGTGCTCTCCTGGCATGATATTGGTCTGGCCAGTGAGGTGCAGAATACTCGATGCACGCCTGGCATTATGTTATATACTCTGTAAGGTGTAAATATATTTGCGCACCTGGCACCAGCAACATGTCCTCTCTAAAGTTGAAGGCAACCAAAACGTGACAGCATCTGTTTTCTATGTCAGCTTAGAACCTTGGAATACTTTGAGAAATGAACCCTATATCAGCTGTCTGTGATGTTGATTCGGTCACTGGCATTTTGTTGTAGTCCAGCCGACCAGCAGGAGCCGTTTCAGAGCTGTCACCACGCAAAGGACAGAACGTTCTGTCAGAGCACACACGCACACGCACACACACACGCACACGCAAGCACACAAGAACACACACAAACACGCACGCACGCACGCACGCACGCACGCACACACACACACACACACACACACACACACACAGGTGGGAGGGAAAGTGGGAGGGCGGGCAAAAAAATGACATACTGGGATATAGTCATGTAAATCAATGCATGTTATAGATGCTTAACGATTGGATCTTTGGACATAAAATAAAGCCATGCGTCAGCCATTGGATCTTGCCATGAGCAAACATGAACTTCAACACTGGCCCGACGATTGCTTTCTGTCTCCCTTTGTTTTGGGGTTGGGGTGGTCTGAACAGCGGTTTCCGTTATTGTTTCCAGTCTGCTTTCCGTATTCTAAGCGTTTTTTTGTTTTTTAGTCGGTTGATGTAATCAATTGAATTATTGCTCATTGAGATTATCAGGATCATAGGTCGTGAGTCATTGTACACGGAAATAAATAAATATTTTTCAGTTATAACTCTTTCATGCTAAAACTTGGCAGTCAGCAGGGGGGAGAGGGGGGGGGGGGGGGGGGACTAAGGGATGAAAAGCAGGGTTGCTTCTCTAGTTCTCATTGCTGCCGATCTTCGACCATCTCGTGCAGATTTCATGCACGCTCAAATGTTTTCTTATGCAAGTTGTATCTTAATTGCCTTCCCTCGAAGTCGATTTTTTTTCTCTCTCATTCTCTTCGGTGTGCCACCTCCCAACCCCCACCCCCAACCCCCCTTTTGCCCTAAAGTACATAACTATTAAACCACATAGTTGTTCTTCTCTTCTCATTGGACTAAACTGGATTTGCGATACAGGACGAAATGTTGAAGGACGTATGAAATGATCATGGACTTCAGAAGTTCGTGTGAAACGATCGTCATTTTAATTCCTTGTATAGCAGGGCTTTGGGGAGTAGTTGTGACGGTACGGCCAAAACCCTTTTTCTTCCTGTCTCCAGTCGGTTTTAGAACAGCCCCCCCCCCCCCCCCCCCTCTTTTTTCCCCTTTTCTTTCCTTCTTTCATAGATCTGTTCTTTCTTGAGCATGTCAACAAGACAAGTCAAAAATGAGATTTTTCAATGGGTGAGAATCTGTGTGTATTGATTGACGAAGCTCTCGTCTCACAACTCTCATCATCTTGCCTAAGTTGCACCTTCCACGTCGGCCGCAAAAGAATCGGTTCCTTCCGTTCCTATCTTAACGAAGCTGTCTCTACTTTTGTGCAATCCTTTGTTAATTGTACGCCAGATGACGGAAAATCTTTTCTAATCCTGGGGATCTAGCTCGGAAAAAAAAAAAAATCCAGAGCAGTATTGCACGACGACGTGTTTTCGGATCCTCATACCATGCTTCTGTTGCTCCCCATCGCCGGTTGAACAAAGGATACTTTCCAGTCTCTCGTGTCGTTTAAATCGCTTGAAGC
>CM031606.1:54456128-54482508 GCA_018398815.1 Conus ventricosus | reverse complement strand
TCCAGCGTGTCACTCTGAACCCTTCAGTCCGTCCACACCTCTTCATCTTCGTTCTGCTGCTGACATCCGTTATCTACAGACTCCCTTCTTGAGGCCAGAACCATACGGCCGACGTTTTTCTTTCTGACATCCACATGTACAGACTTCCTTCTTTCAGGCCTAAATCCTACGGCCAACGTTTTCCTTTCCTACTAGGGTCCCTCCATCTGTAACGAGCCTCCTTTCTCTGTTCGCCAAGCAGACCTGGTCACAAGTTTTACAGCTTTCCGAAAACAATTTTCTTCGAGGAAGCGTTCTGACCCTTACCTATCACCCTTTCATTTAGTTTACGACTTCTCTGACTCATGGGTGTGTGTGTGTGTGTGTGTGTGTGTGTGTGCGCGTGTGTGTGCGTGCGCGTGTGTGTGCGTGCGCGTGCGTGTGTGTGCGTGCGCGTGTGTGTGCGTGCGTGCGTGCGCGTGCGTGCGTGCGCTCGCGCGCGCGCATTTAAAATGTACGTGCTCAGCGCCATTGTCGACATTTTGTTAGATCGTGTTATCATAAATGTCGTGATGTGCTGGGCATATAGCGGCAGCAGCAGTAGCAACAGCAGGTAAGGCAAGGTAATGTTGCTTATAGCCCAGCCGACCGCAAAGGGCCATATCAGGGCTAGTAGCAACAGCAACAGTAGTAGTAGTAGTAGTTAGTAGTAGCACTAGTAGTAGCAGTAGCAGCAGTAGTAGTAGTTGTGGTAGTAAGAGCCGTGACGAAGCACCGCTAGCAATAGCAGTCGTAAGCCGGTATGGGGTATAGAACGAGTTATTCAGCAGTGTAAACGAGCATGTGTAATTAGCATTCAACAAAGTACTAAGGTCGATTTCACAATTAATTTGAATCGTTTCTGTTCGTTTGAAGAGATTCAAATTCGATTCTGACAGGGTTTAATATAGTTTGCATTAACACACACACACACACACATGCAAGCAAGCAAGCGCCGGCAGACAAAGAGACTTCAAGACAAGAGTCCATGAACTGGTCATGTGCGAACTCTGTGCCGGACACACAAGTGAAGGCATGAAACGCACGTGAAATAAGTACCCGTGGGTGTTTGTCGTGTCGCGTAATTTTCCGTCGTCCAATCAGCGTTTACTGTTATGAACTCACAACAAAATCTCTTCAGTTCAGCGTCACTGGACAGCGCCATTTTGCAGTGCACGCAGGCAAGGACTGGAACGACGAAGTGAGTGAGCGATTTTTTTAATGGTGCTTTTTGAGGTAGACGGTATATAATCCACCTGTTCATTTTTTTCTACACCTAAGTTTTAGCCACCCAACCCTCCTATTCAAACCATTTTGAAATAACTGTCCTTTGAAAGAAAACTTTTTCCACCCGTAAAATGAAAAGGTCGGACTTGTCTGTTTTACTTGACATTTCAGTGTGTTTCTAATCAAGGGTATGTCCTTTCGTAGTCCTTCTTCTCCAGCACCAGGGCTTCTTCACGACAAGTATTTGAGGCTGTTGGTTTAAAGCTAATACCACTGAACGTATTCATGTCATGCTAAAGTGTTGTGGCGTCCCAACTGTACATGATGTTGGACGGAGAGAAGCATAGGTGTCGACCATGGGGAGGGGGGTGGGGGGCACGAAAGAAAATCTCTCTCTGGTTAAATTCAGTCTGATTTTTGTAGAAAAGGAAGCACGACGGAAAGAAATGTTTGAAGGCGAATTAGTGTCGAAAGAAAGGGGCCACTAAACTTCATGTTTTGCGGATGGAAGGTAGAAAGAGGGTGACCCGTAAGTAAAGTGTGAATCTGACCTCTTAGACTCCCAGTAAACCAGGTCAAATGCTTATACTTGCTCGTTTGAGTCTAATCTCTGGTCATCTCAAAACCAAAAAAAAACAGAAAACCGCGCACACGTACACACAAAAACTCCAACGGTCAGAATGAAATGTCAAGCGAACCAGAAGAGGTGTAAGAAAGGTAATCCTTCCCCAGTCCAACATACACACACACACACACACACACACACACACACACACAGAAGTGGCTGCCACAAAATTTGTGATAAGAAGCCTTCCAGTCAAGAATGATGTGAAAAATGAGATTAAAATTAGATCAGATATCGACTTTCCTTCACGTGCAAAAACAATATCCTCCCAGATTACTTTGGCAACGTATACATCTGAGCTTAGGCAAGCCACAGGAATAACTGTTGACGAAAAGTTTATATCTGCTAGGCCGTCCTTCTTCCCTACACCCCACTGGGAACTTCAAAGGGCCCATTTTGATATTGATCACACTGATTTAAAAAAGGACAATATGAATATAGTGGCGAGCACTGTTAAATCTCATTTTGAAGAGAAGTATCCAAATCATTTAAAAGTATACACAGATGGGTCATTAATTCAGAAAAATGCGGGCTCTGCTTATTTGATACCTGATTTTAAAGTAGAGAAATGTTTTTTACTGGGGAAAAATAAATCGGTTTTTACTGCGGAACTTACTGCAATATTAATGGCGTTAAATTATCTTCTAAATTTTCCACCATCTAAATTTCAAGTACTTTTTTGTGTCGATACCAAGTCTGTGCTTCCAGGCACTGAATATCATTAAAATTGCAGAATAGATCGAAATGATAATTTAAAATTAGCATTTTGATATCATGCTCTTTCTATACAAGGCACGACAATTACTTTCTGCTGGAAAAGAGAAACAGCCCCCATATTACCAATTCCTAACTCACTTGCTCCTCCATAGTATTTGGGTGAAAGTGTCCTAAAAGCCGCTTATTCCTGTTCTCTGACAAGTAAGACCTTCAATAAACCAAAAAATAACGATTATCAACAACAGACATACTGTGTAGGGTTATCCGTTTTTAATACTAATTTACAAACTTTTCAATTTCAGTTTTTGCTTAATCTGTTGATTTTCCTGATCATGTTCAATACTCAATTTGCGCGCAAACATTCTTCAAATGGAGTCTCTGTCCTTTCCATGTGAAATACCACTAAGTCTTAACTGTTTCTCATAATCTTTTAAACCGAGTATATCTTTCTGGCATAAAATCCACACACTTATCCCATCGTGTCTTCGCTGAAAAAGCCAGCCTGCAAGTGGACAAAGTGTTTCTCTTTTTAACTATATCTTATTCTAGCCGAACATTCATCTATAATAAAGAGTGTCTGCGTTCCTTCAAACACTTTAAAAAAGTAATTCTAAAACACTCACTCAAGATATAGTGCTAGGATAACTAAATATACGTCATTGTCTGTCCAAATAAACCTTCTATCATGATATGCTTTGTTCCGATTTAAGTGTTGGAACAGAAAATCACAATATAATCAAAATTATAGCGATAACAGTTTGTAATAGATCGAGGACCAAATAATGTTTTTCCACAACCAGTCTGCCACAAATCATTGAACAATGAGTGGGATTTTTAACAAAAAGTGTAACTGCTCCCATAGTTTTATACAGAATTTAATCTATTCCATTATTATATTTATCATACTCTCCGTCAAAACTTTTCCAGTATAATAAAACCCTATGAGGTCCTAAATGGAAGATTGCAATAGCCAATTCAGTTTCTGTAAGATTGTTTCTATAAAGCCAACAATTGATTTTGATGTCTTGTAGTTATGATCTTAATATCCACGTCCATTGTGAAATAACGACGATGTGTAACGTTAAGACGTTCTAACGTCTACGTTTTGCCAGCTAAAGATTAATTCCTTTTATAAGGTCATCACTAACGCCCACAACCCCATCCCTCTCCACATCTTTAAAGACAGAAATTTCAAATATCAATGTGAACGTTTCTCCTACTTTTCTGCTTGGAAAGAACTGTAAGTTTGTAGAAGCTTTTTTAGCAACTGTTTCTTTTCTTGGGAGGATGTACTGTTTTTTCCCATACGGCGTTATTTCAGATTTCTTTTCCGACTATTGTCAGTCCGGCATAAGACTTACATGAAAAGGGCCAGAGTATGAATGCTTTCTGAAACATTTTTGGCGGCTATAATATGTACATGGGCTTAATTGAATACAAATTTTTATGTCCCATTCTCAATATGGTTCTAAAGTGCCATAGAGGTCAGGTTTCGACCTATTTTATATTCATCTGGCCAACATTATTTGCCTCTAGATTGCCAGTTTGTTCTAGTTAAGGAAACTTTTTTGCCTGTCGCCAACCTCTTTGCGTTATACTCACCATCTTTATGTACTCAAACCATACAAAGCGCCTAACATCCTGTTTCTGTTTCAAGTCGCAAGCTCAGCAAGGTCTTTTAATTCTAAGTTTATACACCTTACAGGCTCTAAGTAACTCCTGTTTCTTCAGGCCCACGCGACATTATTATTTAGTAACGTATTATTTTTATTTCCAAAACAATTGCAGGTTAACACATATCACAATTTTCCCCGCTTTGACTTTGATTTTTATATTAAATGATTCCTACCCTCCCACAAACTAATCTTTTAAACTGTCAATTAGGGAATTGTATAATTTCATAATCGCAATATGCAGCTTTCCTGACGGAAGAGCGCTTAAACAAGTTTGAGGTCTTCCTTCATATAAGTTTTCAGTCAGTGCTCAGCTCAATCCAAAGAACTAGAGTAATGAATGTAATGCAAGATCGAGCGGATTTTCTCCCTCATAAGTAGTTTTGTTTGACTAACTCTAAAACTATGACCGGCCCTAAAAGGCTGTTGTAAAGCCTAACATTTAGCTATCTCTTTATCAAAATCTAGTACCTAACTTCTTCTTCTTCCAGGTTTGAGACAACATTGTATTTTCACAGCTTCGCATTGTTAAGTTTAGAGAGCAATGTCGAAGATTACTCATGCTTCTTTTAAGCGAGCAAAACCCGTAATAGACACATCAGGTATGGTTAACTGGCAAACTAATGGCCTCTATTATTAACTATTTTAATCTTATTAATTCCTCCTTGGCTTTGCTTATATTAAACCCATACGACTTTGTAGAATATTTCATGGAGCGCACCGTTCTGGTTCCGCATTCGTTATTAATAGCATGTTCTACTAAAAACGAAGGGCGGACTTAGAGTTGTTAATGTTACAAACATTTTTTAAAACAAATAAAAATTGATGCATTCAAATATACAGATGCAAAATATTTCAGTTGGGCGCACTACAATCTTAAAAATATAACAACTGACACCCTCGACATTCTGTGACTCCAGACTTACACCTTTCTAAAAAGGTAAGTACTCCATTAAGCAGATATCTTAACCCCCCCAGTTAAAAAAGACCTACATCTCAAGTGTGGTTCAGTCAAGCCGATCTGTTTTATCAGAACCATTTAAACTTTCAGTTGTTTTGTGCATCAATCAAACTGTGTGGGAGTGTCGTATGCTGATCACTTAATCCATCCCCCTAAAATTCCTTTGTTGAGGCAGAGTACAGATTTCATTTCTATTACAACCTTCATACGTATTCAGACTGAACTTGCAAGCGCCATACCAATGACAAACCGTTTAAATCCATTTAGCAACAGAAAAGACATGAAGGTCTTTTGAACGAATCGTAACGAATTCAATATTAACATCAAGACAAGACTTTAGACAAAAGTTGGATCTTAATCATGCTTAGGCCACCCCTTTATAAATGGGGCGTGCACAAGAAAGTATAAGAATGATTGGAATCCTCCTTAACACATCTTTCTTCTTCAGGCACAGGCTCACCTCGGTTCCATAGAGCAGAGCATAAAACAGCATGGACAACATTATCTTATTCACTTCTAAGGCCTAACTAAAGCAGGATTAGAACGAATAAACGACTCTATTCCTACTTACTTTGGTGTTAGCAAGTATCGCAAGCACAGGCGAGATCGAGCATAACAGATCCTTTCTACTGGCTTGAGCAACAAAAACAATACTTACAAATTTAGAGATGCCATAAATCTACAGTTGATTTACCTTCAAGTATAAAAATGGTACCAAGATTTTTTACAATACCAAGATCAAATAACTTTGCTGTTGGCACTGGTTATACATGCTACCTCCGACCTCAGACTCCAGGTAGGCAACAATAATGAAATACAACAATGAAATTCTTGTTGCACAGGAAATGGAACAGAAGGTCAGACAAAACGACATAAATTCGATCCAGTAATATTGCACGCATAAAAAAACAAGATGACCCCCCAGGAATAAGTCATCCAAATCCATCCGCGGCCCAAAGGCCCAAAGGCATTGAAGACTCCGCAAAGCTCGCGAACAATCTGTTCGCGATGACCAAGAATATTGAAAAGACAGCGCTTTTCATGGATTAACTGGCCTAAGATTACTTGGTCTTTATTTACTAAATAAAACCCAACAATTAAGAGAACTTAAAGCCCATAATGCCGTCCATAAGCCAACTACTTTGCTTTGCAGTGTAAACAAAAGCCATCTAACAACACCCCTAATATAACCTGGTAAAAGAGTCTATATCATACCGCTAATTTTTTAATAAATCCGCAAGATGATCAAGCAGTTTTTTATACCCATGATTTATCAGGTGAGGCGATGGTGGTGAGGCACTGGGTCTTTGACCGCACCGCCGCCTGTAATATCCACACCAGTGAACTTATTGCAAATCCTAAGGCCGTTATAACGCTTTGCAATGAGACACCTTTCGCTCATAAATCAGCGTTCTAATTCTTTTCTGTCTAGCGTTTGTGTCTTTCATTATAAAATTCTTGGGATAGTTTTCTCTATTCTGCTCACTTAGTTTTGTATTGGTTCTCGGTTTTAGTAGACAACGCTTCTAGTCTTGCTGATCTTTCTTGTCATGATCTTTTAGTCTTTGGATTATTCACTTTACGTTAATATCAGACCCTATATTGGCGTCAATCATCTCATACGAGTTTCTCTTTCCTTTTTATATGCTCATCTATTTCACCCAGTTTTGCTAAATTGTTTGTTCATTCCCTCTGATGCTTCTCAAAAGCATGATCAAGGACCGCTATTCTCGCATGGTAGCGGGAAATCATTAATTGTTTTATGCAGTTTCTATCGAAAAACCAGGTTTCTGCTAGCATTACTTATGTCCGCTGTTTGACTTAAAACTTGAAAGTTCATGTTTTTGTATTTTGTTATCAGTTGGGAGTTCTTGTATCGTGTTTTTGAAGTTTAGCATCTGCTTCCTCCCTATCTAATTTTGGTTAGTAATGCCAAGCGATTTTGATCGCTCACGATACTGAGCCATTTGCTAATTGTAACCATGGCTAAAAACTTTGATTGATCTGTTAGTTTAAGCCGAACAGGTTCTCTTGTCCTCCTCTCAAACAAATGGTACATCTTTTACTTCAAAATCAATAGGGCCTATAAATTCGGAGGTTCTTTGCCAAACTTTGTATAATGATCTGACCTTACTTTCTTTAATTCACGCCGCTAAGAGAGCCCCGAGCGATGTGTACCAACGGATCATTTCACTCATGTCCGTCTCGGCAGGGTCCTAAAACATCAAAACTTCAATCTTCACTGCCTGCCCTTTCTTTAATTAATTAACTTTTTTATTTTTGTTTTATAAAAAAATGTCGAACATAAGGCTCGATTCTTGACCCGCATAGAAGACTTGAAAGAAGAGCCTTTGGCGTGAAGGAAATAAACAGAATATAACTGTTCCAAATAATCCCAACAACTATTGATGCGGAATCAAATTCTTACTGTTAAATTTCCAGACCTAGAGCGGATGAATGATTGTGCCAGGCTCTGCGCGTCTTACTTTCAAATAGAACTCGCATCACAACAGACCCAAACAGGACAGTTGTTACAGAATCTGGGGCGGGCAAACCTTAAGAAAATTTCTATAAAACTTGAGGGCCAAGAAATATTTCTTTACACAATGCAGACTATTTTTCAACCTATTCTATCTATGGCTAACTGGGAATGAAAGGGCTGATCTTGCGTTCAAGGAATCGAAAATGAAGAAGCACTAAAACATAAATAGCGCTGAGATGCTAAAGACGCAAAAGGCCTGAAGCTGCAAATTTGCATGAAATCGCTTTTCTATTCCCTTAATTTTGAGTTGTTAAGAGCGCATGCACCATACTTAACAAGGCAGCCATTACAAGACAGATTGAAATAATGAAACAAACTTTAATAATGAATACAAACGGTTATCAAATCATCAGACACCGTAGCAAAGACAGCATTTCTGACATCTTGTAGAGTATGACGTTGTTAGCAACCCTAATTATAGCAAGGCTGATTGAGCCAACAATATCAGTCAAAGTTAAGCAATATATTACGAAAGAGTGATCATCATACAACATATCCCAGAAGCAGGGCATACACTATATGGAAATTTTAGTTTTAGTGTCGCAGCATATGCACGCTTAAAGGTATTTTTAATGCTGTGTGACGAATGACGAATCGTTCGAAAGATGGAAGTGAAACGTTATTAATCTAAAATAACGAAAGGACAAATGTTCGATTGAGGGTAGTCCTAACCAAATCTACGCTATGCGGGCTTAACCTTATCACATTACGAAGAAATAAGAAAACTGATTTGGAGGCGGGAGGTGTAGAAATCCAACAGTTGACCTTGTGTCTAAAGATTTACATCTTCACAACAAATTTAGGCTTTTTGATGATATTTAACAACGAATCGGTTTAATGGATTGACCTAAGGTCAACAGAGGATAAACAGTGCAAGAAGCGGGAGAACTGTGAGAGAACGTAATAAACATATCAAATTGATAAAGAAGAGAAGCCGAACACCCCACGCTTAATTACATTTGTTTTTAATATATATGCCATGCTGAATAATGAAAAATAACAGAATAAAAGATAATACCATACAAGATTATTTTATTTTATAAAAAGCATGTCTGTTCAGGATTATCCAAATGTGCCTACAGCGCCGCCAAGAGAGAGATAGTAAAAACCCTAGCATAAAAACCATCAGATTCACCAATATTACACCAAAGCAACAAAACTAGAGCAAGAGACCTTTCAAAATACAGCAAAACCAAACTAAGGTAGTCCCTGCTGCCTGTAAATGCTGTTACATAGTTTAATACTGGAGCATCAACTATAAGTGCTTGCATCGGCAGGAAACAAGTGTAGCCCTCTTAGCAACGGCATAGGCGCACGGCCGCAGCTTTACCTTCTAGGAGGTTTGGTCTTTAGCTCTCGTCTGTGGTTCATTAGGCGTGTAAGTGCTGCTGGCAAAAATTAAAAACTAAACTCCAAAAATCACACCAGCTAAGTTTCAACTAATAACGGCTTAAACTTAGTTCGTAAACTGACAATAAATACAGCGCTTGTTGACCAAACATCACGGATGAAGAATTTAATCGTTTACCAGCCGAATTTTGATGACTACAAAAGACAAAAGTTTGATCTCAAAAGAAAGGCGAGCAAGTTTTTCTCAACAGCCAGACGGCCGAGCAGATAAAAAAGGAATGCTTTAAAAAAATTAAACGAGACATTAAACCACTGTTCTAAACAGCTCACAGTAACAACACGAAGGGTGTTTTATAGCTTTAGTTTATTATTCCAAGCACAAAAAGACCGTTGATATTGATTTCTTGAATAATTATAATTTTTTAATTTAAATAAATATTTTGATTAGAAAAGAAACTCAACATGGCTAAGAAATACGAAGGACCAGACGATGTTTGAAGAATTGCTTGAGAGAGAGCGTTTATCAAGAGCACGAATGATATTGATCTAGAAGTCATTGAATCCAGCAAAGTCGGCCAAGGCGTTGTACATGCTATTCTACAAGTTCCAAGACACTAACAATAGACCCGCCAGTTAAAGTACTGTTAGCTGTTTTAATCGACTATTTAACAATAAAAGAAGAAAATCTAGAAGTTCGGGTCTCGACTAAACATACAGACTATCTTTCCACTAATGACATAACGCCCGGTTGGGCAGACGAACTGCTTGCACAGTATTAACGCTGCCGCAGTGAAAAGAAGGCCAAAATGAGAGGCTCTGTTGGTCAGAGGGCAAAGTCATAGAGACAGATAAAAACAGCTAAGTATGCGCCGATTGTTGGTAAGGCTTACATTTCCACTACCACACAGCATTAGTTTTGCAAAAAGAGCAGTTCTAAACATAAAGAATACAGACAACAAATGTTTTATGTGGTTGAGTTCTTGCAAGCTGCATACGCGCCGCAAAAAAACGCAGAGAGATTGACCTAACAAATCCCCTTACATCAATGATCTAACTTTAGTGGGGTGAACCTATTTCCTGTTGTGTAGACAAATTGAATCAGTTTTGAAGAACAAAACAAAACATAACAGTTATGATTTACACATGGGAATGAGGAAACAAATTGGAGCAAATTAAAGTGTCCAAGAACAGTCCAACATAGCTACAACCAGACAAAAATCATGTCGACTAACTACTGATGCTTTTCACCAGCGGTGCAACCGCATTACACATTGATACGCACCGATAAGTAGACTAAAGAAGCATACTTCAAAAGATGGCACAAACAAGACTTCTTTCAAGAAAATGTTTAACAAGAATGCCACATCTGTTCAAGCCGCGAGCGAACATAAGAACATTGTAAAAGTTCTGTAGACTGTAATACGGAACTAATAACACCTCACCCGGATCTAAAGTTTAGTTTAAGAACTGGAAACGATGCACACAATTCATATGTTGTTTATGCAGTCTTTGAATCACTCATTGTTCCTTATGAAGGGCCAGCGCCACAAAAAACTTCGAAAACTCTTAATGAAGTAAGTCATCAGATTTTGTTCAATTTGCCTTCATTGTTGTCAGGTCGGATGGCCCCATTCAGCACCAGAATTGAATATAGTTCGCCCATATGCAGCAAAATTCTTTCTTAAACCGTATGCAGAAAGTGGCGTAATGACTGATTCTAATAATCTAAACTTTACCAGAAAATCATGAGAGTGACGCCTGAAGACCACAACAGTATGACTCGTCCACACTTTGAGTGGATTTGTGGTTTAGAACACGTGACGAAGCAACACATCCAAAAGTAAGAGAACCATGATCACATAGTGGAAAGTTCAGAGGAGCAGCGCACCGTAAAATGCAATCTTCAACTAAAGTTTGATCCTAAGACAGTGGAAACTGCCTGTATTCTTTCATAACTGAGCGAGGTATTACGACTCTCTATCTTATAAAGAAAGCATTGACTATGCCTTCAGGGTGTCATGCATTGCACAGTCCATCAGAAAGTACAATGTGCTATAATCTAAATAACATGTCTTTAGACTCTTGCAACACAGGATGGGATCTTATAGTCACTGGCTATGTCCTTAAGTCCAGCCCAGATAACAGAAAATAAAATTTGAACTCAAGTCTTGTTAGAAAGGGCTGTTAACCCTTCTGAGTACATGAACAGTTGGGAAAGTTTTGATGAAGACACACTTCTCCTCCTACAGGCCGTCGTTCTTTTCTAGTCTTAGAGGAAAGGACATCAGTGATTCTGATTAACCAGCATCTCAAGATGCGGGCAGAAGTTGGAGTGTCAAAAAACAATGGGAGACTATCAATGAATTCAATACATGAGGGCCGATGTATGTTTGTATTGCAGACTTCTTTGAAAACTATAGAAAGACTCATGAAACATTCTAGCTTGGATCACGCGCAAGTACATTTCTGCGCCCGGTGATGAGTTTGGGATGCTTTCCTAAAGTTTACTGAGTACAGATGATTTATTGGTCTGATTTACCAAAGATTCAGATGATTGAAAACGATTTCGTGGAGGAATTAGTATCGCGTCGCATCATTACTGTAAAGCCAACAACAAATCTTGGACAATTATGATCCCAGTAAAAGGTCCAAACAATCTTTTGTATTTAGATGCAAACAATCTGAATGGATGGCAATGCGCAATCACTTCCATTACGTAACTATTAAAATGGTACACAGGCGGCGATCCGAATAATATTCAAAAAGCATTAAAGGTGGATGGGGCATTTTAAACGCCTGATCAGCAGCGAGGTATTCATTCTAGAGAGTTTGATTAGAATATCCACATAGAACCCATGACCTGCATATGACACTCATTAGCACAGAAAGACTAAATATGGATCCAAAGAAGCCGCCAAAACTGTCCTAATCTTTCGATGCAAACAAAATTATGTCTGTCATTACAGGACTTCTACAATTTTTATTAAAGACATGGGTTGAAGTTACAGCATTCATCGCATAATATCTATATACATCAATGAACAGTTCATGAAACCAACCTCATGAAGAACACTGATCTCAAACCAAATCCTCAGATGCTTCAGGAAAAAGCTTTTTCAAGCTGAAGAACAACAGCTGATTGGAAAGACAATGTAGGAATCGCACAAGCGCAAAGATGACAATTATGTCACCAAAGATAACGAAGGCAATAAAGCAGACTTTCAGAAGATTACATGATCACCTTTTTGGCATAATGATGAAAAAAAAGAAAGTCAAATTGTCAACCTGTTTTAATTGGGTTTTACTGTTTTAAGAATTACAAGCGGGGGGGGGATGGGGGGTTAGAATTTCTTTATGACTACTTTAAAGCCCCCTGTATCCTGAGGTCCAGAGTACTTTCACAGATACAGAACAGCATTTGTTATAGATATCCCTACTGAAGACAACTAAAAGACATGGAATTAGAAGTGGCTAAGGCATGCAGGATGGTATGACACCGAGCATATCATAAAGATTCGCCTTTTTGCATTTCAATACAAATAATAAGGTTATAGGAAAGAAGACGGATGAAATAAATCCGGAAAGAGGACTCAAGAGTTTGTTTTTTTATAAGGTCAAAAATGTACAGTATTTCGAGCCAGAGAAAATCATTAGAAAGCAAGGGAAAATCTCGCAGCGTTGTGCAGTCAAACATATCACATGACAACTACAAAGAAGCCTTGTTAGGCAATAAGACTTTTCATCATTACAACGTAAAACTGCGAATCTAATCTACATGATCACCAAACAGTTGGTAACAAAGAAGTCGTTAGATAAACAACACAAACGAGTATTAGTTAATCCAGAGTTTTCATATGCAATCGGGCACTGGAGGACCGCATAAACAAGGGTAATAATATTTTTTCCATCATACTTTTATTATAAGATCATCATAGCTTCATCAATTCATTTAAATCTTTTCTCATGTTGCTTGAAGCGTTTCGAATTTTTTTTTATTATTTCAAGATATCTTTTTTCCCAATTGGGGTTTTGATTGTAGGGCGATCTGGATGATTTTAGCATGCTTGAAAAAAATTAATCTCGAAAATTGTTTCCTTAATTAGCAATACACGCATGAAATGATTCCCGTATCATTTTCAAGGCCTCGTCCTTTACCATCTTGTTTCGTTCTGCACTTCCTTCTGACTTCCATTTTAAAACTCAAATATATTAACTTAAATTAACTAAGCAACGGAACTGTGTCTGGTGGATTATCCTGCAAAAAGTTTCTTCATTCGCAAAGATCTTTGAGGACTGGTTGTTTTGTTTGAGTCAGTTTTCTCGTAAATAATACTCGGTGGAAATCTTTTTACAAATCTTTAATTATTTCATAGGATCAACACTCCAACAGGATCTTTGCCCTGATGCGAGTGTCCCCTTCAGCCTTCCCCCGTAAAATAAAGGTACCTTTACTTTTAAACAACCAAACGGTAAAATTTGCCGTATAATACTCTACTTCAACAGACATTTATTGTTTTTTCCTTTTGATTGCTTTTACTGGTTTTAGTCCTTTTAAATTCTTCATTATTTCCTTGCGCGCTAAAACTGAGGCAATCATCTAACTCCATTCTGTGTTGCGAGAATTGGTCAATCAGCTCACTGTGATACATGGTAGGATTAAACGTCTTTCGGCTAACTGTTTGTTAAAGTTATCAACGAATCCTGTGATCTGTGAACTCCTGGAATGCCTCTTTAATGTGTAACACTATGTTTCAACATATGTGATTCACTTGCCCTTTAAATTCATTTCCATCATCGACATGAATCATGCGAGATAAGTAAAGCCTCGATGATATACAGTTGTAAGGCAAACAGCAACCAGCAGAAGCACTCTTTGGTGATAATTGGTTCCGCAACTTTGTAACTTGAAGCTATGTCAATGACTTGTGAGCGCGTACTTAAATCTTTTCCGTCTAATCGAAATCAAGGGTAAATATAGAATAATCCATTTGATGGGTGTCGAACGGTATGAATTCACAAGTGTGGACTCAGTATTCGTTTTGGGCGTCAGTAAATACATTTGTCCAAATCGCTTGTAAGATAAACCATTCTTTTGCTGTTTTGTTCACTGACTCCGACTGCTTGGCTTGACTTTTTGAATTGGCTGGTTATTCACCTTCCAAATTCTTTGGCTAATAAAAGATTTTGTGTATCATTATTATCACAGCCAATATTAAGTGCCAACAAAATACACAACGGCATAACCAAAGACCATAAACCCAATTTCTGCATCTTTTTTGTTTTTCTGATGGTTGAATTAAAAGTTCCTGAATTTTGGTGGGGGCAATGTCCTCGATTGGTTATGGCTGTTACAAGATAATCTTGTTTTACTGCTTGATCAACATCATTAAATGTGTAAGCAGCATGCCCCTTGTTTTATCAGTGTGTTATTAATAAAATCTAACAGCTCATTCTCTGCTTTTTTCATAGCGATTCTTGTGCTGCAGCTAGTTGCTCCACAGCTTTGTTATGGTCCATTATCTCTCCAGCCTTCATCTCGCATTTTACGTAAATGCGAAATTACTACCGCTAAAAGCAGCGCATTCACCACAGCCGCCGCCTATCATCATTACGAGTGAAGCCAATTTTATAAATGTATTTTTTATTTACAATTTACTGTCCTGGAATTATTCCCTTGCTTGACTCGAAATCATTCGTGGCAAACGAAGCCGCAATGATAGCAATTAGCTTGCTGAATCCTCAAAGTCTAGTTGCCAAGAATCAGCAGGATTAATTCTTAACAAGCTTTACCAAGCATTGAGTATCCTACAATTAGACCTCCAATAACAGCCAGAGAATGCGGTATACAAGGTTAGCAACAGTTTTTTTCGGTGCTCAGTTTTTAGAAAAATAAATAATAATAATTATTAAAAAACATAGAACAGTGATGAAACTACTACTGGCTACAAGGCAGCCTAATCCTTCCTGAACTTATTAAATGACCAAGTTGATGCCCAAGCTGTTATGCCAAAAGGAGAGCTTGTATTCTTGGCGGCGTGGTGGAAAAACAAAACATTTCCACTCGAACATGAATTCATCATTGAACAGATTTCACAGATGTCGCCGCAAGACATTTAAAGTATCATAACAGGTATTAAGCGCAGCTGGGGTCTAGAATGGTGAAAAGTGTGGGGCAAACGTTTCTTAGTTTGTACACTAAACTAGTCAGTAGATTTGCTCCCATTGATTCTGAACAAGATCTTACGTATGATTTAAGCGCTAAGATCCAGTTTTACAAAGTCATTAGAGTCTCTAGGGTGTGATCAATACAACATATTTGACGAACATTGTTATCGCATTAATACATGGGATTAATAACTATTAATCATATAGAATTAAATTCCCTTCAAAATGACGAGCCAGACAATCAGCAATCCAGAAAACACTGAATCAGGAGGAGAAAGTAACCAAGCCAGAAAATCAGCATGAAAACACATGAATCTGGGCGGAGACCAGTGAAGAAGCATCCTCATCCTGGGCGTGTTAAAGCAGAAGAAAAAAATTTAAAAAAAGCAGAGTGGAACAGACAAAAAAAATTAAATGTACAAAATATAGCTCATAATAGGAAAAATAAACAACGCAAACTCCAGAACAAGTTGAATCAATGCCATCATAAAAACTCCATATGATTCAAGGCCTACAGCACCAAAGTCTTCATGGTATATTGAACTTAAAACTAGTTTGCCATTTTGGCGCCCTTGCTGCAGTGGAGCAGTTATTACGGTTATAAAATAGAATAAACAATGGCAGACATAAACAAAAGCAATCAAAAAAATCTGCACCCTAAATACAGAAGGCAACAGCACGCCTCGAACCGTCAACAACAAAAGATCATTTTGATCCATTTCAGATGGAATAATATTTAAGAACTGTAATTTATAATTTTTTTTAATAAAAATAGATCAAGGCGTATTATAATATGATAAGTCAATAAAAAAGGACATGGAGTCTATAAAAGACATTTCCATAGACCAGATTGTAATCAATGCGGTTGCTTATGATGTAAGAACTTCATTAAGATCTATCAGACCGATCTCGCGCAGGAGAAAACCCAAGCAAGATATCTACGTCGATGACGCTATTTTATGAGCGTGTGTTACTATATTTTAAGACATTTACTATTTAAGATAAAAACAAAGATTGTATATTTTTGATAATTATAAGAAAGCTTGAATAATAACTTGGTTGTACTAAAGGATGAGCTTAGTTTATGAACTTGAGGTGACTTAATCAAGAACTTAGAATATTACTTGATCAAGAACTTAATAGAACTTGAAGTAACTTAATAAAAACTATAATTAAGAACTTTGGGTAACATAATTAAAAACTTACTTAATAACTTGGGCGACTGGGGTAGGAGAGTGTGTGGTTTAACACAGTGGTGGGGTGGGGTGGGAGGACGTGCGTTGCGTGGGGTGGGGGGTGGGGGGACTTGCGTGCGTGGTGTTTGGGGGTGGGGGGGGGGACGTGCGTTGCGTTGGGTAGGACAAAACACACACACACACAACCAAACAACAAACACAAACAAAACAACAAACAAACACACAAAATACAGGACAGTGCTTGTAAGACTTGCCTAGGTGTGGCTGTGCTCCTCTTTCTCAACCAGGCTAGCAACTGGCTTTGCAGAGTTACGCAGTAAAAGCTGTAGCCAAGCTTTAAAGGCTTGCTCTAATCGCCAGTAGATATACATCCGTCATTGTAAGTCTGGAGCATTTATATTAAGATATGCTGGCCACACACTACTCCCTCCATACTGGTAGAGTGTACTAAGGCCTGCCTAACCCTATTCTATTTTGTTTGTCCAGAACATTTCAAAAATCCTTTATCCAGTTGCATAAGGGCACACTGCGTTTTTTAAACACTCAAACACCGAAGCAAGACACATGTCACTGTGCACGCAGTGCCTAAGTGTTCGTGGATTGTGGCAGGGCGTATCAGGTTACACTGACCGACATGCAGTGAGCGTACTATATTTAGAGTCACGTCAGTAGTAGCCGCAGTACAATATTTAGAGTCACTCAGTAGGTAGCCTGCAGTGGCGCCTTACTGCCGCGCGCACAGTTGCTAAAACGACGCCACACAACCCTGCACTAAACAAACCGACCTCCAGTAGGCGGGGAAGAGGTGGGCATTGTCGGTCAATCGGCAAAGTCTGCCGATTGGCCTAGTTATTTGTTGGGCGCTAGTAAAACAACCACCCGGCTGTGGAATTGGCTTCAATTACACCTGCATGCAGGTTCTAAACACGTCAGTGTATCATGCCAGAATGCTTTAAAGTTGGTTGGGATTGTAATGTATTTCAGAATGAGTTTTTCCGATTTGCCGTATAACTGTTGAAAGAAATCGTAAAGTTGTGAAATTTTTGAATAAGAATAGAAACAAAATGATCACATCAATAGTCATCTACACGAGTTGGCTCAACCAGCAAATCTTCTTTCTGATAGGACTCCCAGTTTTTTGTTTTGACTGTGATCAAAAATGTCGTTGCTTTCTGGAAAGCCAATGCCCTAAAAAAAGAGCCGGAGAAAGAATTCTTTCTTTCACAGTTTTCTATCTTTCACTGAGTAACAAGCCGTGTAAGATGGGGGTCCCATTTCTTGACAATTCACAGGATTTGGTTTCATCAATGGACTCGGAAGGCTGCTCACAAAGCGGTGTTTTTCAATATTTGTCAGAGATCTTATCGGGGTGGTGGGGACGGTTTTTGTTGAGGAAAACAAAAACGAAAATGCTTCTTTTTGGCTTTGGAGGGAGGAGAACAAGGCTCGCCACTCAATTTCCTTTGTCAAAAACATTGCCATGGCCTCATGATAAACAATGTATTTTTTCCACAAGATCGGTCTGTTGTCGAAAGTATCCTTGCGAAGATAACAACACCTTCAGAGCCTTTCTTTGAGTAATATTATGTCACTATCCAGCACTGACAGAAGGCAATTGAAACATCACTTCCCTGACACGCCAATTTTTTTAACCCACACAAAGTTTACTCTCTGAAACGTCTTTACAGCCCACCGGTTTCGAATTTAAAATTGCGGCGCTGTGTATGGTGGGACACAACACAAGTGTCACGTGATTAAGCTCGGCACTTGATTTTGATCAGAGGCTTAATATGCGCAGTAACATGACTATAACTGGCAGCCGTCTCGTCACGGGGGGTGTGCGACGCCGCGTGGTCTCGCAGCAGTAACCCTGCCGCATCAAACACTGTAAACCTGAATTACGCCCCTGCCACAATCCACGAACCCTGAAATAAGGCCAGTGAGCACAGTGTCCTCGATCAAGCCATACATAATTTCTAGATTTAAAGCAGATTATTTATACTTTTATGTTGGTTCAGTATGTTTGATTGTAATAATCGTTATTTTTTGGTTATTGAAGTCTTACTTGTCAGAGAACAGGAAAAGGCGGCTTTTTAGGCCACTTCGCCCAAAACTTGGTGGAGGAGCAAGTGAGTTTAGAATTGGTAAATGCTGTTCTCTGGATACCATCACACTGTTCGTTTTAATTAAAACGATAAAGTAACAGAGCTGCAAAACAATGTGCAAAATGTATTCACAGAGTCTCTCAGATGAATTTTCCACGTTCGGTTCAAGAACAATATAGTATAGTGAATCAAAGCTTTGGAACCATACCCAAAATTCTTTTAAAAAGTCTCATAAAAAGTTTATTTACACGATTTTATTATTGCCAAAACTTTAAAACTCATTACTACATCGGCAGAAGTTATCGACCCTTATGTATAGGTAGGAAAGTCATGACGTCTCTTACAACAAAATTTAGTAAATAATGCCTCATGTGTTTGTGGACAGAGCACCACAGTTGATCATATTTCATGTGCCGCTATCAAACAAATCATACCCATGCATACAACCCTACATAGTACAATTAAGATATTTTTGAATCAGCAGTATAAAACCTATGAAATCTTTCTTTCTTTATCAAAGAGTCCAATAATAAGTACATTATAGCGTCTTACATTTATTCTCTCATTCTTATGAGGTACTATTTAAGTGAGTTAATCGATTTACCTTTACTAAATCTACATAAAAATATACGAAAAGTACCATCTTCATCCGTCCCCTACCGCTCACTGATCTTCTTCCATATCAAAACCATTTGTAATTTTATAGGTTTACATAAGGTTTTGGTTGTATTATTATTGTTTTGTGATAGGTTTTTATATTTTTTGTTTTCGTCTAATATCACCTAGAGTGGAAGACTAAAAATTTAAACCAACACACACGAACACAACACACACACACACACACACAAACACACACGACACCCCAAACCCCTCCTCCCTAGACGCCTCCCATACCCCCAGCTTCACACAATTTATCCCCCCCCCCACTCCCCCCCCCCCCCCCCCCCCACACACGACACCTTACAGTTATATTGCTATTTAGAACCTGACATCCGATAAGCTGAAACTATGCGCAAATGATACCGTACCGCAAATTCCTCTCCTCCTTTCCCTCACCCCGCCCCCTCTAAGGTAGATTTTTGATCGGAAAGGAGAGAACGTCCGTTTTGGACTGTTTGGAGAGGCTGGCGCCCGCTATGAGAAACAAACAAATGCAAGAGAATGCATCGATGGCTCTCTCCCGTACGACCTTTCTACATCGGAAAAAGACGCAAATTCCAGGCCCCGTGTGGACGTGTAGGTCTAATCCACGTACTAAAACCATTCCAGTACTCCAGACAGACTTAGCTACAGATCAGTTTTTTTTTTCGCGTCTCCGATTTGACTCCGTACGTTTTTTGAGCCCCATTCATAAATACAGAGATACATTGCGGGGGGGGGGGTGGGACAAAGTTATATTTGCGCGTTTGGTGGTAATACACAACACCACCGAAATTCCTCATTACGTCAGGTTTCCCATTTTCCTCATCTTTCAGCCTCTTTCTATGATCTTTCGAGTTTTGTGTTTCCATGTCCACTTTTTGGATGTCTCAACATCCGTACCTCTCTCGATGGTAAGTCCCACGCTGCTCATGCAGCCACCTTCATAACACTGACAATGTCTCGTGTTGCAGTGCCTGCAGTCGCCAAGTCTGCACTTCTTTCTGTGGTGTTCACCAAGGGATGGACGATGACGCGTCATACCAGGTTCGAGGCTTGCACCAAGAGACACACTCACATGCTGCTCCACAGTGGACAGGTGAGGACTTCTGTTAATCTGTAACATACTCGTTAGAATCCAAGCATGGCAAAACAAGTGAATTTTTAGACAAACCATGTGCCCACGATTTACAAACATAATAGAAACCTAAACATGCACAGCAATAATACTCCACAATGTTGTCCATCTTCAGATTGATACAAATGATGCACAAAACAATTATTATCTTGCCTGGAAGGATGTTTTATGCATTGTTGTAATAAGAAGCTTAATACGTGTGAAGAAACACAAGTATAAAAACTAATGGTCCGAATTCTATTGTATAATCAAATGTACGTTTGTCTTCACGCATTGTTAAAATATATTCAATTCTTCTTTTTTTTTTTTTTTTTTTTTTTACTTCAACCTAACCTTAAACAACGTAGAACGTTGCTTATGTGAAAGATCAGATGTTGGAAACAAAATATGGTTTACTATACAACAGGACCAAAGAAACTCCTCATCATGGTTTACTTCAACAGGACCATAGAACCTGCATCATGGTTTACTTCCAATCAGGACCAAAGAACTCCTGCAACATGGTTTACAGTCAACAGACCAAAGAACTCACTCAACATGGTTTACTCCAACATGGACCAAAGAACGCTTGCATCATGTTTACTTCAACAGGCCAAAGAACTCCTGCACTCATGTTTACTTCAACAGGCACCAAAGAACTCCCTGCCTCAATGTCCGCCTGAAACACACGGAGACCAGGGCAGGACAACAGAACTCGGGATGCAGCTAGATTAGTCTCTATTTACTCTTACACATTCTTCCACATTCCTCCATCTTTCTTCCCGTGAGTGTGCCTGTTGTTCCACAGTCGGAGTGGACTGTCGGGCTTACATTGTTCTTGATAACGAGTTTAATTATCAACTGGTATCGTTTGTTATTTCAGATTAATTTTGTTACTGATATTATATATAGCGCTATTATCCCAACTAGAAAACAAGCTCTAAGCGCATACAGTCCACACTCGCATTTACTCAAGGGGGCGATCCTACCTGGGTGGAGCTGAATCGAAGAGCCCCTGTTTGCATCAACAATCATTTGTTTACCGACGTTTTAGAGTGAACCACAGGTCACTCGTCGTTTTTTACATGGCTGAGTGTCTTTTTGTCCCACAATTTCATGTCCACTTTCTATGAGGCTTAGTGTCTACCCTCCCCTACCTCTCCGCGGGGCTTCGTGTCCTCTGTCTGTAAGGCTTAGAGACTCTTTTCCCACCACGGGCTTCGTGTCCTCTGTAAGGCTTAGAGACTCTTTTCCCACCACAGGTTTCCTGCCCTCTGTTTTTAGATAAGTGTTTTTTGTTCTTTTCCTACCCCCATGCCTGGGTTTTGTGTCCTCTTCTCATGAAACGTGGTGAGCCTGTTCCCTGCACCCCCCCCCCCCCCAACCCCACTGCGAGTTCCGTGCCCTCTGTCTATAAGGGTCAACGTCTCTTTACCCCAGCGTTTCGTGTCCTCTTTCTGTAAGGTAGGGTTTTTCTTCTACCTTCTCCCGGGTTTCATGTTCTATTTCTACAGGGTTCCGTTTCTCTTTTCCCCTCCACAAGATTTCTTGTCCTCTCTACAATATTCCATTCTCCCCTCCCCCCCCCCCCCCCCCCCCTACAAGGTTTCGTGTCCTCTTTCTATGTGGTTCAGTGTCTGTTCCCCCACCCTCCCATGGTTTCATGTTATCTTTCTGTTAAAATCGGTCTTTTTTTCCCCAGGCGGTTGTGACTCCCCTTTGTGTAAGGTTCGGTGTATCTTTTCCCCGCCACATGGTTTCATGTTATCTTTATGTTAAAATCGGTCTTTTTTTCCCCAGGCGGTTGTGACTCCCCTTTGTGTAAGGTTCGGTGTATCTTTTCCCCAGGCGGTTGTGACTCCCCTTTGTGTAAGGTTCGGTGTATCTTTTCCCCAGGCGGTTGTGACTCCCCTTTGTGTAAGGTTCGGTGTATCTTTTCCCCGCCACATGGTTTCATGTTATCTTTCTGTTAAAATCGGTCTTTTTTTCCCCAGGCGGTTGTGACTCCCCTTTGTGTAAGGTTCGGTGTATCTTTTCCCCCGCCACATGGTTTCATGTTATCTTTCTGTTAAAATCGGTCTTTTTTTCCCCAGGCGGTTGTGACTCCCCTTGTGTAAGGTTCGGTGTATCTTTTCCCCAGGCGGTTGTGACTCCCCTTTGTGTAAGGTTCGGTGTATCTTTTCCCCAGGCGGTTGTGACTCCCCTTTGTGTAAGGTTCGGTGTATCTTTTCCCCGCCACATGGTTTCATGTCCTCCATTAGGGTTCGGGTTTGTTGTCTCTTTTCGGCCATTCAGAGTTTCGTGTTTTTTTCTACAAAGTTCGGTGTCTCTATCCCCATTCTATCCCACTTCTACAGGATTTTATGTCCTTTGTACACATTTCGGTTTCTCTTACTCCCTTTGACTTGGTTTCGTTTCTTCAGTCTATAAAGCACGGTATACGTCCTCTCCATCTCTGCAGGGCTGCTTGTCTTTATATAAGGTTTGGTGTTGCTCCTTTCTCTCGCCTCCACTCCGGGTCTCTTCTTTTTCTGTTGAGGATCGCGTATCCATCCCCTTCTCCCGGATTTCCTATCATCTTTCTCCGTTCGCCGTCTCTTTTCCCACCCAACCCCCAGTGTCTCATGTCCTGTATCTATAAGGTTTTGGTGTCTTCATACCTGGCCTCCCCCCCTCCTCTGCCTACAGATTTCCTGTCTCATATCCCCTCTCCACATTGGGGTTTCTTTCTAAAAAGGTAGTTCTCACCCCCCCCCCCCCCCCCAGCCCCAGCTCCTCTGCCCCTTCTCCTTGTTCCTCGTGGTTTTGTCTCTTTCTGCTTTGTCCCGTGTCTCTTTTCTCCCCGCAGAATTTCCTGTCCTCTTTGAATAAGGTTCATTGTCTCCTTCTCCCAGCGTTTTGAGCCCACATTTTGTGTCCTTTTGGTGTGTCTTTTCTCTTTCAACGTTTTGTGTTCTCTTTATATAAGGTTCTGTGCCTCACCCCCCTACCCCCACCCCCGCCACCTTCCAGGTTTCCTGTCCTCTTTCTAGATTGGTGTCTCTTTTCTCTAAAAACGTTGCGTGTCCTCTTTCTTTAAGGTTCAGCGTCACCTTCGCTTTCCTCACCCCCACCCTCAAAAGGGTTGTGTGTCCTCTTTCTTTAAGGTTCAGCGTCACCTTCACTTTCCTCTCCCCCACCCTCAAAAGGGTTGTGTGTCCTCTTTCTTTAAGGTTCAGCGTCACCTTCACTTTCCTCTCCCCCACCCTCAAAAGGGTTGTGTGTCCTCTTTCTCTAAGGTTTGGTGCCTTTTCCTCTCCCATGTGGTTTCATGTGATCTTGATATAAGTAGTCTTTCTGTATGGTTCAGTTTCTCTTCTGCCTTCACAGGGTTTCATGTTCTCTTCCGATGAGATACTGTGTTCCTTCCCATCACATCCCCCTCCCCCCCCCCCACCCAACACCCCCCCCCCCCCCCCCCCCCCCCGAATACACGCACACAGGGTTCCGGTTCTCTGTCATTGAAAGGCTTCCGTGTCCTAATTGCGCCCCCAACCCCACCCCTCTGGCTTTTGTGCCCTCTTCCTAGGTTTCGATGTCTTCCCCCATCCTTCAACAGGATTTGGTGGGGTTTTTTTTAAAGAAGGGTTGGTGTCTTCTTCGCCCCCCACCCCTCCGCCCCGCGCCCACCTTCGTTTCATGTCTTCATATAAGGTTTAGTGTCCCCCCCCCCCCCACCTCCCACGGCTTTGCTGTCCTTCTGTAAGGCTTAGTGTATCCCCACCCCATCCCAGGTTTTCGTCTCCAGTGTTTGCAACTCTTGTCTCCTATTCTTTGGTGTCTGCTTTCTGTCGGGCTTAGCATCCCCGCCTCTCGGCTTTTGTGTCCTCTTCCTGTAAGTTGTGACGTCTCTAACACCCCCAGTGCTTTATGTTCTCTTTCTGTAAGAATCGATGTCCTCCCCCACCCCCACCCCTGCCCGCTTTTCTTCCGACAGAGTTTCTCTTTTTCGATGTGTTCGATGCGTCTTCTTCCCCACCCCCAGGGTTTTGTGTCCTGATTCTGAAATTCAGTGTCTCCCCCCTAAAGGATTTAATGTCCTCTTTCTATAATATTCGGCGTTTCTTTACCCACAAAAGGGTTTCTTGTACTCTTTTTGTATTGTTCATTGTTATTTTCCACTACCATAGGGTTTCTTGCCCTATTTCTAGAAGGTTGAAAGTCTTCTTTTCTTCCCACCGGGTTTAGCGTCGTCTTTTTCAAAGTCTCGGCGTCCCTTTTCTCCCCACAGGGTTTTGTGTCCTTGGAATGTTTGCTGCTCCCTCAAGCCTACACCTGGGTTTCGTGTCCGTTGTTTCGATGTCTCCCCCACCCCCATCCTCCGTTCAGTGTGTCCTGTCCCTTTATAAGGGTTGGTGTCCCAAGACCTTTCTGTCCTGTTCCTATGGGGCTTAGTGTGTTCTGCTCCCTCAGCTCCCAGTCTTTGATGTTCTAAAAGACTTGCCCCCCCCCCCTCGCCCCAAACGCACACAGGTTTTTGTCTTTCTTTTCTATAATTCTCAGTGTCTTTCTATAATTCTCAGTGTCTTTCTATAATTCTCAGTGTCTTTCTATAATTCACAGTGTCTTTCTATAATTCTCAGTGTCTTTCTATAATTCTCAGTGTCTTTCCAATCCTGCCTCCCTCTCCATTATTTAGTGCCTGCTTACTCCAAGGCTTAGTAACCCCTCCCCCCCCCCCCCCCCTTCCCCGGCTTCGTGACTTCTTTCAAAAAGGTTTGGTGTCCACCTTCCTCCCCTTTCCCCCTTCCCCTACTTAACGTTTTTCTCTTTCAGTGAGCTTCTCTCTTTTCTACTCCAGAGTTTGTGTCATCTCTTCTTAAGGTTCAGTGTCTCTGTTCATCTCACAATCACGTGTCCTCTTTCTACAACGTTCTTCGTTTCTCTCCCCACCCCCCCCCCCTCCCCCGCCAATGTTCTCTTCATATAAGTTTCTGTGTCTCTTCTACCTTTCATATCCTCGGGTATTGCTTGCTCTTTCAGTGAACTTGGTGTAGCTTTATATCCAACAGGATCACATGTTCTCTTCCGACAAAGTTTGGTGTCTCCCTCCCACCCCCCACCCCCCATTTCGTGTCCTCTTTCTTTAAGGTTCGGTGTCTCTTCCTCCATTTTCCTAAGTATGGTGGTTTTTATTTCTGTAAGGTTCGGTGTCTCTCCCACTGCCACCTCCCTGCAGGTTTATTTCCTCTTCCTACGATGTTCAGTGCCCCCCCCCCCCCCCCCCTTCCACCTGCTCCCTCCGTGTTCTGTGTTCTCTTGGTATAAGATTCAATGTCTCATCGCCCCCCCCCCCCCCTGGTTTGCCCTCCTTTCCTTTTTTTGTGTCCACTTTCTGGTAGATTCTGTGCCCCCCCCCCCCCCTCCCGCCTCATCGTTACCTCTCCCCACACAGGGTTTCTTGTTCTCTTTCTATAGGGTTCAGTGTCTGTTTTGCCTCCACAGCGTTTCGTGTCCTCTACTTGCAAGGTCCGATTTCTCTTCCCCCATCCCCCCCCCCCCAAGAGGAGGGTTTCAGGTCCTCTATATACAAGGTTCGATGCCCCCCCCCCCTCTCCTATCCCCACGTACACACTGAGGATTTTGTGTTCATTTTCTGAAAGGTTTTGTTGTGTCTTCTCCCTCCCCCCACCCCACTCCTCCAGTAGGGTTTGGTGTTCTTCCACAAGGTTCCGTGTCTCTTACCCTGCACAGGGTTTGTGTCCTGTTGAAAGTCTTGTGTCCCATCCATTTTTCCGTACTTTGTGTCCGGTTGTTGTTGTTTTTTCTGAGAATCGATGTCCGTTTTTATCCCAGGCAGTTTCATGTCCCCTTTTCCTAAGAATTGGTGTCTGTTCCCAACCACAGGGTTTCATGCCCTACTTTTGTAAGGTTCGATGACCCCCCCCCCCCCCCCCCCCCCCTTTTGCAGTTTGTGTCCTCATAGAATGAGCTTCGTTTTCTGATTCCCACCTCCCCCACACACCCCTACCCAAGGTTTACGCTCGTATTCCTACATACACAGGC
>CM031606.1:54409582-54443528 GCA_018398815.1 Conus ventricosus | reverse complement strand
CGCTGATCAACCATTTAATCTACTGCGTGTAACCATGGTACTGCCTACTTGGAATGATGACACTTTTTTTAATCTCTTGCTGTCTTTTTGTTGACATTTTTGTTTCAAGTTGTGTGATCAATTGACTGAGGTTGAAATGAAAATAGAGTGGATAAGTTGGAAAGAACTGATGCAGATAACACCTTCCTTTCACATGCAGCTGCTTTCTGCATTCATAGCCTCTACAGGACTTGTAAGTTAATTGTTCCCTTTTTTAAAAATTTTGAATAGAGAAAACAGGTTTCAGATATCTCAAAGAGGAAAAAAAGAGAGGTTGTTTTCAGACTGGCATTTGTCTGAAAATTCCTATCAATTCCAAATTGGTGTTTTAGCTGGCTCTTAAAAATGCAAAAAGGAAAAAAACGATAAGACTTTAATAAGCTATCAAACCAACAGACACCTTAAAACTTGTGTAACATGCTTCAAGTTCTGTGAGGGACTAGCTTGTTACCCACTGGAACAATGCTGGTAACAATGTGCAAAAAAGAGAGAAAAACAAACAAAAAACCCCATGGTAGGTCCCTCAAGGGATTTTCACTCCAGCATACCATTCACGTATTCTAACCACTTTGACATAGGGCGTTCAAGCTATTATGGAGTTCTGCTAGTACTTCTATAATATTTCTGGTAATCTTCTGCTGTAGTATTGTTTCAGTCATTTTCTGCTAAAAATATGGAAGAATTTTGAGTAGTTTAGAGTCAGTCAGTAGTTAATTTTGGTGTGTTATTACCAAAGAATATTCACTGAACTTTACAGGTTTGAATTTTGTCTGTTTCTATGTGCATAAACCAGACACAGATACATGCGTATACAGATTTCCTATTTATTGAGATGGTGATGGTATAAAATCTATGAGAAGAAAGGAAAGAGAGTCAGCATTAAAGTGAACAAAATGTAAAGTGCATTTTGTTATGAAAAAAAAGGAAGAAAAAAAAATGTACCCTAAAGATATAGCGTGTAAATTGGAGTATACATCCATGATCTACATAACCGTTGTGTGTATACAGGAGGGCAAGTTGCCAGCAACCATGGGAGAGGCAAATGGCTGGTGTTCAGAGTGCAGGGCTTACCAGAAAGCCACAGTCGTCCCTGCATAGGCCTGGGTTCTTTTCATAGAGAATGCAGCCACTCCTCATGCCGCTGCTAATCATAGGGTGACTGACCGTGTGTTCAAGCTGTGTCTGTAGGCTCGCATTGCTTGGCTTCCTTCTTACTGGTTCCTTGGACTTTCAGTACAAAGTTTGATTGTAGTGCCTGTCACTGTTGGCACTGTAACACTTTGCAAGCACTATCTGTGTAATTTGGTGTGGTGATTTCACAGTGTTTGAAGCAGTGGCATTGTGAGAAGTTTGGGAGCACTGAAAACCTTAACTATTTGGTAGCCGACTTCACAGCTTTTTATACTGGCACTGTAGTAATTCAGAAACTCTGAATGTTTGCACTGTTAAGAGTTGAGCATCGCTAGTTTTATATGTAGTAACACTTTGAAAACCTGAAAATTCACTGTTGGTGGGTGATTTCACCGCTAGTTTGTACATAGTGACACTGTAACACTTGAAACACTGAAAAGTTCACTGTTGGTGGTGATTTCACCGCAAGTTTTGTACATAGTGACACTGTAACACTTTGAAAACACTGAAAACTTCACTGTTTGGTGGAGTGATTTCACCGCTAGTTTTGTACATATGACACTAAAACACTTTGAAAACCTGAAAACTTTTCACGTCGGGTGTGATGAGCTCCGTTTTTTTAGATTCATTGTGGCCCAAAATATGGGAACACTGACATCGCACCCTTTTGTGTTATTTCATCATAACAACACACAGTGGCCGTGGTACTTTAAAACAAATGTTTGCAGGTTTGTGTAATGATTTCACAGCTAGTGTTTTGTTTTCGAGCTAGCCGTGAATTTTGGTAAAAAATGAAGGTTTTTGGGACAGTTTTTTTCCCCCGTGTTAGAAAGACAGGTCATGAGACCGACTGTTCAATTAATTTTTCATTGCTGTCTTTATGACAGAACACAGGCTTTTTTACACAGGCTATGGGGGAAGAGGGGGGTGGAAGGGAAGGTGCAGAAAAAGGGGGGGGAGGAAGAAGGGGGGGAGGGGGGATACAAAAGGGTTTAAAAATTAAAAATCTTTGAAGGTCAGAACTCACCAAGAAAACAGTGATCCTTATTCACAGCAGAACCATTGACAACAGAGTTAAAAAAAAAAAAAAAGGTTTGTTTCTAAATTTTTACAATCGCTATAACAAAAAATTGAGGAAGTACATTCTTTAATGTGGTTGTGTGTGTGGTGTTGTGGTGTGGGGTGTGAAGACTTTTTTGTGTTCAAATTTGCTGGTAACCTTTATTGAGCTCTTACTGGTGTTGGCCTTTTGTGCATTCTTTTTTTTTGATCATGTCTTCCTTTGCATGTTCTGAAGGTTACGACCTTGCCTTGACTACCGCATCGAACCATCGTAGTAACCAGACAAGGGGATCTTGGGGTAAATGCCGACAACAGATCATTTCTATGCTTTACATTTTTGCTCGTCTTGTTTTGTTTTTGGTTTTTGTCCCCTGTAAAAGGGAATGTTTTTTTCGGTATGGAAAAAGTAAATTTTTTCTTTTCGCACTTGGAATTTGTAGAAACGTTACTAAGCAAAGACTGTAAATGTTGCTTCTATATTTTTCAGCAAGGCTCAGTCTCACTGAGAACTCCACAAGAGGGCTGTTTATAGTCCACTTTTTCACTCTTGTTCTGGGGCATCAGTGTGAATAGTACTTTTTACTGATAGAGGGCATTTTCATTTTCAGGGGTTTCTGTTAGTGATGCCTTTTTTTGATGCGTACTGACTCCCCTTTTTCCCTTCCCCCTAACACAAAGCAATATTGAAACAGTTTGATCCTTGTTTTGCCAGGGTGGTTATAGACCCCGCCTTAACAAAGCAACCTTCACTGGCCTTTGAGAAGGCCCATGACGTACAACATCACGCACACACACACACACGCACCCCCTCCACACAACACCACACACACCACACACACACACACCACAAACACACAAACACACACAGACACACCACCTGCCCCCCCCCCCCCCCCCCCCCCCCAACACACACACACACATGTAACACCCACACACACACACACACACACACACACACACACACACACCACAACATGTGCCCAAAAACACAAACACAATACAAGAGGCGGCCCGGTCAAAAAATAGAGCAGAGCTAGCTGAGTTTTTTTGTAAAGTTAAAGAAAAATGACCAAGAAAAAACAAGAAATTAAGAGGTAACCATAACTTTGCCAAAGGAAAAAAGTAACAGCGTTTGCAAAATGTTAAAACGATTGAAAAAACCCAAATCGAATTTTCGAAGGGGGGACCGTTTATTTACCCAAACAAAACCCGGAACGCCTGCCGACAAAAAAGGCCCCGCAGAAGACAGCCCGAAAAGAGAAGGGGGAATAACACTGACGATTTCCCAAAGCTCCATAATGACTCTGAGCGAACGAATCTTGAGTCTGAGAAAATATTTTAAAAAACAGACCAAAAAATTTGAATCGAACCCCAGATAACGAAAAGCGAAAGTGTCGCCACAACCGAATCGACGAAACATCTTTCGCACCCCTCACCGCTCTTTTGCAAAAGTTGCATCAACATGGGCCCCGGCAAAATCTCCCCCCAAACACAAAAGGCGGGATAAATTTGTACGACGTACATTGGCCAAACAAAAAAAATAACCAAATGAAAAAAACCAAAAAAAAAAAACTGATTGTGACGAAAAGAGTCAAAGCAACGTCAAAAAAGGGTTTCTGCAAAATTTAAAAGTAACACATCTGTGAAAAAAAGCAGAAAACTTCAAGTCTCACACAAACAAAACTCAAAAAAAAAACACTCTGGCACAACAAAGAAATATTTTCCCATTCTTTTCCACATCTGGTGCGACTGCCCGGTCCTCCTGATACAACAGTATCTGAAAAAGGGTTTGTGCTCGGAACTGGCCTGTCATAGGGTCTGCAGGTGGCAAAGAAAAGCGATCATTTTTGAGCATTGCAACGCGCTCAAGGGGAAAAAAGTATCCTGAAATCCTGAACCCGAATGTTAGTTCTGCTTAGGAGTGAACGATTTAAAAGGGAAAGACCCGGGAGAAATGCAGTAGGGAAAATACAGAAATGCTCAAGGGGGGCAAAGGTAAATTTTCCCCCCAAAAGCCAAGACTAGTAAGTCAAGTGCCCGTCAAAAATAAAAACAACATTAAGAAAGATCTGTTCAACGCAATGAAAAGACAAAACTACAGGCAAAAAAACGACATTACTTTCGCTCCTTTAACGAGTTGAGGATGGAAGACAAAAAAGTCCTGACAGCTACGACGTTTCACCCCACACCAGGGAGCGGCACCACGCGGGGACCCGGGCAAACACCGCTGGAAGTTTTGGGAAAACCCACGGAGGAGACCCAGCCTTTCTTTACATTTGCCAAGGGTTTTCTTCCTCCGCCTTTTCACCCCTTGGTTCACAAAACTGGTCGACTTTGCTCTCACGTTTTACAGCGATCAAAAATTTTTCTGTTTTCATCTATATCAATCTAAAGGTTAATGCTAAATGAATAAATTTTTTGTGAATAAAATGAAAGCAAAATAAAAAGCCAAACATTACATTTCTACAAGGGAAATTGTCGTTCTAAACAAACTCTACGTATTTAAATAAATATCAGTAAAAATAAGTTCATTTTATTACTAAATCCTTAAATTTGGGCTGTGATAAATTACCAAATCCCCGGTTTTACCACCCCCGGGTTTTACAAACAATGGAGACAAGGCAAACAGCCCTTTTAGTGCGTGAAGACCGGGACTTTTGTGAAAGAACCCACCAGTGTAAAACTTTTTCCTCTGGCATGCTGTGCAGCTAGGGTTAAGTTTCACTTCACCCTTTGTTCTAATTTGCTTCAATTTACTTCCCAAAAGGGTCCTGATAATAAAACACTGAATGGTTAAAAGGGTTTCCAAGACAAACGGAAAGTGGGTTATTGGGGGGATTTTAAGCACACCCCCTTTTTCGGATAAGATTGTTCTATATTTCTAAAAACCGTTTGTTAATAACAAGGGATTCTTTTCCTTTACATCAAAAAGGAAAATAACTCGTATTCCAGATAACAAACCATAACCCCTCAGCCTTTGATTTAATTTTGTATCTCCATCTTTGGACAAACAGTGTGGGAAAGGGGAAACCTTTGGGATCAATCATTTTCCGTCAAAATATCTTTAAATAACATAGCAGAAGAAGAAAAAAACACATAGATGTTACCCCAAAGTAAATTTACAAGGTGCAAGCACTCTTAAAAGACCCCTTTAAAAAAACATAGATTTAATTATTCTACTGAAAAAATATAGACGATCAATGATAAATTCGTAAATTTACCTAAAGCACAATAAATCGATCCCAAAAATAAAAAACAAAAAAATTAAAAAAACCAAGGGAAAGGTGGGAACAAGGAATAAACGCCAAAAACAAAAAAAAGAAAAAATTTAAATAATTGAAAAAAAAGATCACAAGTAATCATGAAAAAAAGAAAAGACGGGTAAAGAAAGTGATATGCTAAGAAAGCAAAATTGAAACTTTGGATGATTTCGAACTCGAAGAAAACATGTAAGGAAGGGAAAAAATAGGAAGAACTGAAAGCCTAAAAAAGGTTTTAACACACCACAGAAACCCATACAAAAGATAACAATCACCCACTGCAAAAGAGAAAGCAAAGTTTTTGTAAATTTATCGCTGAGTCACCCCTGGGGGGTCTAACAAACACGACCGAACTTACAGAAAAAAGAAAAAGTAATAAACATAGATAAACCACCCCAAAATAGCATTAACTTTAAAAGCTCCTATAACTGTACATAAATAAAAGAACCCATTAGACCCCATTCCAATGAGGAAGTCTCGGTTGGTTAGATAAAATTTCTAATCGATCTAAAAAATTTTACCTAAAATCTTGTATTTTTTTTCATGCCTGCTAATACTTTGAATAGAGCGACTTCCCAAAATATGGAAACAACAATTTTTTCCCCATTTCAAAACAAGGAAACTTCAGTGTCCTAAAAAACGACCTAAGCATTAACCCCCAACCTGTAAACATCAAAAAAATTTTTTTAAAGACTACACTTTACTGTGAAAAAAAGACTCTTCCTATTAACAACGGCTTTCGAAAGGGAGACACTCAAAAATTTTATGAAATTAAAAAAATATAAAGAAACAATTGCAAGACGAAATGTCCGGCTACATTTTTTTGACATAACAAGGCTTACGATCAATTTTTCATTCCAGCTTTAAAAAAACTTAAAATTTTGGGCTATCGGGAAATGTATACAATTTTGTTAAGTGCTTTTTTGAAAAAAGGGTAATACAAACAAAGTAGGGAAAAAAAATTCCACCTAAACTTTGTCAATGGGAACCCCCCAAAGGGGCGTGTTTTGCCCCGCTTCTTTTCTCATTGCTATTGATATTTGCCCAAAATTATCTAAAAAAAGGGATTTTCCCTTTTAAAATGCAGACGACATTTGCGGGATGGAAGTAACTCTTAAAAAGAAAACTCCCCACGTGAATAAATTTCATCAAAAGATCAAACAAAACGAACTAAATAGGAAGGCGGGAAAACATGAAGTTAAATGGATTAAAAATTTTCTATTGAAAAAAAAAAATTAAAAATTCTTTTCAATAGAGGTAAAAAATCCAGAAAAACTGCCTTTTTTTTCATTGGGGGAAAAAAACCTCTTAAAAATGGGACAGAAGTTAAATTCCTAGGAGCCATTTTACATCTAAACACAGAACGCTCATATTTAATACTTATTTTAAAAAAGGCGAGGAAATATTAAATTTCCTTAAAATTACTCTAAAAAAAAATGGGGACAGATTCACTACATTGAAACCAGTAAATCTTTTAATGAGGTCGAAAATAACATATGCCCAAGAAGTAATCTTTAGCGCTCCCAAATACCTATTGAAAAAGCTTGAAAGTATTGAAGCAAGGCATTGAAATTACCTTGGGCCTCCGGTGCATGCATCATCTTCTCTACTATTATGAAGCCAGATCTTCCCTTTGATAAACAGAGAGTTTAGCGTGTTTTAAATTTGTTACAAAGTACAACAAAAAAAAGAACATTAGATCTGAAAAAAAAAAGAGGGCAGAATTGATTTTCCTAAAAGAGCCAAAACATAGCTCTCAAAAAAAACGGCAACGACAGTCAAAAAAGATTCGATTTCCCGGGGTTTCAATCGATAATGATCTCTACCATTTAACCGTTATTTTTTCCTATACCACCATGGACTTAATAAAGCACATTTTGATATTGAACATACCCAAAATAAAAAAAATGAAAACTAAAAAATGTTTGCAAGCTAATCAAATGCCCTGTTTAAAAGAACTTTCAAATATTTTGAAAAAATACACAACGGTTGTGCATTGAAAACAAGCAGGGTTTTCATTTTTAAACCAGACTTAAAGAAAAAAATCATTTTATATCGGGAATTAAAAAAATCGATATTTACAGCAGAATTTAAAACGATACCCTGGCTTTAAAATTACCTTTTAACTTTCCAAAAAAAATATTTCAAATTCTGTTTTTGTGTTGATTCTAAATCACTCTTCAGCATTAAAAGTTTTTTCAAAATGCACACAAACCTGAAATGATCATAGAGATAAGTTGTAAAATACCATTTTAATTTTCAAGAGGAAACCCATTTGCTTTTGTTGGGTTCCTTTACATTGTTTTTTCATTATAATGAAAAATAACAGGGCAGCTAAAATGGGCCAAAATAGTTTTGATTCAGACGTTTGATTTCCCCTTACATACATGAACAGTGTAACTTTTAAGTCGCATATCTGGGAAAACTTTTTAAAAAAGTATGGGAAAAACGTATATAAAGAACATTTTTTATATTTTTTAAAAGAAACAAAGAGAAATTTTTAAACTTAATAAAAATTACTCTCATTTAAAGCACAGGAAACTTTAAGCCTTTAAAACAAAAAATTAAAGAACATAGTTTGCGTATGTGGAAACCGATTTCTCCTTTAATTTTTTTCAAAAGAAAATAAAAAAATCATTCCAGTATTGAAGCAAAATACGTGCAGGCCATTTTTCAGTCACCACTTTTAACGTACGAATTCTTGTACACTTAGAACGCACCCCCATTGGGAAAAAACTTTTAATATTCTTTATTAACTTTATTTCGGGGGGAAAAAAAGGGGAAAGGGGGGGGGTGGGGGGATAAAATGGCGGGGGGGGGGGGGGGGGGGGAGCAAAGGATTTTTTTTTTGTTTTGTTTTTTTTTTTTTTTTTTTTTCTTTAATACGTCACCGTTTTGACTTTAATTGATTAGTTAATTTTTTGGTTATAAGTATTTTTTCATGTTAATCTTCTCTATGACTTGTGAAAAAATTCACCCTACCATCCAAACTCCTCACTCACACACACGGCACACACACACACAGGGACACACACACACACAAAACACACACACACCACACACCACCCACCTGGGGGGACGCCAAAACCCCTACATATACACATACACACATTATGGCAAAGCCGCAAATTTTCCGTACACATTCCTTTTTTTTTTTTTTTTTGGTCTAATATCACGAATAGTGGGAAAACGTTAAATAAGGACCACCACACAACACCAACACCACACAACACATGTGCCCACACACACCACACACACCACACACACAACACACACAACACATTGCACACACCCAACACACACACACACCCACACACACACACACAAACCCCACACCACACACAGAGACACACACACAACAAAACACACACACACACCAGAAATTGGGGGGTTTCACTGTCTGTAAACAAAAACAAGGGGGGAGGGAGTAACAGGTTATTAATAGATCTGGGAGTTACATAATCTAGGTTAACAAGACCTGGGTAAAAGCTTTTCTGTTAAACATAGACCTAGGGGAACACAGGGGGGCTTTTTTACAAAATGGAAAACTGCAGTGTGCATTTTTCATTAAATTCATAAATTAAATGTTACCATATAACAGAAACATATATGGTGTCGTGTAATTGGGCAGTGGGACCCTCTGCGCATCAAAAATCATGCTTTATCCTGGCTATTTCACAGGTCTGTGTACAAACTGGGCCCCACAGCTGAGTACCCAAATTTATTTAACACGTGAGGCATTTTTACAGTAACAGTGGGGTGGTTAAAACTGGATTTAAAGTACCCCCTTTTCCATAAATGACAGTTTAAACACAATCATCAAGCCTTTTTTCTTTATCAGTTTGACAGCCCTGAGAGGTTCATGTGATTGCAGGGGTAAAAAACTAATGAAAACTAAACAAAAAATGTTGACTTTTTTGGTAATCTACCACACAACGCCTAGTATACCTATTTTTAAATAATTTCCACAGAATCGTGTATTTCCCCCATACATGATTATATTGGTGTGCTCTTAAGCAGTTAATTTTTGAAAAAAAAGTAAAGATTATTTTTTTGAAAAAAAGAAAAAAACCCCAAACCCCTACCACCACCATACCCCTAAAAAAAAAAACAAAAAAAAAAAAAACCGAAAAAATAAATTTCCTTAATAATATTTCCTTTTCACTTCAAAACCATACCATTTTTTTATTTGGGGGTTTAATTTCCCAAAATTCTGTTAGGGAGGGAAGATTGTTCAACCTATTTAGGAAATTTTATGTTTTTCAGAAGGTTTTGAAAAAGTCATTAATTTGAAATTTAAAAGAAAATAGAACTGTTGGTATTAAAAAATGAACAACTGGGCAGTAGACCCTTTTTAGACAGGGGAACAGCATGAGCAATGAATTTGTGCTGGGTTTTTTTAGCTATTCATGCATCGTTGCTCGCCAGCCAACCCCCCTGCACTTTTCTGTGATGAAGGTACATTTTAGCAGGATGAAAAAACCCGCTTTTTTTTGATACAATGGGGCCCCGGGTTTTTTCTTTGTTTTAATCCTTTGTTTTTTTGATGTTTTCCTTCCCCCGAATGTAATTTCATCATTTTTTAGAGATGTTGATAATTGTTATGTAAAGTTATTTTAAAACCACCCAAAGGGGGAAGGCCAGCAAAAATAAACACAAATAATGCTAATGTGGGAATTTTTTTTTTTAAATTTATGTTATATGACCACTCCAAATACAAACTGAATTTTTTTTTTGAATGTAACTGAAGGGTTTTCTCACAACATTTCATCGCCCCTAATGACAGTAACCCCTGTGGAAGGTTTTCATATAAAATACTCGGGAAATCTTTTTTTCTTTTGTTTTTTTTTTCAGATGAAACCCCGTATGTTACTCGGCGTCGTCCCGCTCTCCCCTCCTCCCTGCACATCGTACACGATTTGAGTACTACCCCCACCCCCGGTGACTCCTTTTAACCCTGTAAGTAGATTTGCTCACATAAAAAGGGAAAAAAATGCGGGGGGAAATTTCTGAAACGAAATCAAAGGGTCTATCTTCTCATCTCCAGTGGCAGATCAGGAGAACTACCCCGTGGTTACCAAGACATGGTGTAATTACACTGCATACACCTTGAAGCTAGCAGTCAACAAAACATCGTGGCATTGTCGGAAGGGTGATGCCTGATCATGCAGGCCCTGTTACTAAACACTTTGCCCAGTAAGGGTTGATTATTGGTGACCATCTTATGTTGAATCAGATCAGCCCTGTAACCAAACACTTTGTCAGTAAGGGTTGATTAGTTGTGACCATCTTATGTTGAATCAGATCAGGCGCTGTAACTAAACACTTTCTCCAGTAAGGGTTGATTATTTTGGTGACCATCTTATGTTGAATCAGATCAGGCGCTGTAACTAAACACTTTGTCAGAAAGGGTTGATTAGTTGGTGACCATCTTATGTTGAATCAGATCAGGCCCTGTAACTAAACACTTTGTCAGTAAGGGTTGATTAGTTGGTGACCATCTTATGTTAATCAGATCGGGCCCTGTAACCAAACACTTTGTCAGTAAGGGTTGATTAGTTGGTGACCATCTTATGTTGAATCAGATCAGGCCCTGTAACCAAACACTTTGTCAGTAAGGGTTGATTAGTTGGTGACCATCTTATGTTGAATCAGATCAGGCGCTGTAACTAAACACTTTGTCAGTAAGGGTTGATTAGTTGGTGACCATCTTATGTTGAATCAGATCAGGCGCTGTAACTAAACACTTTGTCAGTAAGGGTTGATTATTTGGGTGACCATCTTATTTTGAATCATATCAGGCCCTGTAACTAAACACTTTGTCAGTAAGGGTTGATTAGTTGGTGACCATCTTATGTTGAATCAGATCAGGCCCTGTAACTAACACTTTGTCAGTAAGGGTTGATTAGTTGGTGACCATCTTATGTTGGATCAGATCAGGCGCTGCTGCTGCTGACCTGATTGAAGTGACCCAGCAGTAGTACAGTATCAGGAGTGGTTGGGTTTGCCTTGCAGCGTTGTGAGTTGATCCAGCTGCTGTTATCGTACACACTGTGGTGAGTGGTGTGGGGTCAGTGCCACTTTGATAGTGTAGGAGCATAGTTTGGCAGCAAGGATAATGACAGATGAAAGAAAAATAAGTATGTCAGGCTTGTCTCTCAGACGCAGCAGACATTTATTTAGCTCAATGTGTATTATTGTTTTTAAAAAAATAAAGTGTAAAAAGATGCAGTATTTTAATCAAGATCTAAACCTTTACAGCCTCCGATCGCATTCGACTTACGCCCCACTACGAGTCATCCTGGTATGATCTGGAACTCTAGGAAGATCCTGACGAGCACCAAACCCCTTTTTCATCAGAGACTGTAGGTTAGTTGATGCTGCTCCCTGCACTGTTCTACTCTCTTTCTCTCTTCAAGTTTCACCTGTGTGGGGTGTGTGTGTGTGTGTGAGGGCTTCTTTGCATATGTCCTCATCAAATGTACAAAATACCAGCAAGGATGATCCCAGATAACTTATCAGTTATCCTACCATTTCAAACTGTTTGTGGCACAAATTTCAAACATTCATAGGACAAAATTTCCACCTTTTTTCCCCAAACTTAGTATACACAAAATAGGCATTAAGTCTTACTTAGTTCTTTTGTACAACTTGCAAAAAAATATTGTCCAAAACTCCTGGTTTAAAAAAAGTTGTTCTTCTGCTTCCTAGACACTGCATGGGGTTATTGGAGTGCTACACTTAAAAATAGTAACTTAACTAGGTTCCTTCTCTTCTGTTGGTCGTGTGCCAAAGACTGAGTTTCTGCAAATGTTTTCCCCGTTCATTGTGTCTTTCCGTTGTCAGTATGTCTTTTTTTTCTCTCCTCCCCTCCATTTTCCCTCCCAAAACCCAAATTTTCCCTGAATAAATGTTTTAACAAATCCTTTGAATCTCCATTCTCCTCCCAAAACAAATTCCCTGAATGATTGTTTTAACAAATCCTTTGAATCTTGTTTTACATGCTGCTTGATTATTTCATGCACTTGTATATCAGTGAAATGATAATTTTGTATCTAAATGTTTAGTATCTTGTGGTAAAACTTAGCTTCAATGGCTTGAATTTTCTCTCCAGATCCACTATAAGGGTCTATGTCTTACATCCGTACAAGAAGATGGAATAGGCCAGCGCATGCAGGAGCCCAGTCTTGTGTTTCATGGGCTGGTATTGTCATGTCATTCAATATACTTTTGAAATGAAAAAGGCTTTTAGCATGGAGCTGTTAACATGTGAGTTTTTTAAGGCTCGAACCTGCAAGACAGTGTTATCAACATCAATGCTGATTTTTACAGCAGGAAGGAGGACCACTGTTCACAGTATGGGATGATTGGTCATTTGACTGATTTGTTGTAAAGGGTTCCAAACTGACTGAAACAAAAGGATTCTGGCTGACAACTGTGATCTGGGACAAAGTCAAATGTCTTGCTTGTAAGAAAGCAGTTAACATTTCAGTTCATTAGGAAAGTGAAACTTATGTCTTTCATGTGGTGCAGCTGAAAAGATTTTGATTGTGATCTTAAAATAAGAATAGTGAGTACTAGAAGGATGATCTAACAGATGAAAAGGAAGACAAAATGTTGCAACTTCAAAGCTATTGTGAGGTCTTTGACTAGTTGTTTGATATATTCACCGGAGACAAATCTTAGATTTCTTTTGCAGAATTCATACACATAGTCAAGTCAGATGTGAATGTTACTGAAGAGAGAGAGAGAGAGGAGAGAGAGAGAGAGAGAGATGAGAGAGGAGAGGAGAGAGAGAGAGAGAAAAGAAAGAAAAAAGAGAAAGAGAGACCTGTATATATTACAACTGAATTTCAGAACTGACAGAGACTGTGTTCTGACAGAGACTGCTGTCGTTTTTTGTTTTGTTTTTGTTGTTGTTGTCGTTTTGACTCCCAAGGCTTCTGTTATAGTTAATTTCCTGCTTGAAATGGCAATACACAATGCAAATTATTATGTTGAAACTGTGTTGTCATAAGTTATGTGGTTGGCCTATGATCAGAGTCCAACCACTGGTAAAGGTAAAGCACTCCATTTTGTCTACAACACTGGTGCCCATGAAAGCAAGATCTCTGTGAACTGTCTAGAGGAGAGGTTCACTTAGGTTCTTCCTTACCCACCCTGCAATCCTGACTTGACACGCTTGTGATTCTGTTCTCTCTTATGAAGCTGAATCTGTCAGGGAGGAAGTGGTATCTAAGCCAGGATCAAGGTAACGAGTGGTGGGATCACAACTCATCATATACCTTACTTAATGTTAAAAAAGAACACCTGACCTTTGGCAGAGGCATGAGAAGGACTTCGAGGAAGTGTGAAGTGTGATATGAATTGACTGTAAAAACATGCACATATATATATATATATATATATTATATATATATATATATAATAATACATATGGTGTGAATACCACAGAGATTTAAAAAAAATGCTCACCGAACTGGGAGCAACATTTGTTAAAAGTAAGGTTTAAAACTATCTACAGCGCTGTTTCATGCAATGCAATCATCAGGATGTGGTGGTCTGTGCTGCGGTTGTTATAACTGCTTGTGTTGTCTGTCATCACGTGCTGTCTGTGTTTTTCGTGTGTTTCTGGTTCTTGTTCACTGATAAGAATTTCCACTTGTGCCTGCAGTTGTTAACCATTTCTATCCTTAGTTTTAAAGTTGCAGTTGTGGTTTGCATAGTATTATGTACTTTTCTGTTGAGCATAGGTTACATCTTTTTGAAATGTTGTTGTATGGTGCTGCTCTTTCTATGATTTTCCAGGATATATTGTATTCTATCTTTTTCTCTTTGAGCTTCCAGATGTATTTACTCAATTCTGTTTGGTGTTTTGTATCTTTCTTTGTTAAATGACTGTTTGTGGTTTGCATATCTAGTTTTAAATTGGTTTTCAGTGATACCTATATATGTTTCTTCTGCGTTCTCTGATGTTACAGTGGCTTGGTACACAATGCTGTTGTAGAGGCATTTGTTGCTCAGAGGGCACTGTTCTTCTTGATACAGTTGCAGGATTTCCTTTCATCACCCTCGTTTTTCTCTGTATGCTTTTCATTTTGTTTGGTTGAATCAATGATGTTTTTAAGGTTGGGCATACATGAGTATGATAATTTGATGCTGTTTTGTTGAATATTCTTGGATAATTTGTGCTCTTTTGGGAATGATGATGTTAGGATTCTAAAGAATTCTTTCCCTATATTTGTTTTCAACTCTTCCGTCATATGGGGGGTTGTACATATGATCTTTCTTTTCCTGTTCTTCTGTGTCTGCTCATGTCATTATCTGGGTCATATTGTAGTTTGTAGTTGTAGCCACTTTTGTGTAACGCTTCTTGATATCAGCTGCAGCGTTATTGAATGCTGTTTCATTGCATGACAGGTTAGATAATCTTATTTATGCCTCTGGTATTATTTTTAGTATGGAAGGTGGATGTTACTTTTGATATTTACATAGACAGGTGTATCATTGGTTTTTTGTATGGTTTATATATGTGCTGGTTGAGATCAAACGTTATATCTAGTGTAGTTCACTATCTTTTTATTTGCTTCTATAGTGATTTTTAGATTTTGGTTTTGGAAGATTTTACACAGTTCTTTTTTCTTATTTTCAATGTTTCTAGGGTTGTCATTCAGCGCAGCGAGGCCGTCATCCCTGTACAGTCCGACTTGTTTTCCAAGTTTCTTTTGAATGTTAGACAGCATGAACAGTCCGACAAGTTCGCAAGTTTCGGCACCATCATACGATCCCATTGTGACATCAAAAGTTGAATTCTTGTTTTGCGCTCTTGGTCCAGATTTCATTTTTGCTGTGTAGTAGAGTTTTCTTTGTATGGAAAATGATTTCCATTTCTGACCCTGATATTTCAGTGTATTTGCTGGCAAATTTTATAGCTTTGGTGAGCAGATCTTCGTCTATAGATGTGTAGAAGTCTACTATATCAAATGTTATAAAAACTGTATTATCTTGCTTGTTGAGTTTCTTGAACCATGTATGGCTTCGTATGTGTTTTTCCAGAGGTTGAGTTCAGTGTTCTCTCTCTATGTTTTTTATGGCTTTTTCTAAGATTTTTTTGCTGATTTTTCCTAATTCAGATTTGGATGGGTTTATCAATCTGCATGTTGGGTTATTCAGGAAGTTGGGTTTGTGGTCTTTAAGTGTTATGAAAGCTTCTCTTGCTGCTGTTGTCTCCACTCTATCGCTTAGGTCCATTTGGTGCACAAGCTCCTTTTCTTTTTTTCTAATGTACTCGTATGTAGTTTTATCAGCTCTACTACACAGCAAAAATGAAATCTGGACCAAGAGCGCAAACAAGAATTCAACTTTTGATGTCACAATGGGATCGTATGATGGTGCCGAAACTTGCGAACTTGTCGGACTGTTCATGCTGTCTAACATTCAAAGAAACTTGGAAAACAAGTCGGACTGTACAGGGATGACGGCCTCGCTGCGCTGAATGACAACCCTAGAAACATTGAAAATAAGAAAAAGAACTGTGTAAAATCTTCCAAAACCAAAATCTAAAAATCACTATAGAAGCAAATAAAAAGATAGTGAACTACCTAGATATAACGTTTGATCTCAACCAGCACATATATAAACCATACAAAAAACCAAATGATACACCTGTCTATGTAAATATCAAAAGTAACCATCCACCTTCCATACTAAAAATAATACCCAGAGGCATAAATAAGAGATTATCTAACCTGTCATGCAATGAAACAGCATTCAATAACGCTGCAGCTGAATATCAAGAAGCGTTACACAAAAGTGGCTACAACTACAAAACTACAATATGACCCAGATAATGACATGAGCAGACACAAGAAGAACAGGAAAAGAAAGATCATATGGTACAACCCCCCATATGACGGAAGAGTGAAAACAAATATAGGGAAAGAATTCTTTAGAATCCTAACATCATCATTCCCAAAAGAGCACAAATTATCCAAGATATTCAACAAAAACAGCATCAAATTATCATACCATGTATGCCCAACCTTAAAAACATCATTGATTCAACCAACAAAATGAAAAGCAGTACAGAGAAAAACGAGGGTGATGAAAGGAAATCCTGCAACTGTATCAAGAAAGAACAGTGCCCTCTGAGCAACAAATGCCTCTACAACAGCATTGTGTACCAAGCCACTGTAACATCAGAGAACGCAGAAGAAACATATATAGGTATCACTGAAAACCAATTTAAAACTAGATATGCAAACCACAAACAGTCATTTAACAAAGAAAGATACAAAAACCAAACAGAATTGAGTAAATACATCTGGGAAACTCAAAGGGGAAAAAAAATAGAATACAATATATCCTGGAAAATCATAGAAAGAGCAGCACCATACAACAACATTTCAAAAAGATGTAACCTAGCTCAACAGAAAAGTACATAATACTATGCAAACCCCCAACTGGCAACTTAAATACTAGGATAGAAATGGTTAACAACTGCAGGCACAAGTGGAAATTCCTATCAGTGAACAAGAACCAGAAACACACGAAAAACACAGACAGCACGTATGACAGACAACACAAGCAGTTATAAAACACTGGCAGCACAGACCCACCACATCCTGATGATTGCATTGCATGAAACAGCGCTGTAGATAGTTTTAAACCTTACTTTTTAACAAATATATATATATATTATAGATATAGATATAATATATATATATATATATATGTGTGTGTGTGTGTGTGTGTGTGTGGGGTGTGTGTGTAAGTGATAAGATTTCTGGATGATCCCTTGTTTATGAATGACAATTTAAGCAAATTTTTTTGGTAAGCTTACATGCATTGGAGTTAAAACAAGAAACAAAAAAATGTACACACAAACACTTGCACATACATGCACAAAACATAGACACATGCATGCAAACACATACACTCTTACACACACACGCATGCACACACCACGCATGCATGGACACACGCACGCATGCACGCACACATGCTCACATGCACACGCACACACACACACACACATTGAGATACACATGCACATGCACAGCGTGTGTGTGTATATATCTGTGCGCGTGCATGTGGTGTGTGTGTGTGTGTGTGTGTGTGTGTGTAGGGTTTTTTTGTTTTCCCAAATGCCAAAGGGTGGGAAAAGGTAATGATAATGATATTTGTTTATTTTTTCAGATTATTTACTCAACAGAAATCATTTCATGGGGCTTACTCTCCATAGGACTGTGACTTTTGGGAAAAACCTTCTTTCCACTTGAACAACTACAACGATTGAAGGACTCTGAACCATGTAAAACAGCAACATTGTGTGCTTGGAGGTGAAAGAGAGATGAAATCTGCTTGGACAAGTTGGTCTGGGGAGAAAAGTTGTTCAGTCTGGTTTCGTTTTTCTACTATCTCTTTACATTTCCCCATTCTTGTTCTCCTGTACTTTCCTCCCTCCTGTCCTTCCTTTTTGTCATCAAGTGAACAAAGCATCTTTTTTTTTTTTTTAAATGTCTGTCTCCTATTTATGTACTATCCCATGAGGATTTCCTCTATAGTTTTGCATATTTTTTTTTAGTGGATGGACTTTGGTGATACAGATGACAGAAAAATGGAAGGTTTTTTTTATAGGGGCAGTTTTTTATCGTCTGTCTTTAGATTTTTTTTTCAGGTAAGTCTTAAATAATTTGGGCTTTTCCATATCAAGATATGTAAGTTTTTTTCTTCTTGCCATGAAATTGCTTTGTAATCAAGCCAAAAGAATGACCCCCTGTGGATAATGAAAGACCCCAAAGGATAATGATTGGAGACTAATGGGGGGAAATGTTTTTTAGATAAAATTTTTAGGAGATGAACCTTATATTGAAGAAATTTGAGCCCGTGGTTTACTAATCTGGGTTTGGGGGCCGGCTGTGGGAAAAAAGAGTCAGTCGGCCCTTTGGGGTTTTTTTTTCAAACCTCATGTTTTTTTGTGTCTGTGTACATTTCTCGGACCATATAGTATACCAAAAGACTTTTGTCTGTTTCTTTCCCCTTTTTTTCAAAGGGGGAAAAGGTTTGTTTTTTTTTTTTGTAATCTGTGTTTCTTGTATTTACAAAAATGCTTTATGTATTGCTTGTGCCAGGTTTTTACAAATTAGAAATCATGAAATGGGTTTTTCACGTGCCTTTCAAAGAACTATTGATTGTTTGTTCCCTATTGGTTTTGGGTCTGGAAGTTTTTTAAAGTATTTAATTTTTTTTTGGTCATTGGTTTAAAGGCATTTTTATTTTTTTTTGCTTTGTTTAGACATTGGGGTTAAAAATTTAACCCCAATTTTTTTTTATGTGTTTTTGGGCTAAAAGAAAAGTTTTGTCCCATAGAAAATAGAAATGATTCTAAACCATTACGTACCCACCATACAATTTATTCATCGTGTTTGTGTGTTGTGTGTGGTGTGTGTGTGGTGTGTGTGTAGTAGTTTGGGGGCAAAGGATGAAAGTCCAAAAACCGAAATTCTAAAGTATTAAAAACTCAAAAAAGTTTCTGGATTTGTTGCACAGAATAGTTTTTATATTTTGTGAGGAGTGTGCCTTTTTTCGCAAATGTGGAAAAAGCATTGGGTTGATTTTTCTGTATTTTGAAATAATGGCCAAAGAGAGGAAATTGTTTGGGTTCGCTGTTGTGTGTTTTTTCTTACTGGGGACTTCGTTTTTTTCTGGGAAATGAAAAGATATTTTATTTACACTATGAATTATTTGAATTTTTTTTTTTTTTTTTTTTTTTTTTTTTTTTTTTTTTCTTTTGTTTGGTTTCCTTTTTGTTTTTTTTTTGGGGTTTTGAGGGGTTATGCATATTGTTAAAAATTTTAAAAATTTGATAAGTTGTTTTTGGGAATTAAATTTTTTGTAAAAGAACAGTGCCCTCTGAAAACAAATCCTCTAACAGCATTGTGTACCAACCCACTGTAACATCAGAGAACGCAGAAGAAACATATATAGGTTCATGAAACCAATTAAAATAGATATCAAACCACAAACAGTATTAACAAAGAAGAACAAAAACCAAACAGAATTGAGTAAATACATCTGGAAGCTCAAGAGAAAAAGATAGAATACAATATATCCTGGAAAATCTAGAAAGAGCAGCACCATACAACAACATTTCAAAAAGATGTAACCTATGCTCAACAGAAAAGTACATAATACTATGCAAACCACAACTGGCAACTTTAAATACTAGGATAGAAATGGTTAACAACTGCAGGCACAAGTGGAAATTCCTATCAGTGAACAGAACCAGAAACACACGAAAAACACAGACAGCACGTATGACAGACAACACAAGCGTTATAAAACACGGGCAGCACAGACCCACCACATCCTGATGATTGCATTGCATGAAACAGCGCTGTAGATAGTTTTAAAACCTTACTTTTTAACAAATATATATATATATATATAGATATAGATATATTATATATATATATATATGTGTGTGTGTGTGTGTGTGTGTGTGTGTGTGTGTGTGTGATGAAGTGAAGATTTCTGGATGATCCCTTGTTTATGAATGACAATCTGCTAAGCAGAATTTTTTTGTAAGTTTACATGCATTGGAGTTAAAACAAGAAACAAAAAAATGTACACACAAACACTTGCACATACATGCACAAAACATAGACACATGCATGCAAACACATACACTCTTACACACACACGCATGCACACACGCACGCATGCATGGACACACGCACGCATGCACGCACACATGCTCACACGCACACGCACACACACACACACACATTGAGATACACATGCACATGCACAGGCGTGTGTGTGTATATATATCTGTGCGCGTGCATGTGTGTGTGTGTGTGTGTGTTGGGGTGTGTGTGTAGGGTTTTTTTGTTTTCAAATGCCAAAGGGGGGGAAAAATGGTACTGATAATGATATTTTTTTATTTTTCAGATTTATTTACTCAACAGAAATCATTCATGGAGCTTACTCTCCATAGGACTGTGACTTTGGAAATACCTTCTTTCCACTGTGAACAACTACACGATTGAAGGACTCTGAACCATGTAAAACAGCAACATTGTGTGGCTTGGAGGTGAAAGAGAGCATGAACTCTGCTTGGACAAGTGGTCTGGGCAGAAAAAGTTGTTCAGTCTGTTTCGTTTTTCTACTATCTCTTTACATCCCTATTCTTGTTCTCCTGTACTTGCCTCCCCTCCTGTCCTTCCTTTTTGTCATCAAGTGAACAAAGCATCTTTTTTTTTTTTTTAAATGTCTGTCTCCTATTTATGTACTATCTCCATGAGGATCTTCCTCTAATCAGTTGAGCATATTTTGTTTTATAGTGGAATGGACATTTGGTGATACAGATGCACAGAAACAATGGAAGGTTTTTGATAGGTCAGTTGATCTGTCTGTCTTTCAGATTTTATTTTCTAGGTAAGTCTTGAATAATTTGGAGCTTTTCCATATCAAGATATGTAAGTTGTACATCTTCTTCCTTCCCATGAAATTGTCTTTGGCTAAATCAAGTCCAACAGAATGACCATGTGGATAATGAATGACCCATATGGATAATGATTGGAAGACTAATGGGGTAAACTGTTTTTTAGATAAAGATTTTTAGGAGATGATGACCTTACTATTGAAGAAGTTCTGAGCCAGTGTGTTGACCTAATCTGGTCTGGAGGACTCGGCTGTGGGAAAGGAGAGTCAGTCGGCTTGGGCGTTTTCTTTCACAACCTCATGTTTTTTGTGTGTCTGTGATAGCATTTGCATCAGTGACCATATAGTATACCAAAGACTTTTGTCTGTTTCTTCCTTTTTTATCAAATGGAGAATAGGTTTGTTTGATTTTTTTGTAATCTGTGTTCCTCTTGTATTTACAAGTATGCTTTTATGTACTTGCTTGTGCCAGGTTTGACAAATTAGAAATCATGAAGTGGTTCTTTCACGTGCTTTCAATTGAACATATTGATTGTTAATGTCAATATTGTTTGGATCGGGAAGTTTTATATGTATTTAATTTTCTTTGGTCATATGGTTAATGGCATTTTTATTTTGTTTTTGCTTTGCTTTAGACATTGTGGGTTAAATTGCAACCTCCAATTTTTTTTCATGTGTTTTGGACTAATAGAAAGTTTTGTCAGCCATATGAAAGTAGATTATGATTCTAAACCATTACTGTACCTACGCATACAATTTATTCATACGCTGTTTGTGTGTGTGTGTGTGTGTGTGTGGTGTGTGTGTGTGTAGTAGTTTTGGTAGCAAAGGATACAGAGGTAAGTCCAAGACAGATTAGCATACATGTATTAAAACACATCAAAATAAGTCTTCTGAGATTTGTTGCACAGAATATGTTTTCATATTCTGTGCAGGAGTGTGCCTTTATTATCTAGACAACTGTGGAAATAAGCATTGGATATGATTTTTCTGTATTTAGAAATAACTGGCCAAAGAGAGGAAATCTGTATATGTGTGCTGCTGTTGTGTGTTTACTTACTCGGGTACTTCGTTTTTCTGCATGGAAGTGAAAGATATACTATTTACACTATGAATTACTTTGAATTTACATTTTCTTTGTTTCCTTTTGCTTTGTTTTGAGGTTTTGAGAGTTATGCATATATGTTATTCAGTTTGATAGTTGTTATGAGAATTAAATGTTTGTTATTCATGAAGCTGATATACAAATACACAGCAATTAATGTATATCATATTCACATATATACTCGGCACACACACACACACACACACACAACACACACACACACACACACACACACACGTACGTTCTCTTGCAAGTATATACACACTCTCACACACACCACCACACACACACACACACACACACACGCTCTCATGCAAGTACACACACACACACACACACCACACACACACACACACACACACACAGTCACTCAGAGTCATATGCACACATGTCTATGCACCTATATACAGCACACACACACACACACACACACACACAGAGTAGTTTTTATTACACAGTTCCGTATCCAGATGACCAAGTTCTAAATATGACTTTTTTTTTTTCTTCTTTTAATTAGCACGGCAGGTTTCAGGCTGGGAGATGGAAGGTCCAAGTCTTGCCAAGGGCACAGATTTGTTGGTCCTGCCTAGCTCTTACAAAGAGTGGCTGAATGAGCTGTTGGCCCAGGTGGCAAGCAAGACAGGTGTCACACACTTCACTTCATTCCACTTCATGGATCCATCTGTGAGAGTGTTACTCAAATTTCTTGACCAACACTTGCAGGTGTCTTTGGTCTATAAGGCCTGGTGGATGCCATGAGGTACTATGAAAGGAAGCAAAGAGCGCAGGCCGGTCGTGTGGTATCATACCAGAACAAAACTTTGTCGCACAAATGGAAAACGTCAATGCTAGTGCCTAAAATTTGTGTTATATCAAGAAAAATGGTATAATGTGTTGCTGCACACCCACACTATAGAGCTCAAAGCTGGGGAGTACTTTGTGAGCAGTGCATAACATTGGAGCCCACATGCAGGCGGCATGCAGGGAAAAGATAAGTCATAGATGATGGAAGACTGATTTTTAACGAAGTTTCCGGCGTGTTGTCAAAAGGTGTATTTTAAACAGTTGTGTGTGTGTGTGTTTGTGTGTATGTGTGTGTTTTTAATGACTTGTGAGTTGACTTCAACGCTGTGGACAGCCCTGATGTGGCCCTTTGCGGTCGGCTGGGCTGTAAGCAACATTACCTTACCTTACATAATTTGACAGACATTTATACTGCAGTTGTGTTTGGAATGATGTTATTTATCCACATATTATCTGTCTGTTAGAGTTGGATCTGAGTACTTAGAAATGCTGTTCTAGTTTCTGAAGTGCGTATTACATAGATATTTCATTGATTGAAGAGTCTGCTTTGTCTTGAGTGAAACAGTGTGCTTGCTGTAGGTATGGTAAATAGTGTGTTGCATTTGTAATAAAACATAACTTTTTTTTTTTAGACTGCATATTTTAAAATTCAAACAGATTAAGGAAAAAAGCTGTTTGCAATATTTCTTCAAAAGATGTGTATCTTTGTCCAGAAAACAAGATGATATGCATAATGCAAGAGACCAAACTATACTTTTTGTGCTGTTAGTCCTTCAACAAGTGTTTTATTTAAATGAAAGATCTATGCAAATGCAACAGCATTACTGAGGAGAAATCTGAGGAGAAAGTTATGTTAAGTACTTGACAGAGTAGTCAGATGAGTTGGCTTAGTTTTGCCTGTGACCTATCTGTCTGTCTCTGTGCTTAATATATGCTTTGGTAGAGCTGTCATGGCCGATTAACTCAAAATCCCACTGTGTGTTCATGTATTGTTTATGGCGAGTGTGTGTGCGTGTGTGTGCGTGTGTGTGTGTGTGTGTGTGTGTGTGTGTGTGTGCGTGTGTGTGTTACAATATGGTCTACAGTTTATGCAGCTAAGAATGATTAAACTCCTGGAACTGTCACGGAGGATTAGTGATATTGCAGCCAGGCAAAAATGAACGCATCCATATTTCTTATGCTTTAATGTTTAAATGTTCATGACTGATGCATACAGAAATATGAGTTCTTCCTCTTTTTGCTTGTTTTCAGTCAGGTATTTGAACTTGACATATTTACGTTACTCATGCTGTGAACAGTTCACCTACGTGAATGAACTGTCATTTGCTTTTGTCAGTAGCAGCATGCTGAAGTCAGTCAAGGCAATCATCATGAGAGTTGCAGTTGAGGAATAAATCACTAAACAATAGGCCTCAGTCAGACCGATGTTTCTGTGCTTCACTATTGAATTGCAAAAATACAGATGTTGATGACCTGCATTTTATGCCAAGCAGCGGTGTGCTAATCAAAAACATTAGCAAAGTGTCAAAGCTTAATTCAGACTTCTGCTACACCAAAAGTAAACATAATCTGTAAAAAGTGGTTGGGGATCAGGTGATCATAAGAGCATGATGATTCAGTTTCGGTAAGGTCATTTTGAGCAAGACGAGACTAACCAGAAAGTAGTCCTTCAACAAAACACTGACGGAACTCAGGTAGGAGGAAGTACGATAGAAGACTACATAGGCACATGAAATTAGAAAGGCAAGAAATGAATGACGCACAGCTGAAGAGCAGCCAGAGCAATCGCTAGAGTGTTGAACCTAATTTTCCAGGAATTTCAATGGTAATGGTATATGTACTTTCCCAGGTGAGAGATCAAAGGCAGCAGTTTTAAATGACATTGCAGGATGAGAAGTCATGATGGATGAAAATCAATAACACAATCTTTCCCTTGGTTCAGTGCTTACAGTATCGGCTGGCAATGTATGAGAAAGATTCTGAAAAAACTATCTGTGCGAGTGTTGTTGTGCTTACTCTCTGGGATCTTTGTTAAACCTTGCGAAAGCAGTGGACATCTTCTTGCCCATTCCTTCCAGCATTCTTCGATGAGCCATGCTGACAGTGAATGTGAATGTCGTGAATCTTTAAGGTGGTTTCCATCCAGTTTTCAGTGTGACAGCATGAAGGTGTACACCTGTCTTAGTGGGCCCAGCCCTTTCTTCCCCACTTCTGGCAGAAACTTTCTGCAGAATGAGTCCTGGTTTCTGATTGCTGGCATCCCCGGACATTTGACTTTGAGAAAGGATCTCGGGGGCATGTTAATGCTGCAGTTTTCCGGTTGGTGGTTGCTGCTCCAGTCCCTTGTTTTCTGTTGTTGTTGTTGTTGAAAGATGGTCGTCCAGGAGTCTGCTTAAGAAATTGTGCTGCAGGCGTATTTCCTCTTGTCTTTTTGTCACTAGGCTGCTAACTTGATAAATATGAAGATTCTGCCGCGCTTTATAACCAACCGTTGGTCTGGTGCAAAGAGAGGACTGGGGGAAGGGCGAGTGGGGGAAGGGAGATGCTGGGTGTCGTTACCAGGCATAATGCTAATCCCAATCTGAAGGGGTTGGGCGACGCCCAATCCTGCCAAGTACGGGGTCAGGCCGACCTTAAATTGAGAAGGCGGCTGCGCCCAGCTCTTGGGTCTTCTGATCGGCGAGAGGGAGGGTTGGGGGTGGGTGGGTGGCAATTGAGTTTTAGATTGTGGTTCTGTGCAGTCTCCCCGTGAAGGAGTTTGGCGAATGTGCTCCTCTAGGAGACCATTCCACTGAGGTTTCATGCACGGAAAGGTGAACTTCCTGTACTGAGGGCGTTGGGAGGGGATATTACAAGCATACGACTTGCTCCTGTGGCGACTCTTCTGGTGGCAGCTGGCTGGAGGATGACTGGAGTCGACTGCTATGAACCGTTGATAATACTTGTACGTAGTAGCAAGGTGGGCTTTCTGGGTCATATTTCTGATACGACTCATTTAAGCTGGGACAGCAAGTCCCCCAGATCTTGTGATCTGGTAGTAGTTCCGGCAAAACACATCTCTGGACTTTCTCTATGAAGTAAACGTTCTCATATATGATCAGATTTCTTATGGGCTGCTGTCTGCGAAGAATGGATGAATGATGGCAGTAGCGGGCTCAGACATCGAGGATCGAAGCCCATCCTAGTCTGCCTTGCTGTACTGTGGCACGGGGCATGGAATATTCCGTTCCTGGCTGCGTTGAACTGGAGCTGCAAGTAAACTATGTCGTGATCCGAATGGCCACACGTAGACTCCATGCGGTGAACGGGCTCTGGGCGACTGAGACAGAACATGTTCAGGGTGCTCTCACTTCTGATTGGCTGTTTATGCTTCTCACTTCTGATTGGCTGTTTATGCTTCTCACTTCTGATTGGCTGTTTATGCTTCTCACTTCTGATTGGCTGTTTATGCTTCTCACTTCTGATTGGCTGTTTATGCTCCAGACATAGGTCTGCCAGTGTGTCCTTTAAATGATGATGGCAGACCAAGGTATCGGGCTCCCTTTTCACACTATCCCCCTAGCCTAATCAAAGTCTGCGAAGTTGATGTCTCGCGTTGGGACAACAATGGAGTGGCATACTCGGTTGAAGCCGTCTGTAACCGCCGTTTTGTAAGCAGCGCCGATTGTAAGCGCTTACAAATCGGCGCACAATGCATGACTCTACAAATCGGCGCTGCTTACAAATCGGCGGCTTTACAAGTCATGCAAACGTGCGCCGATTTGTAAGCGCTTACAAATCGGCGCTGCTTACAAATCGGCGGGTTACACCGTCCTCAGTAGGACACTGGCTTTGCCCCTGACATCAGGCCTGTTGTGTGCACCAGCCAACACGTGTCGATTTCATTTAAACCCGACTCGAACCCATGACAATTTGCGATGGTCGTTGGCCGGGACTAGTACTGGTGTACTTGATAATTCTTCCTGGACAGCCATATGCACCCCGCCTGCCCTTGCGGCACTTGATATAAAGGAATTTAAAGGCACAAGTCAAAATGATTTTTTGGAGCGTGGTGTGAAGTGTTTGAGACGGTCTCTAAGTATTTTCTACGTAAAAATGAGTGAGCATATCTGTTTATGTATACGTGCTCAGGCAGTGGACCCATCAAAATCGGTTGAACTGTTTGCAGCAATTAGTGACGTACACACACACCACACACACACACACACACACAAAACACACACAGATGCGCGGCACGCGCGTGTTCACTGACCGTCGCGGCATTTCGTCACACTTGACATTACTGGTATCGATCGTTGCTGTCGATCTTTCCTACCCGGTCTCTTTTCCTTTAGTGTCTTTCGTGGCTGAAATCTTCCGTGATTGAGGCAATTGTCTAAACACAAAGCAGTAACATGTTACGCTCTGCTCTTTGTTACCTCGATTGCTATCGGGTGGAAACAACGCGTAGTGCTGCATATATGTTCATCAGACCTCCGGAGGCCGTCCACCCGTTTCCAAAATTTGCACCTGGCGTCCAATCTCTCTCTCTCTGTCCTCTCTCTCTCTTGTCTCTGTCTCTCTCTCTCTCCCCTCCTCTCTCTCTCTCCACACACACACACACACACACACAACGAAACACACACACACACACACACAAAACACACACACACACACAGAGCCCCAAAGATTTCATATTCACCAGAAAAGGAAGACGGGGATGCTGACAGCAATATTTGGAGGGAAAAAATGTGAACAACGAAAGCTCCCCCATTCCTCCACATTCCACGTCCTCCTACCCCACCCTCTCCATATTCACTCTTTTCCTCCACCTTTGAACAGAATAAAGTAGGGTTTGCTGCTTTCGATGCGTTTAGCAGTCTTTCCGAATGTTGCTTTGAATTCCAGACAGCCTTGCTTGCCTGGCTTCAACAAACACCTCCCAGCTCACCCTCCTCTTTTCAAATGCCACTGATGTACTCTCATCAGTGGGCCACTCCACCACAACTGAGGTAGTCCTAGTCAGTGGGCCATACCACTGAGGTAGCCCTGCTCAGTGGGCCATACCACTGAGGTAGCCCTGCTCAGTGGGCCATACCACTGAGGTAGCCCCGCTCAGTGGGCCATACCACTGAGGTAGCCCTGGTCAGTGGGCCATACCACTGAGGTAGCCCTGGTCAGTGGGCCATACCACTGAGGTAGCCCTGGTCAGTGGCCATACCACTGAGGTAGCCCTGCTCAGTGGGCCATACCACTGAGGTAGCCCTGCTCAGTGGGCCATACCACTGAGGTAGCCCTGTCAGTGGGCCATACCACTGAGGTAGCCCTGCTCAGTGGGCCATACCACTGAGGTAGCCCTGGTCAGTGGGCCATACCACTGAGGTAGCCCTGGTCAGTGGGCCATACCACTGAGGTAGCCCTGGTCAGTGGGCCATACCACTGAGGTAGCCCTGCTCAGTGGGCCATACCACTGAGGTAGCCCTGCTCAGTGGGCCATACCACTGACGTAGCCCTGCTCAGTGGGCCATACCACTGACGTAGCCCCGGTCAGTGGGCCATACCACTGAGGTAGCCCTGCTCAGTGGGCCATACCACTGAGGTAGCCCTGCTCAGTGGGCCATACCACTGAGGTAGCCCTGGTCAGTGGACACACCACTGAGGTAGCCCTGCTCAGTGGGCCATACCACTGAGGTAGCCCTGCTCAGTGGGCCATACCACTGAGGTAGCCCTGCTCAGTGGGCCATACCACTGAGGTAGCCCTGCTCAGTGGACCATACCACTGAGGTAGCCTGCTCAGTGGGCCATACCACTGAGGTAGCCCTGCTCAGTGGGCCATACCACTGAGGTAGCCCTGGTCAGTGGGACACACCACTGAGGTAGCCCCTGTCAAAGGGCCACACCTCAGAAATAGCTCCATATCCGTTGGTCACAACACTAACATAGCCCCTGATCTGTGAGTCACATCACTGACATAGCCCCTGATCTGTGGGTCCATCACTGACATAGCCCCTGACTGTGAGTCACATCACTGACATAGCCCCTGATCTGTGGGCCTAAACTGACATACCTCCTGATCTGTGAGTCACATCACTGACATACCCCTTATCTGTGAGTCACATCACTGACATACCTCCTGATCTGTGAGTCACATCACTAACATAGCCCCTGATCTGTGAGTCACATCACGACATACCCTCTGATCCGTGGTCACACACTGACATAGCCTCTGATCCGTGGGTCACATCCTGACAACCCCTCTGATCCGTGAGTCACATCACTGACAACTCCTGATCTGTGAGTCACATCACTGACATACCTCCTGATCTGTGAGTCACATCACTCACTGTTCAGAGAAGCATGCAGTCGTGTTTTACTTTTCAGATTTTTTATCTTGAACCCAGAATCGCAAAACTTTTCCTGTTAGGCTTATTTTACCGCTGATATCTGTGTCTTTCGTGAACAGTTTACGCCGAGGTGTTGTAGGGAGAAGTATCAAACCCGGGAACAGCTCCCGAACCCTCAGCAACAACAACCTTCCAGACTTCACCAACTGAAGTGAAAGGGACCACACTCCGACCACGTCAGCGATCAAAAGCTCTCTCCCGCACACCCCTCGCCCCCCCCCCCCCCCCCCCCCCTCCCTTTTCTCCCTAAACCAAGGACTGGAAACACCTTGCCCTTAAAACCGCGCTAAAGGGGCGTTAATTTCACCATTAACATGCAAATGCAGCTGTGCTTTATTCTGAAACCCAGATAAGTTCTCTATGGGAATTAAAGCCGTAAAACATCATTTCTGATTGAACGCGATCCAGTGCAGATTTTAAAACAAAAAGGAAGTACACAAAGTCTGGATTGATCCCCCCCCCCCCCCCCCCCCCCCCATCCCCACCAACTCTCCGCCCCCACGGCGTTGCTTTCATAGAGACCTCCGTTAGGATATTGATCTCTTCTATGACTCTTGGAGTCCGTGGTCATATTGTGTGTGTGCGTGCGTGCGTGCGTGCGTGTGTGTGTGTGTGTGTGTGTGTGTGTGTGTGCGTGTGCGTGCGCGCGCGCGCGCGCGTGCGTGCGTGCGTGCGTGTGTGCGTGGCGTGCGCGCCCACGTGCGCGCGCGCGTGTGTGTGTATGCGTGCATGCACCACAACACACACATTCACACAGAGAGAGAGGAGAGAGAGAAAGAGAGAGAGAGAGAGAGAGAGAGAGAGAGGGACACATACCTAGACTTAATCACAACCTATTTTACTGCAGTATGGATGCACTGGATGGCTTGCCAGCCCCCAAATATACCGCCGGACAGACAGACGCGAAGCGATCGGTCATTGATCAGGATACTCGGGCTTTGTTTGGCGATTGATTCCACATGTATGGGCCGTTTCCCTCCCTCGCACATGGCGCGTGGGTCCGGTCCGGCACGCAGGTCTTATTCATGTAAGAGGCAGTCACCTGCGTTTTCTCTCACCCTCTGTGTATTTTGTAGTCCTCACGTATTTCAAATAAGCGTAATTCTTCCTTCCTTCATACATGTTTTTTTTTCTTCATTTTGTTAACCTTTTTGGTCAACAATCTTCTTTTATTGTGTAAATCATAATTGCATTGAATATTAGATAATATTTGTTAAAGTTGAAAGAAGCAATAAAACTATTATCTAAAGGAAAACTGACTCAGTAAAGCTAGTATTTCAGCAGAAAATCTACTGGGGTCCAAAAGGACCCCACTTGGTCATTTTTCGTAGGTAAAATAGCTTGGTCATTTGAGGGTTAAATCCGTTAACCATTTTTTCATCCAGCAAATACCTGTGTTTGTTTCGCCGCTTATCGATTTCATTTTGATCAAGTACCTGTATTATCATTCAGAAATCACTTGTTCTGATTTTAATCAATAGTTACATTTTAAATGAGGTCACTTGAATCGTTTTTGTTCTCTTGTTTGTTATGACCGATAACCAAGACCAAAAGTCATCGGTCTGTACTGAACAAATGCTGTTTGTGATTGTTGATTTCATCTGTTGTTGGTGCTGTGCGCCAGTGTCCAGCTCGGGATAGATGGGTAAGGTTTGAACTCCCTTTCTTTGAGGGAAGTTTAGTTGTACAGTCGTCCTCGTTTCTTTAGATGTGCTACTTGAATTGTGCCGCAAGTATTGATAATTTTGGACTGATGAGTATAGTAAAAAGTCAAGGACAGCTTCGAGCTCCGCTATTCTAAATAAGAATTCGCAGAAAGGCATGAACACTTCAACACGGAAAACGGACTACAGAATATTCATGGGATCTTACGCTGTGCACGTGAAAAATCCTCCTATACTTTCTGCTTATCAGATCACTGTTCACAGCTGAGGACAAATTTTAAGGAATATCACAAAAAGTTTCACTCATTTCCATATCAATTCAGCCAACAAGCCATCGCTGTGGCACTGGCAATACATGATGCATGATGCAAAAAGTACCCAGTGTTGACATTTTCTGCACAGCATGACGCCGCACGAAAGACCAGTTGCACATCAGTGATATAACTGACAAACCGCCGAGCAGACAACTAGAACGTTGACTTTTTTTTTAATCAATGGGACAGTTTAACTTGGGAGCAAAAGTTATCTTCCTCGTTCATAATTTCTTTGATTTTAATCAAGTATTCTGACTTTTCTTCGCTACATATCATGGCGGCTACATTTTGTCTTTACTTCAATCAATATCTAATTTTCATTCCGATCAAGTTATGTACACAAGTTTGTTGTCTTTAGCAGGCGATCACGTGTGCTGATTTCAAACTATATTTCATTTTGATATCGCCATTTTTCTTCCGTATGGCTAGTAGCCCAGTCAGCCGCACAAAGCACCGCCAGTACTGAGCCCCGTCAGGAGCGATTCGACTTTCAACTTTTCCAGTGTCAAACCAAACAAAACTTTGTCAAATCATGTTGTTCACGGCCCCGCCGACCACGGAGGCCACAGCAGGGTAACATGCAGTTAACATCAGAGCTATGTGCATAAGGGTATAAGCCCAAACAGAGTAAATTCCGGAAAACTAAGTGGTCGTTCTGAAACAAAATGAACGATTTTGATTGGATTCATTGCGTCACATGGAAAGGAGAAAGCTCACGTCTCAAGACACAAGCACGACAGTTTATTCAACAGCTTGGAAGAATCTGGATTCCGAGCCAAAGTCCTCGGCATAGGGTTTGGAGCAAAAGGGAGGGGGGGGGGGGGGGGGGGGGGGGGGGGGGGGGGGGTAGGCGTATCTGTCTAAAGTCTTTCAAAACAGCTCCCTATTTCTGGCAAGAAGACCAGAGCCTAGTGCAATGGCAGACAAAGCAGAAAAGAGTCCAGTTGAATCGGGTCGAGGAGAAACAAAGACTATAATAAAGCTTAGATTTCCCAACGTACAGTAAGTGTCCGACAGCTATGTGGGTACAAACATATTCGTCTTATAACGGGAAATCGGCTTGAGAGGCGTCCCACCGTTTAGGGACAGCCGGTTCGAATCGCAGCAGCGCGCAAGGGAGTTAAAGGTGACAGGAGAAACGCCATGGGCTGGACGTGGCCCGGCCCCCTCAGAGTGAAAGGACTTCAGGCCGAAACGTTGACGGAGGTCAGTTTCCTGTCTGATGACCTGCCGACCAGCTCTCGGCGAACAAACCAACAAGCTTTCTCAAGAAAAGAAACTCACCCCGATATAAAGTTGGCCTTCATCACAAGAACCAAGACGCTTTCTCAAGAGAGGGAGTTGTCGTCTCTCCCTCCATCCTCCTCTCCACTGTAACGCACACACACACCACACACACACACACACACTCACACACACACACACACACACACACACATATATATATATATATATATAATATATATATATATATATACATACAACAAACTAATAAATTCCAAGGATAAGAAACCACCCACTCAAGCACATACTGTTAGTTAGGCGGAATCATCTACCACTGCAGATATGAATGCGTATCTCCCCCTATTTCTTCAATCTAAGGACATAAGAGCAAGCTTTGTTTATAATTCAATATATATATACATATGTATGAGAGAGAGAGAGAGAGGAGAGAGAGAGAGAGAGAGAGAGATCTTTCCGTTCGTTTGACAAGTACACAAATCAACAACAAACAAAGTACTTCAGAATGTTGTAGAGAAATCGTTCCAAACTGACATTGTCTTCAATTCTGGAGCATAGGCCTACTACGCATGTAATAAGTAGACTTTATATAACATGCCTAGTGTAGCGAGCAACAGTTCAAACGATATGACATTAAAAAAAAATTGAAATGTAATAAAAAAAATTGTAAAAAAAAAAAGGGGGGGGGGGGGTGTAATATCACGATTCCTTTAAAATTCATGTCATAATGTTAAAAGGATGTCAAGAGACTTCAATCAGCTGCAGAATCCTCAACATTCAAAGGATCATTAATAACCAAGTCCGAAGTATCCATGTCATGAGGCAGACGGGCTCACCGACTCCGGAGACCTGCCCCTTTCACACACAACCCGTGCGTGTGGCCCAGCTTCAATGGGCTTCGTCTGGCTTAGGCCGTATCCGTCATTTGTCATTTCGCGGGTGGAATCTCAGCTGACAGTCGCTACGTGCCTGCATAGAGCAGAGTAATTGATTTCTCTGTTCTCTGGGTCCCAAACTCGTTTTCCCCCCCCCCTCCACTGTTCACTCAGTGATTCGAGCGTGTGATTTTCAGCTGTGGAGACCACGTTTCATGTGGGCCCTACACCGAAAACGATGCAAGGTAAGACATTTGTTATCATTCCTTTTTAGTAACACACAGTAACATTGTGTGCAGTTGTGACTAACATTTGCATGCAGGTCTTATGAAACGATACAAATGAGCAGTGATAATTTCCAAGTCTAAAGTTTTATGAAAAAAAATCACTTCATGGAGACATTTAACAATCAGAGAGAGAGAGAGAGAGAGAGAGAGAGCGAGAGAGAGAGAGGATAATTACACAATAGGTGAGCATTGGCAGGCATTATCTTTTTATTATATATCCATCGGTTAACATATCATTCGAATACAGAAAACAAATCATCGGTTCTGAATTTAATCTAAAAATAAACCATACACACAACACACACACGCACCAACGCCCCCGCACGCACGCCC
>CM031606.1:54352172-54408582 GCA_018398815.1 Conus ventricosus | reverse complement strand
GTATTGTGTCCTCTTTCCGTAAGGTTCAGTGTCTAATCCGCCCCCCCCCCCCCCGAACTTCTGTAAGATTCGGTGTTTTGTAAACTTATTCAGTAAGGTCGGCGTCTCTATCCCCATCCCCACACCCCCCAACGGTGTTTTCTTGTCCTTTTTATTATGAGGCTTGGAGTCTTCCCTCCGCACCCCCACGTTGCAAGACCTCTTTCTACAAAGGTTCGGTGTACCTCCACTCCAGAATTTCGTGTCCTACAATGGTCGGTGTCTGTTTCGCGACCATAAACTTGTGTGCCTTTTTTCTGAGGTTCAGTGTCTTTCTTCCACCCACCCCCCTCCCATCCCCACCTCCACCCACCCTCCGGGGTTTCGTGTCTTTCTATGAGATTTGGTGTCTCTTCGAGATCTCTTCTTATAAAAGTTCGGTTTATCCATCACCCCCTCCTCCTTCAGGTTTCATGACCTCTTTCTTTACGGTTCGGTATTTCTTTCCGCAAAAGGATTTCGTGTCCTCTTTCTATGATTACAGTTTATCTCTTCCCCCACCCCACCAGGGTTTCGTGTCTTCTATCTATGTGTTTCTGGTGCCGCACCCTCCCCTCCCGCCCCGTTGCCAGGGGTTTCGTGTCTTGTATCGAAAAGATTGGAGTCTGCACCCCTCTCCACAGGTTTTGTATTCTCTTTCCATATGTTTGGGTTTCGTTTGGGTTTTTTCCTCTAAGGTTCGGTTTCTTTCTCCCTCTTCCCCGTCCCTCGTCCACCTCAGGTTATGAATCCTCTTTCTGCCAAGATTCGATGTCTGCTTCCCCCTCAGCCGTCCGCCGTTTCCTTTTTTTTTCTACAAGGTTCGTTGTGCCTACTCCCGCCCCCCACACACACCCACCCACACCGCACCCCGCCAGGATTCCCTATTTTTTTTTATTGGTTCGGTTATCTCTCCCACCCCTCCCCTCTCGCCCCTCCCCACTAACCGTAGGTTTTGTGTCGTCTTTCTGCGAGGCTTGGTGTCTCTGCCTCCACCCCCACCCCCCACCCCGCCCACCTCCACTTCCGGGTTTTCAGTCCTCTTTTGTACCAAGTTCGGTATATTTCGATTTCTTTCTTATAAAAGGTTTCCTCTATTCCTTCGCCCCATCCTCCCACCCACCTCCCACACACATACACGCACGCACAGGGTTTCGAGTCCTTTTTCTTTAAGATTCGTTTTCTCTCCTCCCGCTCCCGTATATTTGGGTTTCAAGTCCGCTTTCTACAAGTCTGTTGCTCAATACCCACTAACCCCCCCCCCCCCCCCCCCCACTCCCCCTTTCTTGGTTTCATGTCATCTTTTCACAAGGTTCGCAGTCTTCTCCACCTTTCTTTCAGAGTTGATTGTTCTCTTTCTGAAGGTTCACCGTTTCCTCTGACAGGGTATCGTGTCCTCTTCATACAACGTCCGATGTCTTCCACCCCCCCCCCCCCCTTTTACCAAAGAGTTTCGTGTTCTTCTATGAGGTTTAGTGTCCCCCTCATCCTCCTCCCCTCTCCCCCAGCCCTCGTCCACAGAGTTTCGTAATCATTTTATACTGGTCAGTATTTACTTTTCTTTCCATGATTCATTTCCTCTCCTCTTTCACACAGTGTTGCTTTCCTTTCAGCGTGACTTGTTCCTCTCCTCTTTCACACAGTGTTGCTTTCCTTTCAGCGTGACTTGTTCCTCTCCTCTTTCACACAGTGTTGCTTTCCTTTCAGCGTGACTTGTTTTCACTAGTTTAGGGTTTTCCTCACGCGATTTACTGTCATTTTGATCGGGGGTTCGTCCTTTCAGGTTTACTTTTCTCCTTTCACTGGCTGTGTTTCGTCCTTCCATATGGTTTAGCATCTCCTTTCAGAGGGTTTTGTGCCCTTTCATACAGGTGAGTGTCCTCTTTTCATAGAAATGGTCTTTTACCATTTGCACGGATTCGTGTCGTCTTTGTATGGGTTGCTTTTTGTCTTCTCTGCGATTTATTGTCCTACGTTCATGTGGTATAGTGTTTTCTTTTTGTGTCCTTCTTCCAAGTGTATTGTGTCTTTGTTGCATTCGGTTTAGTCTCTTCTTGGCGTAGTGTTTAGTTTTTTTTGCATCGTTTTGTGTCTTCTTTTCATAGGGCTTGGGATCCTCCTTTCTTGTGGATAAATGTCTTCTGTTTTTAAGAGTTTATGGTCATTACAGTTTACTGTCCTCTCCGAGTAAGTTTTAACGTTTTTCTCCCACAGGGTGCACATGTCCTCTGTCATCACGTGCAGTGTCTTTTTTGTAGGGCTAGTGTCCTACTGGAGCACTGTCTGTGTCATCACGTGCAGTGTCTTTTTTGTGTGGGGCTAGTGTCCTACTGGAGCACTGTCTGTGTCATCACGTGCAGTGTCTTTTTTGTGTGGGGCTGGTGTCCTACTGGAGCACTGTCTGTGTCATCACGTGCAGTGTCTTTTTTGTAGGGCTAGTGTCCTACTGGAGCACTGTCTGTGTCATCACGTTCAGGGTCTTTTTTGTAGGGCTAGTGTCCTACTGGAGCACTGTCTGGTGCAATCTTCTTTTAAACATTTTAGTTCTCTTTTTCAAATGGTTGTTATATGTAGAACATGGGTTCAATTCGTGGAATTTAGAATGTTATTCTTTCCCACTGTTTAATGCCTTGTTTTTCATAGGTTTTAGTGTCATGGAAGTGGCGTGTGCGTGTGCGTGTGTGTGCGTGCGTGTGTGTGCGTGCGTGCGTGCGTGTGTGTGTGCTTCCCATCTGCTGCAGAGAGAGGAAGCGGACAGCTGTGTGAAGATAGTGCTGACGCTGGCTGTGACTGAAGAGGGATTTCCGGAAGAAACCTGGACCGATTGGCACACTGATGGATCTGCCGCCAACGCAGTAGCTAGGTGAGGATCCGGTGTCTTGTGCCAGATTTTCTGAGGTGTTAACAGAACTTAAGCACTTTCCAACCAGCAAGAATTGCTTCAACTTTGAGCAGCAGTGAACCTGATAGTTGCCTCCAAGAGTGAATGGGGACAGTTCGAAGGAGCTGATGAGAAAGCTTCATGGACCAGCACAGACTGACAATGTTGCAGCGGATACCTTCCCACTGCAGTGTTAGGGAACATGGAATTTGGAGACCGGCCTGCTGAGGTTGGATCAGCAGGTGCCCAGATAGAGAGACCACCGTTCAGGAACAGAAGAGATCAAGAACAGAGGGCAGAAAGGGATGACATAGTTTTATCAGGGTACAGCAGACCAGATCACCATCATCAGACTTTGCACAGGAACATGCAAAGCTTAATAGCAACGTGCTTCACAAACTGATTGCCGCTATCCCTACTGCCAGTGAAGGAAGATGGTACATTGTATTGTGCCGGAATTCCCGAACCATGTTGAGGTAAATAACTTCAACCGGATGAGTCGGTGGTGCGCAAGGTGCCTTGTGGATCTTAAGAGGGCAGCCACATTTCCCCCTGAGAGGGAGAGTTTGGGTGTTAGGGTAAATCAGAAGAATAGTCCAGGGCTACACACCACCAGTCGGCAGAGAAAGCAAGGTAACACACCACTTCAAGTGGTGAAGACGATTGGCTTACTCTAGAACAGTGATATTCACGTTAGGATCAACTGAAGAGAAGCGGAGTAATTTTTCAACGTCAAAATCACGTCGGTTCGACAAACACAGCAGGAAGCACTATACAGAAACACGTGGTTGAATAGAATGGGAATTTGATTGACCCTGAGCATTCGCGTTCCTCTTTCCTGCACAGGCTTGCCATCCTGTATTTAATCAAATGAACCTTTCATTTGGGTACAGAGGGTGACAAAGTTGTACTGGACAGTGATGCTATGCCCCCCCCCCCCCCCCCCCCATTGCTCCATCCTCCAGTAAACACATAAAGACACACATATACACATGCATGCGCAACTCTCTCTCTCTCTCTCTCTCTCTCTCTCTCTCTCTCTCTCATTCACTTGCTCGCACACATTTACACACACACACACGCGCACACACTCTCTCACTTTCACATATGCACGCGCGCACACTCTCTCTCACGCACGCACACACACACACACACACACACACACACACACACACACACACACACACACACACACACACACACACACACACACACACACACACACCACACACACACACACACACACACACACACACACACAGCCACACACACACACCACACACACACACACACACACACACACACCGGCAAATCGAAATATTTTGTGATGGAGCAGTTCTGCACGAGCATTCTCCCCTGGAGAGTGTCATGGCAGTCATAGTGCTACAGTCCTCGGGCACTTGCCGACACTGACATCTCCCCTGGAGAGTGTCATGGCAGTCATAGTGCTTCAGTCCTCAGGCACTTGCCGACACCCACATATTCCCTGGAGAGTGTCATGGCAGTCATAGTGCTACAGTCCTCAGGCACTTGCCGACACTGACATCTCCCCTGGAGAGTGTCATGGCAGTCATAGTGCTACAGTCCTCAGGCACTTGCCGACACTGACATCTTGAGCCCTTACTCTGAACATGGAGAGTGAACTGGAATTCAGGCCATTATGAGAGCAGGACATGAAAGGTCTCATAATTTTACGTGTTTTTGTGATGATACAGATGATGATCTTAAATAACTCTGTTCTGGTCCGTTTTGTTGATAGCAACCCTTTTTCTTATAGTGTTAAAACTGGAAAACGTGTACGTTTTGATATAGACGTTGGTGAAATTTATAATGCTGTTCACGTGATGCATCTCGTTAACCAAAGTATTGTCTTATGGCCAGAGAACAAGAAAAGAAAAACTTACTAAAATCTGAACAGTTTTGTTCCATGGAGTGAGTGGATAGCATTCATTTACACAGAAAGTCAGGAGTTGAAAGGAAATTCTAACGTTTCTGTCAACAGGAGCACGAACTGCTGCTTCATTGGGCACGGAGAGGGTGACCAGGACACGTGCATGCAGCGGATCACAAGCTTCACCAGTGTTCATAGCACCTGCTTCTTTTGGAGGGAGTTGTCTTTTTTATATGGTTTAATCGCCCCCCCCCCCCCCCCCCAAGGACTCCGTTTCTTTTTCAGTCACAGGATTCAGTCACTTAGTGCATATATTAAGTATCCCCTTCATTCAACGTGTTCAGTATTGTTTTGATTTTACGGGTTTTTGTGTATTCTTTCCCAAGGTTACTGCCCTTTTCATTCACAAGTATGTGTGTGTCTTATTTCTTGAGGTTTAGAATTGTCCTTTCTACAGAGTCTTTCTTTCATATGAACAGCATGTGTGCTCTGGGTTCTTATGTCGGTCTTCTGTGGAACGAGGATACATCGCAGAGGGTACCAGAGGGAGTATTTTCTGGAGGACGTGAAAGATTGACTCAAAGCTTTGCAGCGTGTTGCATGATTCAGAGATCTGGAGCATGGACGCGTGTTTTCAGATAACCTGGGTCTGGCTGCAGTGCTGTTGAGGAATGTTTTGGCCCTCTCGAAATGTTCCCTTGTGCGCACCTGGTACCTCCTGATCTGAGTATCCCCACAATCACAGAAAGCCCGACATGATAATGAGTCAGCATGTTGATCCTTGCATAGGTATTGAGGTTTTTCTATCATAGGGTATCGTTCGTCAAATAGTAAGCATGCGCAGTGTTCTCGTTCATAGGATGCAGTGTCATCTAGTTTTGCGCTCTTTCATGGTTGTTTTTGAGCGATTAGTGTCTATTTTCCATATGATTTTGTGTCCTTTGTGTTAGCATTCACTTTCTGTTTGATGCGGTGTCCTTTTTTTGTAAGGTTTAGTATCTTTCCATAGTTTGATAACCTCCTTTATAGAGTATAGTGTCCTGTTTCTCTAGGGTTAGTGTGATCTTCAGTAGGATCAAGTGTCTTCTTTCCCTCGAACTTAGTATCCATTCATATGGTTTGGTGTCATCTTTTTACAGGACTTAATGTGATAAGCTCCAAACAGAAGGGACGTCCTCGAATCAACATAGCCATGACTTCAGTGCCAGAACTGGGCAAACACTTCGCCAGAGCCATTGTCAGGGCCCTAGAGGACTGCCCGACAGACAGCGCTTCATCACGGTGGAACCACATCCGCGATACCACCTACCAATCCGCCTCAGACAGCTATGGGAAGAGAGTTGAGGATGAATGAGGATTGGTTCGAAACAGGAATCGTGAAGATGGAGCCTGCCATTGCTGCTAAGCGAGCCGCACTCCTAGATCACAAGAGAGAGCCCTCGAAGAAGGCGCTGGCCGCACTCCGAAAAGCTTGCAACAACGCCGAGCGGATCGCCTGTAAATGAGTCAGAGTTCTGGTTGAACTTGTACCAGGGCATCCAGATCTCCGCCGACTGCGGCAACATCTGCGCCATGTGCGAGGGCATGAAGAAAGCGTTCGGACCTAGTGCCATCAAGGTCACTCCTCTGAAATCTACGTCGGGGGAAGTCATCACTGACCGCAGCAAACGGACAGATGGACGGAGCACTACCAGAAGCTGTACTCCCGGGAGAACTCGGTCACCCACACAGCCTTCGAGAACACCCCTTCCCCCCCCCCCCCCCCCCCCCCCCCCTGCCTGCCATGGAGAGTTCGGCGCCCCACTCCCCATTGAGGAACTCGGCAAGGCCATCGACTCGCTAGCCTGTATTAAAGTTCAAGGTAGTGACGGAATTTTGCCGAAAGTCATCAAAGCCAGAAAGAAGAGTTCTCTCCTCGGTCACTTCAATGAGCTTCTGCTGCAGTGTTGGGAGTAAGCGACCGTACCCCAGGACATGCGCGGTGCAAGCATGATCACGCTGTACAAGAACACAGGGAATCGCAGTGTTTGCAACAACTATTGTGGAATATAGGCCGGTTTGCGAGACGAGATGTATGATTTCTTCACTACATCTCTCTCTCTCTCTCTCTCTCTCTCTCTCTCTCTCTCTCTCTCGTTCCCTCTCGCTCTTTCGCTCTCTCTCTCTCTCTGTCTTGCTCTCTTCTTTGTTTTTTGTTCCTCCCTTCTCTCCTTAGCGCACATCTGGCATCATCCTTGCATACTTATTTTCGTCTTTCGTTCGTTTCAAGGATGGTTCCCGGAAGATGTCCCGTGGTGCATTCCATGTCATGCGCCACTCACAATGAAACATGTTCTTTTAGAGTGTTGGGACTTGCACGATGTGAGACACAAACATTTTACAGCGGAGTCCATGAAGATCCTGTTCAGGGATGTCCCGCCTGACGTGATCCTTGAGTTTTTGAGAGAGATTAACATTTTTTATCTGATTTAAGATTTTACGGCAGAAAGATTTTTAACAAAGTTTCTGGTGCGTTTCTAGATGTCATTTAAAGAGATGTGTGAAAGTTTTTTGTTGTTTTTTTTTAAAAAAATGACTGGTGAGTTGATTTTAACGTGGTGACAGCCCTGATGTGGCCCTTTGCGGTCGGCTGGGCTATAAGCAACATTATCTTATCTTATCCCGGAAGATGTCCGGGTCTTTCTCTTTTTTTTATCTTTTTTTTTTTCCTCCTATAACCTTTGTATCTTTTTGTTTAACAGTGTGAAAGTGTCACTACACTAAACACTAGGACAAAACTAAACCCTGACGCGCTGTAACAAACGCCAAAACATTAAAATCAGCAAAATGATGTCCATTAATAGCAATAAAACATTCAGACTCGCATGGTGCGTGAGAGTTGAAGGGTACAAAAAAGAAAGAAGAAAAAAAGGACCGCCTTAAAATTAAAAAAAAGCCAAAAATAAAAAAAAAGATAAAAAAAAATCGAGCAAATAAAGACAAAAAAGGAAATAACAAAAGACAGAAAAAAAATAGTAAAGGCGGGGTGGTGGAGGGAGAAAAAGAAAAGATTAAAAAAAATCAAGCAAATAAAAAAGACAAAAAAGGAAAAAAAAAAGACAAAAAATTTAGTAAAGGCGGGGTGGTGGAGGGAGAAAAATATTGTGGAATATTCCTCCTCCTTGTTGGTAAAGCCTTCTTCCGCGTCGTCAACAGGCTGCAGCTACCCGCCAAACGAGTATGCCCAGACGCACAGTGCGGCTTCAGAGCTGCGAGGTCGACGATCGAAATGGTATTCTCCCTGAGGCAGCTGCAGGAGAAGTGAGGCGAGCAGAGACGACCCTTGTTCATCGACTTCATCGACCTGACCAAGGTCAGGTCAGGCCTCCTCGCCCTACTACACCGACTGGATGTTCCGTAAGCCTGGGAAAGACCTTACCAACCGTTCAAACTGTCGTTCAATAGCTCTGACGACTGCCTCTGCAAGCTAATGAAAAGGATATCCGCTCCCGTCTGATGTGGAAGCTGGAAACCAGTGGCCTTTTGGCCAATGAACAGTGCGGGTTCCGGAAGCACCTTTCAACCGTTGACCATTTAGTCCGCCTGGAAACCACCATCTGCAACGCGTTCATTAATACACTACATGGGGTTGCTATCTTTTTTATCTGGAAAAAGTGTGCGACACCATTTGAAAATATGAAATTTATATGGATCTTCATAAACTTGGTTTTCGTGGTCATCTGCCCATATTCATTAAAAACTTTCTGGCTGATCGGCAATTCCAAGTCCGTATTGGGACCACTCCGTCTGACATCCACGGGCAGGAGTTGGGTGTATCTCAAAGGAGAATTCTTTATCCTCCTCTCTTAAGTATCAAAATTGAAATTCTCAATTCAGGAAACCAGGGTTCCGAGTCCTGTTTGTTGATGACTTCGCACTGTACGCAGTTGGAGCCTCTTATGCCAACATAAAGAAGCCAAATTTCTGGGTGCTATTTTTTTTATAAAAACTGCTCGTCAGAAAGCACTGAATATTCTAAGAGTTGTGGCACACACGTATTGGGGCGCTGATTAAAAAAAACAAAAAACTTCAAATTTACAGGGCTCTGATCTCTCCAAACTGGACTATGGGTGTCTAGTGTACGGCTGTGCCAGACCGTCCTACCTGAAAGGTCCAGATCCCATCCACCATCGTGGGCTTTGACTCTGTCTGGGTGCATTCCGCACCACCCCTGTTTACAGCCTGTATGCTGAGGCAGGAGGACCATCCCTCTCGAATCGTCGGCTGAAACTTGCCTCGAACTACTGTTTGAATCTATCCTCTGAACCCCAAACCCTGCAGATGACTTGTGTTTTTGTACGCAGGTTTCAAAAGAAAACCGAAGACTACCCCAGTTCCATTCCACCCTTTTGAACAATGCAGATATAGACCTTGGAGTGGTGTGTTATTTGTCCAAGTTTCCTGATGACCCACCATTGACTTTCTCCACTTCAGAGATCCGGTTTCATGTAGCCTCATACCGTGAAGATTCCACTAGCTCCCCTTTTCAAGTCCTTTTTCACCTGTGTTCGAAGTCTCTATCCTTATGGAGAATTTTCACTGACGGTTCCAAATTTGAGGGGGGGGGGGGGTGTCTCTGCTTTGTGTTGTGCAACAGGTCCTTCTCAACGATGTTCTAAACACATTCCCACCGACAGGTCTGTCTACAGTGCTGAGTTGACAGCCTTGATCCTGGCTCTTGAAATGGTTTGAAAATCAAAAAGATTTCCTCATTTTGTCGGGACTCCTTTCTGCATTGGAGGTCAAGCACCCCCAGCTGCTGAAGTTATTTGAGCTGTATACCTCTCTGAAATCAAATGGATGTGATTATATAGTTTTTGCTTGGGTTCCCAGCCATGTGGGTATTCGAGGCAACGAGTTGGTTAACTTGCCAAGAGTGCCACAAAGAAAGAGTTGAGCAGATTGTCTGTCACTCACACTGATCTGAAACCCAAAACCCAGGCTTATGTCAAAGAACTCTGGCAAGAGGAATGGAACTTGCAGACGGATAACGAGCTTTTTTAAGACCCGTCCAACCCAGACGGAGTTTTTATCATGTTCCTGAGGCGGCCGTAAAGAAGAAACGGTCTTGTGCCGTTTGGATACAACCACTTCTTTCACACCCCATGAAAACCTTGTTCGTAGATGTCCCACCTGATGTGATCTTTGAATTTCTGAAGATTACCATTTTTCATCTGATCTAAGATTTCATGTAGGAAAGATTTTAACCAAAATTCCCGGTGTGTTTTGGATGGTGTCTTAAAGGGTTGTGTGAATGAGTTGCTATTTTTTTTTGACAATGATTTGTGAGTTGACTTCAACGGGGTGACATCCCTGATAACGCCTTTTGCGGTCGGCTGGGCTATAAGCAACATTACCTTACCTTACACCCAAGCTCCTGAAGATGATCACGTCATTCCAGGACAACATGAATGGCACCGTCCAGTACGATGGTTCATTTCGGACCCTGTCCCAATCAAGGGCGCTGTCAGTCAAGGGCGCTGTCAAACAAGGGCGCTGTCAATCAAGGGCGCTGTCAGTCAAGGGCGCCGTCAGTCAAGGGCGCCGTCAGTCAAGGGCGCTGCCAGTCAAGGGCGCTGTCAGTCAAGGGCGCTGTCGATCAAGGGCGCTGTCAATCAAGGGCGCTGTCAGTCAAGGGCGCTGTCAATCAAGGGCGCTGTCAGTCAAGGGCGCTGTCAATCAAGGGCGCTGTCAGTCAAGGGCGCTGTCAGTCAAGGGCGCTGTCAAACAAGGGCGCTGTCAAACAAGGGCGCTGTCAATCAAGGGCGCTGTCAATCAAGGGCGCTGTCAATCAAGGGCGCTGTCAGTCAAGGGCGCTGTCAGTCAAGGGCGCTGTCAGTCAAGGGCGCTGTCAGTCAAGGGCGCTGTCAGTCAAGGGCGCTGTCAGTCAAGGGCGCTGTCAATCAAGGGCGCTGTCAATCAAGGGCGCTGTCAATCAAGGGCGCTGTCAATCAAGGGCGCTGTCAGTCAAGGGCGCTGTCAAACAAGGGCGCTGTCAATCGAGGGCGCTGTCAAACGAGGGCGCTGTCAAACGAGGGCGCTGTCAAACGAGGGCGCTGTCAAACAAGGGCGCTGTCAATCAAGGGCGCTGTCAAACAAGGGTGCGGGCTCGCTCCGACACTCGTGGGCGTCGTCTTTTCCCTGCTGCTGCGCTACGCCTTCTGACAGTCTGAAGACGGTATCTTCCTCCACACCAGGAGTGACGGAAGCCTCTTCAACCCGGCATACTTCTGAGCAAAGACGAAGTGCGGAAAGTCCTCATCAGGGAGATGCTCTTCGCAGACGACGCCGCACTCACCGCCCACACCGAGGAAGCGCTACAACGGCTCATCACCTGCTTCGCTGATGCCTGCACCGAGTACAGCCTCACTATCAGATTGAAGAAAACAAACGTGGGCCAAGACGCCAGCAGCACTCCTCGCATCACCATCGGTGATCACACTCTCGAAGTGGTCGACGACTTAAGTTACCTGGGCTCCGCCATATCCAGCAGCCTCTCTCTGGACGCCGAGTTGAACGTGCGGATCGGCAAGGCAGCAAGAGCAATGGCCTGTCTAGCGAAGAGAGTCTGGAACAACACCACGCTAACGTCAAACACCAAGATGAAAGTGTACCAAGCCTGTGTGCTGAGCACTCTTCTCTACGGCTGCGAAGCATGGACTCTGTACTCACAAGAACGCAGACTGAACACCTTGCACCTGCGCTGCCTCAAGACTCCTGGGCAATGATTGGCAGGACCGCATCACCAACAAGGACGTCCTGGCCCAGGCAGGGATGCCTAGCATGTTCGCCATGCTGACACAGACGCCTGCGCTGGCTTGGCATCCCAAAGGTCATGCTCTACGGCGAGCTGGCTACGGGCTCCAGACCCACAAGATGGCCCGCCCTACGCTACAAGGATGTATACAAGTGCGACCTGAGGGCAGACAGCCTCGACCCAGCAGACCTGAAGACAGCAGCTTCAGACCGGGTCAGCTGGTGGTCCCCTATCAAGGCCGGCATTAAAGAAGCAGAGCAGAGCAGAGAGGCCCGGTGGGGAGAACGAAGGCGCCGCAGACGGCAAAGAATTGCGTCAGCACCCACAGACACTCGTGAACAAGACAACCTGCAGCAGCTGCAACAGTCTGCCGCACGAGGATCGGGCTCTTCAGCCACAGCAGGCGCTGCAACTCCACAACTGACTGATCCACGGCGCAGCACCATTGTCTCACGAGACAGACGGATGCCATCATCATCGAGTGTGATAAGGTACGAGGACCTCTTCTCATATTGGTTTGTGTCCCTTTCTTCAAGGAGTTATGGTCTTCTTTTATAGGATTATTGTAATGTTTTGATGTGTTCCATCCATGGAGCTTATAGCCACTTCTGTCACAAGCTTTACTTCTCTCTCTTCCATCAGGTTTGGCATCTCCCGTACGCATAGTTTAACGTTATCTTCTTCCAGAGTGATAATTTTTTCATAGGGTTGATAACTTAAGGGTTTTTGTCTTTATTCACAGGATTTAGAGTCTTCTTTCTTGAGATTAAAATAATGTCTTCACTGGCTTTTAGTATCCTCTTTAGTTTCGCTGTTTATGAACTAAAGGCCTTGGTGTCTTCTTTGCATGATATATTTTCTTCTTTCTCATGGTTTAGTGGCCTCTTCTTCAGAATGTAATCTCGGGTTACTCTTTCGGCAGGCCCATACAAGGGTGACCGCTGTTCGAGAATTAGTACCAGTCTGCCAGAGAACCACTGTGCTACGTCTTCCAGGACAAAGACCATCCTCACCGAGAACATTCCAGGTCTTGGGGGAAAGGGTTCTCAAGGCAACGCTGTGCTATAAAGACAACCGACGATGATGTAAGTTCAAATTCTGTACTTCGAAGCAGTTCTTAAGCTGGTGTTTAACTGGTAAGGTTCGTCTTTTGAAATCGGATGATAATAGACAGGTAGGCGGGTAGGTAGGTATGTGTAGTTAGAATAATTTGTTTGATTTGAGGACTTTGTGGGGGTTTTTGCTCTTTCAAATGGATTCTTGTAGCCCCATCTCCCCCTTTTCTATGCATTGTAGAGTGGATGTGCAACTCTCCCTCCCCCTTCCTCCCTCCCTCCCTCCTTCATCCCTCCATTCTCCCTACTCCACCTGTCCGTGTCTTACCGCCTTTTTCCTCCCCATCTTCACCGCTTTTACCGACTGATCTTTTACAAAGGAACTCGGCTGTCGGTTCTTTAGTAACTTAATGCAGAGGAAAAAATATATACTTTTTTTTTTCAACCCGCAGAACATAACTGACCTCAAACGCGTATTCTGGAACTACAGGAAAGAGAAAAGGGGGCAAAATGTGGGAAGAAATTCTATTGATTTCGGCAGTAGTGCAGAAATGAGATTTTCACTGGGGGTGAGAGATGGAGAAATGAGGCATGATGGAAGATGATTACACTGAGCCATGCGAAAGGGGGATATTAAATCTGATGACAGAAGAGAGTGAATAAATATTAATTAAATCAAATGCGTGCGCGCGCGCACACACACACACGCGCGCACACACACGCGCACGCACACGCACACGCACACACACACACACACACACACACACACTATCCCCACAAACAACACCACCCCTCCACTCTACAGACGCACGTGCACTCTTATCTTCTTTTTTTTTTGGACAAGCATCGAGATTTTGTGTTCATACGGATAGGTGAACAATACTATTTTTTGTGAACAGGAAAGAATCGCACAAATTTAAAAATTCAAATCTTAAATAAATGTTAGCGAACCGCCCAGAGAACGTGGACAAACGAGTTACAAGACAAAACACGACGCGTTTCGACCTCTTAGGTCTTCGTCTGGTGATAATTAAACGAATAAAACAACGAAAATTCACTTAGCTTTGGTCGCTTCAGATCGCTCAGGCTTCAGCGCAAGGAAGAAGGCGTTGAATGAGAACGAGGCTGTTGGAAGGTAAGTAGTGAGCGAGTCAAAGTCGTAATGATGATAATAATATTACTGATAGGAATACTATTAATGGTCAAAATATTGGGGGGGGGGGGGGGGGGGGGAGAGGGGGGGGAAAGATCAATCTTGGTGTCAATAAGTATGTGTATGGGAGAAAGAGTGGGTTAGAGGATTCTTAAGCAGCAGGGTTGCCGTGGCAACAGTCCCAGAGGGATGGTGATGTCAGTGCTAGGGGTAGTATCAATACTAGCAATAGTATTACTGAATTATATTGCTAACAACGATAGTGAAGGTTAAGGTAACGAAAGCATGATACAGAAATATATTTAGAAAATACATTTTTATAATAATCAAATAAAAGAAACATTAAAAGTAATAATAATAATAATAATAATAATAATAAATTAAAATAAAAATAGAAAAAAAGAAGAAAAAAATAATCATAATAAATGCATAAATAAGATAGCTATGTTATGTGTGAGATGAATAGTGGGAGATAAGGTAGTATGTGTGTGTGTAGTGGGAGGATATTGTGGGCTGAGATTGATATATATATATATATATATCTCCCCCCTATTTTTCACGACCAACGATAAAGGAGCTAGCATTCTATTCATTATGTGTGTGTGTGAGTGTGTGTGTGTGTGTGTGTGTGTGTGTGTGTGTGTGTGTGTTCCATTTGTAATATCAGCCTTATTCATTGGTTACCCCCACCTCCACCCCCAACAACCGCCATACCCACCAACATCCCTACACACATCATTACTAGGGCAGGGGGGGGGGGGGGGGGGGGAAGTCGATTGATGTAGCAAATGGAGAGACTCGGAGAGTGTAGGAAAAGGGAAGGGGAAGATAGCTGCAACCTATGTTTGAGGTAAACAGAGGTAGGGTGTGCGTAGGTGGAGGATATTTCAGGCTGGAGCTGCAGAGATGGAATGGCACATACTACTTTTGGACGTTGATGCCATGAGGGTGCACGGTGCCCAGTTTGGCAATGAGATGAGATTCCTGCATAAGGCGTTCAAAGTTATCACTCTTAGATTGCCAAAGTGCCAAGACTTTGACATGGTTGATGTTGTGTTGGGCATGGTTGAAGTGTAGAGCGACTGGTTTGGGCCGATGGTGGCGGATGTCGGCCAGGTGTTCAGAGATGCGCGTCTCAAGTGTGCGAGATGTCTCACCTACATAGATCTTACCGCACAGCTGACAGTGGATGGCATACACAATGTTGTGGCTCTGGCAGGAGAAAGTGCGTTTAATAGTGAAAGAGCCTGTGGGGCCATGTAGGATGGTGTCTGGTTTGGTGAGAGAGCAGATTTTGCAGTTGGGTTTTGAGCAGGGGAAAGTACCTGGTGGCTTAGGTGTGAAGATTTTGTTCAGCTTAGAGCGCACCAGTAGGTCGTTGAGGTTTTTGTCACGTTTGAAAGTGATCATTGGTTTCGTCTCAAAGGCAGGTTTATGATTTTCTACCATGTGCCAGTTAGACTTCAGGATCCTGCAGATGGGCAGATTTTACTTATTAAAAAATCAGTTTACTTATTAAGTGAATTTTGTATTTGAGAATTATTTGCACAAGAATTCTGTTAAAAATATTTGTTTACTTCAACAGGGGAAAAGAACTCCAGTATTAACGGCTGTGGAAAACGGAGACCAGGACGAGTGAACTCGGGGAATCCTGCTTATTGCTGCTAGGAGAGTAGGTGCGGTGGTCATGTACTTGAATCTTTTCCTCTTTTTCTCATTCCTTCTGCATTTTTTCAGTACAGCTCCCCCACCCCCACCCCGCCCGCCTTCTTTTATACTTTAGTTGTGTTTTGTAGACATAGAATCTTGTTTTTAAACAGAGTTCAGCACCTGGCTCGTAGGAGAAGTTCACCGTGTGCTTTCAGATGGTTTGTCTTTTCCTGAGGATTCGGTGTCTTCTTCATTCACAATGTTTCTTGTATTTTTTTTCAATGTTGTCTCCTTCATTAAAAGGGCTTAGAGTCAGCTTAATCAGGGTCTATTGTCTTCTTGATTCACAAAATACAGTGTTTTGTCTCCCGGGTTTTGTGCGTCTTTCTAACGTTAGTGTCGGTCGTTCTTATGCTTAATATAGCGGCTCAGGTTTCTTATGTCGGTGTTCTGTGGTACAAGGACACAAAACGGGGTACCAGAGGAATATTTTCTGGAAGAGCATGAATGGTTGACTCCACTACGTAGCAGGTCTCCAATTTACTCAGGGATCTGGAACATGGACGCATGTTTTCGGATCATCAGGGACTGAGCTGCAGAGCTGTTAAGGAAGTCTTTAGAGCTCTTCCTGAAATATTCCTTAGTGCGCACCTGGCACACCCTGATCTGAGCGTCCTTTAATACACAGAACATCTGTCAGTGGCATGGTAAGCAGCGTGAACATGGGGATCCTTTATGTTCTGAAGTATTTCCACTCCGAGATAAAGCATCTTACTATCTGAGGTTTTTGTGTTCCCGTTCTTACAGCTGCGGACTTCTTCCATGAGTTTTTGATAGGTTTTAGTGTCTTCCTCCCGTGGGGCTTATCCTTTTTTTGCCCAAAGAGTTAGTGTCAGCTTTTTTTCGTAGAGAAAAATGACACCCTTTCATATTTAATGTAAGCGTCTTTCAGAATGCTAGTCTTTGTTCTGTAGGTTGATTTGTGTTTTCTAAAGCTTACGCCTCATTCACTGTCTTCTCGTTCCCAGGTTTACTTTTTTTTCTCATAAACTTAACTGTCTTCTTCATTCTCAGCTTGAATGAGCACTATTTTTAGGCGTTAGCTTCTACATTTTATGCTTCAGTGTATTCCTTCTCGGTGTTTAGCTGCGACTTCTCGGTCTGTACGTCTCTTTGGAACGATTGGGTGCAATCTTTTAATCTTTCAAATAGTATTCAGTTTTTCCTTTTATGGCCCAATATTAGTATGTTCTTGTTTAATGTTCTTTCATAGGGTTGAGTATCCTTGTTAAGTAGCGAGTGTTGTCCTTCTGGACAGCCTGGTTTCCTCTGTTCACATGCTTTACTGTTCTCTTCCCCCTAAGGTTTAGTCTTCTCCCTTTCAAAGCAATTAGTTAAGCTTTTCTTACAGTGTAGTTTCATATTTGTTAGGGTTTAGCGTAATCTTTCCGAGAGGTATAGAAGCCCTTTCATATGGTATGGGGGGGAGGACTTAGTTTCCTCTTTTCGCAAGGTTTAAGGTCCTCCTTTCGTGTGGTTCAGTGTCCTTTTTTAATTTTTTTTTTAGGTGTAATGGTCTCGCTTTACAGTTTTTCCTCATTTAAATACGTTTAAGCATCTTTCCTCTATAGGGTTTACAGTCTTTTTGTCTTGACGTTTAGTTACCTCCTCTTTCGCCTCTCATAAAGTTTAGTATAGTTTTTCAGAATGACGGAGTCCTTTTTCCGAAGGTTGATTTCTGTGTGTTTTGTTGGGGCATATGCTTCATTCACAAGGCTTGTTGTTGGTTTGCCATGTTTTAGTCGCTCGTATCATGGGCATTGATATTTTCCCACGTTCAGTGTTTATGAACTTTTTCCCGTAGGTTTTAGTGTCTTTTTCATAGGATTAAGTCTTCATTTTCATGGTTGAGCGACTTCTCCTTGGTCAGGAACTTTTTTGTTTAGCTAGATCATAAAGGGTGATCACTCTCCGGGAATCAGAACCAGTCTACCTGAGGACCATTGCGCTACGCCTTCCGGGACAGTTGCCATCCCCAGCAAGGGCATGCAGATCTAGGGTCGGGATATTACCAAGACTGTCACTGCGTTCAATGCAGCAGTACTAGAAACTTTAACGGAATCTTTCCCCAAGGGAATGCAGGAGACCAGGGATGCCCAAAGCTATCTTCTTAGAACTTGACAAACCACTATCTTCAGACCTTGAACAGGACACTGGCCGAAAGTTGAAGATTGTCCTTAGTCCTCCAGCCAGCGCGGGCGAGTGGAGTAGACAGCACGGCATGTCCTACAGGAATACCTAAGCCATGCTGATCTGAGAGACAGTACGGGGGGGGGGGGGGGGGGGGGGGATGTGGCGGTGGCTGTGTGGGTGCTTTGGGGTTGTCCAAAGAACACCCTAATTCCTCTGACGGGTCTGCCAGTGAAACGGCGACCGAGAAGAATCGTCCAGGGCTTCAAAACGGACAGCACCAGGTACAACACCGCCACCAATGGTAAACACGGGTAGTTTATGTGAGAGCATTTACGTTTTCATTGGGATCAAGTGATGCGGGGCGGAAGAGTTCGCATCGTTGAAATCGTCCAATTTTGATAGCGGCGCAAAAAAGCATTTTACAGAGAGTAATGGGTATGAAATTTGAAATTGCTTGGTTACAAGCTTCCCTTTTGCTTTTTTTCTGTTGGGTGTCGGCATTCTGTATTTCACAAAACAAACGTTTCTTTTAAATGGGTGACAGATTTCAAGGGAACCCGGATAACATGCTTTCCTCTCCCTTCCCCACCCCTTATCCACCCCTTGCTGCCCCCTCTCCTCGAATTTCCTCCCACTGCCAACATGTGTATGCGCACACACACACACACCACACACACACACACACACACACACACACACACATACACACGCACACACACACAAGCAAGGATGTTTTATAATAATTACTAGCATCTACCAAGCCTAGGAGGTAGAGCTATATGCAGAATTACCCGGTAAATTTGTGTAAAAAAAAACCCAAACACTTTGTTCTCTTCTTGCGAAATGAACCTCGACCGTGGTTTCAGACCTTCCATTGGAACCCATAGCACTTTCAACCTTGGGTAGTCCAGAGTGCTATGGGTTCAAATGGAATGTCTGAAACCACAGTTTTCTGTTGAAATCAAATCAACATATCCAATCATAATCAAACAAAAACATAGCTCGTTTAAATTTTCCGTCCCAGTTGTCGATTCTACTTCTTCGGATCAAAGACATTTTTCAGAGCATTCTATAGTCTTGACTGGGTTTTATTCTTGAAAAGGAATACGTGTTACTTCACCTCTACAGGTTTGACGTAAGTTCTGTATGTTTCAGGACTGTTTGAACAGTTGCGCATATACCAGAAATGTTGGCGAAGGATTCGTTCAAGCATTTGGACTCTGTTGCATCAGTCGACTTGGCGTCTGGTTCCTTGGCGTTTATCGGATGTCTGGGCAACCGTCATAATTGGGAGCGAGACAGGAAAGACCGGGTCGAACGCGAGGGTCAGTTCTCTCTCTCTCTCTCTCTCTCTCTGTCTCTGTCCCCCCCCCCCCCTTCCGTAATACACACACACACACACTGTCTCTAAACGCTCGCTCGCTCTCTCTCTCTCTCTCTCTCTCTCTTCTCTCTCTCTCTCTCTCTCTCTCTTCTACATACACACACACACACACACACACACACACACACACATACACACACACACACATACACACACACACACACACACACACACACACACACTGTAAAGCACAGACTAGACAGAAATAAATATCTCGCATCACACACAATCTTACTCCATACGCGTTCTTACCCAGGGATATAACACTTAGACTTTTGAAAAAAATACCACCCCTTCTTTATTGAATTACTAAGAAATTTCTACACTCAGAATTCCGAGGTGTAGAACAGAAAAGAATGGGGATAGTCTTAAAAGGTTTTTCACTCAGCTTAAAATCCACCGAAAGATTCTCCCAAGTCTTTCCTCGTCGCCTCTCTCCCCTGTAGTTCACCAGGGACGACGTCAACGACCCCAACCTGGGTCTGGCTCCACGACTAGACAACGTAGCCCGGGACCTTCCCTCTGTATGTCTTCACAACCGGTGCAGCCTCAAACGCCTACGGCAGGGAGCTCCTCCAGCTTCTTCACTCCCGTAGCGGAGCATGCCATCTGTACGTCTTCACAACCGGTGCAGCCTCAAACGCCTACGGCAGGGAGCTCCTCCAGCTTCTTCACTCCCGTAGCGGAGCATGCCACCTCTACAAAGTCCGGGCCTCTCTTTCCCAGGACTTACTAGCGTCTCACGCTCTCCCTCTCGGTCTGTCACAGCAGACAGCTAAACATCGACCGGCCACACATACAGACTTCAAGCTCACCCGTTATAAAAACTGCACGAGAACCATGCATCTCCCCTCTAAAACCTGTGCACGGGCTAGACACATGTCTGCATCAGCGTATCAAACTTTTACACCCGTTTGGGTGCACTTATACACTGCAATAAAATGAATGCACCTCTATTTCTATACTAAACACAATTAAATAAAAACCTATAAAAAATATCAAAACATTTTTCTTTACACACACACACACACGCTCGCACACACTCGCACACGCTCTCTCACTCACACTTTTTTTCCAACCAACACAACACAAACGTATTAAAACTGCTCTGAGACAGATGAGAAGAGAAAGAGGTTAAAGTATATTGAGATCCTGATAAGTTGCAAGAACAGTGCTCAAATAAGACTCGTGGTTAGAGGGGTAGGGGAAAAGGGGGTGGTGATAAGGTTGGAGGCGGGATGGATTTTCTCAAACGTTTTTGCGTTTCGTTCCGCATCCATAGAGTATGTGCACGTGTGGATTCTATTCCTTGTCTTAAAGTATTAAGAAATGTACGCAGATACCACTGACAGATTTTTTCCCCAGAGGTTGAAATGGAAACGAATGCCAACTGTTCACTCTCCTAAACACACCGCGATACATACGCGAGCGCGCGCACGCGCACGCGCGCGCACACACACACACACGCACGCACACACACACACACACACACACACACACACACACACACACACACACACACACACACACACAAAGGTGAGAGGCCGAGAAACGTTGATTAAAAACTGTATTTTATTGAAGTTAGTGCCATACCATGCGTTGCTAAGTGTTCCTCCACCAAATATCCAGTCGACCAGTTCGTTTACAGCGATCTCTGTCTTAAGCTGTGTAAAAGGAAAATTAGTGTAGAGGGATACCGCATTGTGTTTTCTGATGAAAGATTGTTGAAACCTTTTATGTTGTTCACATAACATATCGTACACACCTAACTATTGTTAGACTGCAAGGTATTTGAACGCGCAGATACTTTGCAAAATCAAAATCATTTCGCTGAATTTTAGTGAGCTGGAATCATTTGCGCAGAATGTTCAATGTTCACAGAAAATACCGATGTTTTTGTCAACAGGGGCAAGGCACTCTTGCATCAACGACCGTGGAAAACGGGGACCAGTAAGAATCATCTCGGGGAAGGCAACAGAATACAAGGAGAGTTGTGATCTTTTATTTACTCTTCTTTTCTCTTCTTTATCCGACACTTCAAGTGTCGTGTAGGGTTAAACTCACCTTGCATAGTGGTTAGTTCGTGGTTCTTTGGACGTGTTCTTTCGGATGGTTGGCATAAAAATCAACATTGTTCATTCAGTTCAGCAGGTTCCGACTGCTCATTGTTTGCAGATGATTTTGCCCTCTATGCAGCTGGAAGCTTATACCCGGGTGTTCAGCGCAGGCTCCAGCTGTGTGTGGATAAAATACGTCTGTGGGCAGAAGAAAATGGCTTTACCTTTTCTGCTACTAAGACCCAGTGATTCACTTTAATAGTTTTCGACAGCTCTTTGCTGATCCTGAAATCCAAAATAGGGAAATCTCCCTTTCCATCTGTAAAGGAGGCCAGATTTCTGGGAGTCATTTCGACTAAAAGTTCAACTTCCTTAGTTACAGTAACACTTTAAAAAAAAAACTTCTTGCCAGAAAGCTCTGACCATTCTGCGGGTCGTAGCACACACTGATTGGGGCGCTGATAAGAAAACTTTGCTGCACCTTACAGAGCCTTGATCCATTCTAAACCGGATTATGGATGGTGTTGTGTACGGCTCTGCAAGACCCTCTTATCTGAAACTTGCATCCTGTTCACCATCAAGGGCTTCGTCTCTGTCTTGGAGCATTACGCACTTCCCCTGTGTACAGCCTGTAGGCAGAGGCTGGTGAATCCTTATCCAACTGCAGGCTGAAACTATCTTTAAATTATCTCAGATAGTTGAATGAGAAAACCCTGCTTATGACTGTTTTTAATCCTCGGTTTCAAACTAAATTGAAGAAAATCCCAACTGTAGTCATGCAGCACCATGCGCAGAAAGCAGGTCTTGATCAAAGAAATGTCTGACCTCTCCAAATTTCCAGATAAGCCTCCATGGACCTTTTTCACACCAGAAATCCGCTTTGATCTTGCTGCTTTTCGCAAAGAATCCACCAATCATCGGGCATACAAGGCATTGTTTGCCGATCTCTGTTCAAAATTTCCGTCCTGTCAGAAAATCTTTACTAATGGTTTAATGTCCGAAGATGGAGTGCTTGTGCAGCCTATTGCCAAGTGTTCTTTCTCAAATATTATCGGAGCATATTCTCTCAGATACTTCTGTTTACTCTGCTGAACTTACAGCTTTGGTTCTAGCACTAAAGATCTTTTCTCGATCTACAAACAAGGACTTTCTGATTTTGTCTGATTCGCTGTCGGCCTTGGAGGCAATGGCTGGCCGTAACCTCCATCATCCAGAACTTTTAAACTTTATTCAAAAAAACGTTTTACCTCTTTGAAAATGGAAGGTCATAACCTTGTTCTAGCTTGGGTTCCCAGTCATGTTGGCATTCATGAAAATAAAATGGCTGATCGTTTGGCCAGGAATGCCACTATGAAGAAACTTTAACATGTCTATGCCCCCTCAGATTTGAAACCGAAGGTTAATGGTTATATCAGAGACCTGGCAGGAGGCCTGGAATACACAGATGGATAACAAACTTTTCCCGATCCGCCCAAACCTAAGAGTTACTCTCATCTGCCTCTGGTGGTCGCAAAGAAAAAACAGTTTTATGCCGGTTGCACACTGGCCATTCGTTTTTAATTCATTCCTTTAAAGAGCGAAGAAGCTCCGTGGTGCATTCCATGTCATGTTCCACTCACAGTGAAGCATTCTTTTAGAGTGTTGGGACTTGCATGATATGAGACAAGCATTTCACAGCACATTCCACGAAAACCTTTTTCAGAGATGTTTCACCTGATGCGATCTTTGAATTTTTGAAAGAGATCAACATTTTTCATCTGATCTAAGATTTTTATGAAGAAAGCTGTTATTTTATCTATTTGCTTTTTTTAAAATACAAAATTTGAGATGTGTGTTTTAAAGAGTTACGTGAATGACTTCAACGAGATGACAGTCCTGATATGGCGCTTTGCGGTCGGCTGGGCTATAAGCAACATTACCTTGCCTTTCAAATGATTTGGTGCTTGTTTTTTCCCTAAGAACTCGGGATTACAGTCTTTTTTCTTAAGTTCGGCGCCTCCTCCATACAAAGAGGTATAAGAGTCTTCTTTTCTAGGATTCGGTGTCTATTTTTCATATGGCCAAGAAGATAAGACAGTTTCCTACGTTGGTATTCTGTGGAACAAGGATACAAAACGGAGTACCAGAGGGAATTTCTGGAAAGGCATGGAAGGCTGAATCGAGCTCTGGAGCAGGTCTCGTGAATCAAGGGGTCTGGAACATGGACGCATGCTTTCAGATCATCTTGGTTTGAGCTGCATAGCTCTTGAGAAGTCTTTAATCCTGTTCCTGAAATATTCCTAGTGCGCACCTGGTACTTCTGATCTGAGTGTCCTTTATCTATAGAAAACCTGACATGGTAATCGGTCACCATGTGAATCCTTTCATAGGTTTTAATGTCATCCTACTCTTATGGGAGCTAGTGGTCACCTTTCAAATAGTGCAAGTGTTGTCGACCTCCTGTGATAGCATTTATTATCCTCACCTTTAGTGTTCTTTCAGAGGGTTTAGTGTCCTTTTTCAAGTGGCTATTGTAGTAGTTTTAGGTGGTGGTTTCCGCTTTTTAGAAGTTGTAGTATTTTCACTCGGGCATAGCATCTTCCTTTCAAAGGTTTCGGTGTTCTCCTCTATTACAGTTATGGACTTCTTTTATCGGTCTGTTGTTTTTTGATACGTTGTAGCGCCTTTCTCCTATAGCACTTGTCAAACAGCTACTGAGTGCCACAAACATGGTAGTCGGAGAGATCCGGGTGACTTCCCATAAACAGTTGAGTGCGTCCAAGGGAGCCATTAGATGCCCGGATCTTGGAGGCGTCTCAGAGAATGAGATAAAAACTTAAAACTTGCATCCCAAGGTGTAATGGACGTGCACCGGGTCACAGTCCACAAAGGAACAGAAAGATGGCCCACCAGCACCCCCATTGACATTGTGTACCCCTTCTTTGCCACAAGTCATCACAGTGGGTTATTTGAATGTGTGCATTCCGTCTTCGATGCGGTGCTTCAAGTGCCAGAAGTTCAGGCACGTCAAAGATCGCTGTTCTGGGAAGGTGTGTGGTGTTTGCAAAGCAACCCATGATGGGCCGTGTAAAGATCCGGCTCATTGTGCAAACTGCGATTGCGATTTCTGATTCAGGAAGCTAACATTCAAAAAGTTAAAACGGAAAATAAATTTTCATTTTTCGAGGCGCGCTAGCAGGTCCTTGACAGTCGGTCAGAGTTTCTTTGTATACTTCTGCTGTGAAAAAATTTTCCACATGTTCTGTTTGCTGTCGGACGGATGCTTTCATATTTTTCTAAAACATTGCAAGAAAAGGTGTCGACCCCTGATGGAGGCAAATCCACCCCCCCCCCCAATGGATGTCCCAGGCAGGGGGCGCTAAATCCGCCACTTTTCAGACTGCCCAGCAGTCTAATCCGCCTGCTGCTGGGCAGACTAAAGAACCAGCTCGCGAGCAGTGCCCGTGCGGGCAAGGGAATCCTACCAAGTGTGGAGATGATGGAGATTGAAAAAGCAAGTCTGCCAGCGGGTCTGGAGAATTAAACAAATCTGTCCTTCATCAGAACAAATTTGCTCCATTAGAGGCCGACGACTCGGAGATAAACTGGTTTCTCTTTTGTTAGTCCTCTGCACCATGGATAGTACATTAAACCATTGGAATATCCATGATTTGAACTCTAAGGAGCTGCAGCTTTCGTGTCATACACTTAAACCTCGGGTAGTAGCTCTTCAGGAAACAAACATTCAGAGCCAGAAGACCCTCAGTTTCTCTGGCTGCAGTATTCGTTCCAACCCTGCACAACCGTCCACGTTGAGATTAACAGTCGGCGTTGCCCTTCGTATCCATGAAGCTTTGCTGTTTAGCCCTGTCGCTCTTACTACCCCTCTTCAGGCAGTATCTACCATCTTCTGTGTGGGTTTGTCGTCAGGACCTTGTCGGTCTGATTGAAGAACTTCCTCGCTCTTGATTGCTGTTAGGTGACTTTGATAACTACAATCCCCTTTATGGTAGTGTCTTCATCCAGAGGTCTGCCTCTTAAAGATGTCTTTTCAGAGCTGGCTTCTGTTGTCTGAATGATGGGTCTCCTACTCACCTCCATTCTTCCACAGGTACACTTTCATGCTCAGATTTGTCAGTATGTGACCCCTCGCTGGTCCTGGTCTATGAATGGTCTGTCCATGACAATCTGCATGGATGTGACTAGTTTCCGTTAAGTTCAAATCCATAACAACTGAAAACGCCTCTGTTCCGGAACACTAATTATAAAAACGCTAACTGGAAACTTTTTGCTTCAAATATTTCAAAGGAGCTCCGGGAAACTGATATTCATCAAAGTGAAGACCCAGCAGAATCTGTAACCAATACTTCCATTAAGTCTGCAAAAGCCTCTATTCTGATGTCTTCCAATAAACTCCCAACTGCCAAAAACACCTTGGTTTAATTCTGACGCCCAACAGTCTCGACGCAAACGGGCTCGGCGTCCCAAGACCTTCAGCTCCCAGTGCTGGAGCCCATCAAAACCTCCGAGCCACACACTTTTAAAGTCGGTAAACGTCAGTCTTTGAGAAACTCCAGGCTGACATCTAAAGCATCCAAGAAAAAAGTTCGGAACATCAAGAAAATCAAAGGGAAGAACACCAACCCATTAGTTCATCACCTGACACTTGTCGATTCTCTGATAATTGACAGACAAGCTGTTGTCAATCTGCAGGCCTTCACCATTCAACAGAAATCATCATCCTCAAGTAAATCTGATGTTTTAGGAGAGAAAAAACTCGGGGGGGGGGGGGGGGGGGGGGGGGAACTCTTCATACAACTTCACTTCACACAACTCTGAAGTTTACAAGCTACCATTTTCAGTTGAGGGACTGAAATGAGCTCGGCAAACCTGCAACGATTCTGCTCCTGGCCTGGATGATATTCATTAACTGTTGAATATCTTACAGAGACTGTCTCCAGACCCTTCTAAAAGTCAACAACCATGTCTGGACCACATGTGACGGCCCTGATATGGCCCTTGGCGGTGGCCTGGCTATAGGCAACATGACCTTACCTTGCTCTAGGGCTGATAAACCTTTGAAAGGCTGTGCCAGTCTTGAATACAAGTTCATTTATATTTGTTCATTTCTCCAGTTCTTGTTGCTGTGTGGAAATATGTGATGCGATGTTGTGGTTGTGTACGTCGTATGGTGAAATGCTTGATTGTGATTGTGCATGTTATGTGTGTTGGAATGTTTGATTTTGATTGTGCATGGTGCGTGTGTTGAAATATTTATTTGCGTTTGTGTGTGTTGTGAATAAATGGGGTGTTGTATCGTATTCTTTATTGTGTGGTCTCTTGCGGGGCGTGTGAGGTCAGTCACTCCCTTCACTCCCACCTAGCCCGATCCTGTCAGGGCAGACCTCCAGGGGTCGGTCGTGACAATTGTGGGGGCTCGTCCGGGATGTGAAGGGCTCTGGCTGTCTCTCTCGTTTCGCGGAGTACCTGTTTAGTTTTGTCTGTTTTGTATATGTTTAGTCAGTTTGTCGTGTTTGTTCGTGGGTGGTTGGCTGGGTGACTCTAGCGTGAAGGGAGTCTTTTTGTGGCCTGAGGGAACATCCGGTGACTCGGGAGTCGAGGTGAGACCGAGGGGAGTCGACCGCGTCCAGACCTCCTTCCGCCGGGTACCTCACGCAGGTACGGCCGTAAGTCTTGCCTTTCTGTTGCCGCTCAGTCTTCCATTCCTGTTTTGTATTTAGCCAGTTCTTGTTTTTTTTTCTCTACCGGGTTATTGAGTACAGGGGGTTGTATCGGACGTTAGTGTCATTTTTTTTTTTCCCCTCTCTCCGGATTCCGTCTGCCTGTTTGTTTTTCCCGGCCAGCCCCACCGCACTGTTGCTCGTGTGTGGAGCGCGGTGTTGCCAGAGTGGGGGCAGCCGGACATAGTTTTTGTTTTGTTTTTTTTTTTCGGTGAGCCCACCGCACTGTTGTCGTGTTGTAGAGCACGGTGTTGCCAGAGTGGGAGCAGCCGGACTTGTCCGCACACACGCACATACACACATATACACACACCCCTAAAATATTTGTTTTTCAAGTGGAATTGTCTTTCCCTGTATTTGATAACTGTAGGATATAGTTGTCATGGCAACGTCCGGTGCTGGGGGTTTATGGTTACTGGGGCGTCGAGGAAGAAGAGTCTTCTAAATTTTAGTCCCCACTATTTGTACCAGCACATCGGACTACGGTGACTTCCACTTATTCCAGTGCTGTACCCGATAGTCCAGCGAGTACTTTCACTTCTTCTTCGCTGGGGGTTTTTCCTGCTGAGACCCCTACTGGCACTTCCGCTCGGAAGCGTCAGAGTTATGCGAAGCAACTGTGGGCTTCTGTAGAGTCGCGAAACCAAAGCCCCCTATTCTCCATGCTTCCCTCGTAAGGAGTATGCCCGGGGGACTTTCCTCAGGGGAAAGGTCGAGACCCAGGGGACGGGTCAGACGGGTCATCCTCCAGTGTCGGGAGTGGTGAATCCCTCCCAGGACATCACCTCTGTCCTGATGTTCCTAGAGCAGCAGCGACGAGAGGAGGCTGCCGACAGGAGGCCCTTCGTAAGGAAGAAGCTGCCCGACAGGAGGCCCTTCGTAAGGAAGAGGCTGCCAGACAGGAGGATCAGCGTAGGGAAGAGGCTGCCCTCCGTAGGGAAGAGGCTGCTCAGCGTAGGGAAGAGTTGGATAGGATAGAGGCTCTGCGCAGAGAGGAGACTGACAGACAGGAGATTCTGCATAGGGAAGAGGCTATGCTGCGCAGAGAAGAGGCTGCTCTGCGCAGGGAGGAGGCTGCAGACAGGAGGATCAGCGTGGGGAAAAGAGGCTGCTCAGCGTAGGGAAGAGGTTTCCCAGGCAGGAAGCCCTCCGTAGGGAAGAACTAGACAGGATGGAGGCTCTGCGTAGGGAGGAGATGGAACAACTTCTTTCGCGGTCTCCCGCATCTGTAAGTCAGGGGGTAATCACCAGGCAGGTGATAGAGTTAGAGGCCCAAAGTTAAAGCTTCCAGAGTTCAGACCTAGTGAGGACATTGATATGTTCCTAGAGCATTTTGACAAGGTTGCTAGTTCATACCAATTGTCTGAGGAACAAAAGGCTATGCACCTTTTTTCTGGATTATCTGGTGCTGCAAGGGAGTGTGTGCTCACTCTAAATGAAGGTGGTCTTATGCAGACTGCAGTTGGCTCTGGTAAGCGTTTCCACCTTACCCCAGAGACGTACAGGAGGAAGTTCAGGTCCATGAAGAAAATAACGACGAGACCTTCGTGCAGTTTGGTGATAGGCTGCGCAAAACGCTAGGGTACTGGCGTCAGTTGGCTAAGTTGGAGCTGGAGGATCTGATCCTCATTGAACAGCTCACCAACACTGTGTCCCCAGAGTTGAGGATCCGGATAGGCGAGACAGCACCTCAGGATTTCGCGGCTGCGATTCACACCGCTGAGGTGTTTGCTGAAGCTCGCAGGGCTTATGGGCATCGCCCAGATACGGGAGGAAGCCCTCCACAGGATTTAGTGGCAATAAGGCGCCGACAACTGCTAGCGGGGTGAAACAAGGCAGGCAGTTCATCGGGGATTTCAGCGCACCGACTGTGTTTTCTTTGTGGTCGTCCTGGCCACATTAGAAAGATTGTCCTAAAGCCGCTGGTAGTCGTGGGGCTGGTCCTTTCCCACGTCCTCGTGCCTCGGCTAAACGTGGGGTCCATCCCAGCTTTGGTGGTACAGAGTGTCCAGTGTTTCTTTCTGTTGTTGGTTCATCCTTGGTCGACACCATCAGGGATTCGGGAGCATCAACACTCTTTGTGGATAAGGATTTAGTTTCCCCTAAGGCCGGTGGGGCGCCAGTTACGATGTGTGCGGGTTGGAGGCTGGTTTTACCTCACCCGTCCTTCTGTATTTATTCCTATCTCCACCCCTACTTCTGTGGCGAAGTATGGGCTATCGCGGTGGAGCGACCTCTGTATTCCCTTATCATAGGGAATTTACTATCACCTTCGCAGACGGACGCAGTCAGTCCGTGTCTACGGATTTGCCCGTACAGGGTGTGTGGGAGTCACCACACGCGCCAAAGCTAAGAAGCAGGAACAGGAATTGCGTCCCGTTCTTCAGCCGATCTCTGACGAGGTTCTGGCAAGGGCCGATCCTGCCAGCATTATCCGTCTTCAGGCAGGGATTGGTTGTCCAACGCCTACGACAACTTGTGGATCGTCCGCTCAGTCGGCCCGACACGCCAAGGTGAGCTTCAGGCTCCACAAGGGGATCCTCTTTAGGGTTTTCACTCGGGCAGATCGTGTGGCCAAGCAGCTTGTCGTTCCCCAAAGCTTGAGAGAATCTGTTCTCCGGCAGGCCACGATTCCCCCATGGCAGGTCATATGGGCTCCAAGCGGACTCTCGAGCGAGTAAGACAAGACTTCTTTTGGCCAGGGATGAACTCACAGGTTAGGCAGTACTGCCGCAGTTGCGATGTCTGCCAACGGACAACGCCTAAGGGTCGCTTGACGCGTGTTCCCTAGGGTCAGTGCACGGGTTGGGGAGCCATTCAGCAAGGTTGGGGTCGACCTGGTGGGACCATTAATCCTCCATCCGATCGCGGTCACCGCTAACTTCAGTAGTGGTAGAATCTGCGAGTCGATGCCCAGAAGCTGTCCCGCTTAGGACTATCGATGCCCCTACTGTTGCTGAATCTCTCAGGCAGATTTGGACGCGCACTGGCGTGCCCAAGAGAAGTACGGCCGGAAGTTTGTACTGGAGAGCGTTCATCATCCTCTCCAGTGCCTGGACCCGGATCCGGCAGTCAGTCATCGACTCATGAGTTAGGCAGTGGAACTGCAGAGTCATGCGTTCACTTTCCGTCATATCAGGGTTCCTGTAATACGGATGCTGACTATTTTTAGCCGAGCTCCGTAGTCGGCACATGGGAAAATCGGTCAGTGGGACACTTCCCCTCAACCAGGGTTATATCCCCTTTTGGTCTTTGTATCAGGTGTAGTACAGTTTTCACTTCAGTGATGTTAACGGTAGTGAATCACCAATGGTTCGGATTGTTACTTTCATGGTTAAGGTTGGAAGGTTCGCTTAATTGTTTGATAAATGTAGTATTATGTATTTCTCGGTGTGATTCTATCGTGGAATGTTTGTATTGGATTTATCGTACTCTGTCGATCACAGAGGGGTTGGGTTCGGTTTCCCCTTGTTGTGAATTTGCAATGCGTCAAGGTTCAAAGGAGCACTGTATCTCAGAGAAAACAGATGCTTTTAGAAGGGGGGTTTGTCACGAGTTTGTCACGAGGCCTAACGCGTTTGACCCATCTAGGGTGGCGGAATTATTCATTTGTTTATTGTCGTTGCTGTTGTCGTGTATCCGTCCCTTAATGTGGCTTGTGGTGCGGTTGCACCTTGGTGTAGTTCAGCTCAACTTCGGTTTGCTTTCTCTCTCTCTCTAATTCCATGCCGTGCTATTTCATCCTGCAGGTTCACGGGTGGCTGGTACCTTTCTCTCGAACTTGCTGTCTATCGGCCTCTCGCCTGTCTTTTTACCTGTCGCACGTGCTTCATTTCTTTTAGTTTGAAGTATGCTCACTCTGTGACGCAGCGGGGGCATGTTGGCCGCCATCGCTGAGGGAGGTTAGCTCTTCACTCGAGCGGAAGTCTCTGGGGCGCCTGCTCCGGTCTTGGTTCTTCACCGTATCATCGAGGGTACAGTCGGTATCTTCAATTCCTACAGTCGGCCTGTGGAGAGGGACATCACTTCTTCTTTCTCCGCATCTGTGCTTCTGTCCTCTCGAATGGACAGAGGGCAGAGAGAGTCGTTTGACCCGCCTCTTCTGGGTCACCCACGGGTAGCTGGTAAGCATCAGTTTCGAGGTTTGTTTGTTTTGGTTTGTTGTTATTAGCCGGCTTAGTCTTCTCTTTTGCGCAATTTTCTTTTGTTTTCGAAATTGTAAGAGAAATTTGTGGGAGACCTTTTTTCTGGTTAATTCAATCTTTAACCTGGCCATTCTAAATTATTTCCAAAATTCTTTCTCCTGTTTTTGCATTTTGGTGATGCGGTAGTCGGTGGGGATGGGAGAGAACTGGTGATTCAGGGTTGGAACTTGCTTGGTCTCGCTCGTCCGCCCCTGTCACATTCGCCGGACTCTTATCCTTCGGCCACTGTCTGTTTGTGTTTGCAAGGAGAACGAGTTTTATGTTCGCGAGTGTGCGTACGCATGATTTGTCGTTCGGATGCGTGGTTGGAGATTTGTGTTATTTTGAAATGTGGCTATAAAATGTGACAATTTTGCCATTGAATTATTTATTTGCAAATGTGGGTGGCAGTTATTAAGCGATGGTCGCTGTGTTGGTTTCTTTCCTAAGAAAGGAAATTGTTAAACGTGAGTGAGAGAAGGGTGAAGATAATTCATATTTGTTTTATAGCCTGTTGATTTATGCAGGGCCCTTACCTGCTTCATGTGAGAAGGGCTTTAAACGATTTGATCGGTTTACTGTGTTATGCTCAGGTCTGTGTTGAGCTGGGGCTGTTGGTGCGTTTGATAGACTTCCCCTCGCCCATCATGCGAGTGGCTGTTAAGATTTAGCAGCATGGGTCAGACTGTACTGACGGCGGGGTTCCAGTACCCTTCCTTCTTTCTTCCTTCTTCCCTTTCCCCCCCTTTCTGCTCTCCTCCCAGTACGTTTCCCCCCCCCCCCCTCCCGGGGGCTTCACCCGGAGTCTGGACTGGTGGGTGCCACGTGCTGGTTGAGGCCACGCTCTGGCTGGGGACCGCGGACTGGATGGTGCCACGTGCTGGTTGAGGCCACGCTCTGGCTGAGACCGCGGACTGGATGGTGCCACGTGCTGGTTGAGGCCACGCTCTGGCTGAGACCGCGGACTGGATGGTGCCACGTGCTGGTTGAGGCCACACTCTGGTCGGGACCGCGGACTGGTAGAAAAGCCCGCGGCTTGACTGGCCGGCCCTGATCCCCGTCAGGACCTCCAGTAACAACGCCCCGTTTCCCCCCCCCCCCCCCCCCCCCCCCCCCCCTCCGGGATGCGCTCTTCACTGCCTGCTTGTGTGTCGAGGGTGTCGGCTTTGAGCGACTCCCTGCGAGAACCCACCCGGTTCGGAGCACTAGTGCGATAGGGTGCTCCCAGTAGACTTGACAGAGGCAGGGGTGTGGAGGCACTCCATGGTGTGGGAAGGGATGGATGCTGGAAATTGTTTATTTATAATTGTGTATGTTATATGTGATGCGATGTTGTGGTTGTGTACGTCGTATGGTGAAATGCTTGATTGTGATTGTGCATGTTATGTGTGTTGGAATGTTTGATAGTGCATGGTGCGTGTGTTGAAATATTTATTTGCGATTGTGTGTGTTGTGAATTTAAAAGGTGTTGTATCGTAATCTTTATTGTGTGGTCTCTTGCGGGGCGTGTGAGGTCAGTCATCCCTTCACTCCCACCCAGACCGATCCTGTCAGGGCAGACCTCCAGGGGTCGGTCGTGACAATGGACAAGCTTGGAACATCGTTTTTGGGGTTGTTTCATTGTTGTGTGTGCTCTGTGCTGTCATGTCTGCTAGGCGATTCGGTGTCGTAAGCAGCATTCCTTTAGAGTTATGTTTTCTTGTGGGAGAAGTGTTACTCTACTTATTTATTGTTTACTGTTCACTGCCTCATTTCATACTTATTTTTGTCAGAAGGGTTAATGTCAGCTTCATTTATAGATAAGATAAGATCCTTTCATATTGAGTAGTGTAATCTTCTTTCAAAGTGTGTGTCTTTGTTTCGTAGCTTGATTCCTCTTTTCTAAGGCTTAAGCCTCATTCACAGATAGTTCATAGTATTCTTTATTCTCAACGTGTATGAACATCATTCCTAGGCGTTATGTTGTACTGTTCATGCTTTAGTGTATTCTTTGTGACGGTTTAGCGGCGACTTCTCAGTCAGAATTTAATCCGCGGCTTCGTTTGTGTCAGGTCACGAGCGTTGGGGGCTGTCTACGAGAATCACTACTAGTCAGCCACGAGCTATGGCACTTCATCTTCCACAACCACTTCCATCCTCAACAAGGGCAAACGATACCAGGGATGGGATATAACCTACATCGTCGTCGAGCTTACAGCGTTACCACAGGCTTCCAGAGAATCCGTTCCCAGGGAACGCAGGAAGAAATGTGACTTCTGCTGGACCATCCCACTGCAGGGACTTGTGGATGCATTCACAACCCACAACCACAAGGGACAGAAGACAAGGAGCCTTGCTCAGAACTATGAAGAGCTTGAGAAAGCCAAAACGTTCTTGCTTTTATCAGCATTTTGCGTGTGTAGTGTGAGTGCGTGCGTGCGCGCGCGTGAGTGAGTGTGTGTAGCATTTGTGTTACGTAGGTCCTATATTAAATGAGGTTTGAAGGGGAGGTCGGTAAACTCGGATTTAGGCTACATTCTGACAGGTGTGTTTCACCTTTTCACTGATAGTTCCGTACGATCTGAAGGCAATGTTATTGTTACAGCTTTGAAAGTGTCAGAACGGTTGACAGAAAAGGTCATTCCAAATGAGGTCAAGATAATTAGCGACTGCACTATTAAGTTTCCGTATAATTGATATGAGAAAATTAAAGGTCGGGATTGACCTATATCCTTACAAGCCTCAGTATTATTCATGTTATTAAGAGAAACTTTAAACGAGTTCAGGGGAATTAAATAGTGACGTTGCTCTGACATTTGAAATGAGGTGTTGAGAATTCTGACAACTGACGGCACGCTTAGCTGTAAAATGAAATTTATGTCAGGAGAATTTGGTAAAACACTTTCGGGGTAGTCAATGAGGAACAAACTCGGAAGAGAGGTCAGGCGATGCGTAACAGCCAACCAAGCAGTGTGACATGCTCCGCAATTTAAAAAATGGCACAGAACACCTGAAACAGTCTTGTGCCGTTTGCATACAGGCCACTCATTTTACACTCGTTCTTATCTTTTAAAAGGTGAAGAAGCTCCGTGGTGCATTGCATGTCCTGTAACACTCACGGTCAGACATACTCTTCTAGAGTGTTGGGACTTGCACGATGTGAGACATAAACCCTTTACTGCAGACTCCATGAAAACCTTGTTCACATATGTCCCACTTGATGTGATCTTTGAATTTCTGAAAAGGATTAACATTCTTCATCTGATCTAAGATTTGTACAGAAGAAAGGTGTTTTTTTCTTACAAAATGTCCGGTATGTTTTTAGGTAGCGTATTTCAAAGAGGTATGAGAATGACTTCAACGCGGTGACAGTCCTAATAAGGCCTTTTGCAGTTGGATGGAGGGAGTAACATAGATGGGGGTGCAGATGACGTGGATGACATTGGTGGGAGAACAAGGAGTGCAGAGTTCGGGACTTCGCATGGATGGGGGTAGGGGGCATGGATTTCAGATCATGATATAGGTTGGGGCACGGAGGGGTGTGCATCAATTTCAGGGTGTGACATGGGTGAGGCTATATAGCAGGGGTGGGATTTTCGGCACCTTACACAGGTGGGGTAGCGGAAGGGTGGGGGTGGCTGATTTCAGGGCAACGCGTGGATTTGAGTACATGGGGTGCGGAGTTTAGAGCACAACATAGATGGGGTAGGATAGGGATGATGCAGTGGGTGGGCGTACAGGATGCACCATTTCGGGGCGAACTGGAGGGGAGTAGGGTAGAGCAGATGCAGCATGAGAAATGGATTGGGGGAGGGGAGGGGGTGGGGGGGCGTTGGAGTAATGGGTGGTCATAATTATTATTAATGTATACTTATATAGCGCCTATTCTCGGCTAGAGGCCAAGCTCTAAGCGCTTTACAATCCACACTCGTTCACACAACGGGCTGCCTACCTGGGCAGTGCCGACTGAAGAGCTGCCAGCTGGCGCTTCATTCAGTCGTTTCCCCGTGTCATCTAGTCGGTATCGTCCAATATCGTTCACTTAATTTCCTTCCTTCCTTCATTCTTTCCATTTCTCACGCAGGGTGCATGCTGTGTGTAACGTGTTGTCCATACCAACGGCCAAACTGGCCTACTCTTCCCAAAGTTGGTGATAGGATTTTACGTGTGTGCAAGATATTATGCGTGCGTTCACACACGGAACCTCGGTTTATAGTCTCGTTCGAAGGACTGTATGGGAAATGGAGTCAGAACCAATGTTAACTCCGAGGAAAAATCCCCCTGTACCGAAACGCCCCGGCGGATATTCAAACCCGCAACCCTAGGATCACCAAGATTACGAGTCCGGCGCTCTACCAACGGAGATATTCCGGGTCCACGGGAGGAGAAAGCATATAAGCAAAGCGTGACATTGATGTGCAAACGGGCGGAGGGGTAGGGTGGGATGAAAAGATGAAGGGCGGGACATTGCGCGCGTATTGGGACAGAGTGCCTGCGGATGAAAAGCGTGACATGGTGGGCGTTTTAGGACAGTGTGTGCGCGGATGAAGAGCGTGACATGGTGGGCGTATTGGGGCAGAAGGGGCACGGATGAAGAGCGTGACATGGTGGGTGTATTGGTACAGAGTGTGCGCGGATGAAGAGCGTGATATGGTGGGTGTATTGAGACAGTGAGCGCGGATGAAGAGCGTGATATGGTGGGTGTATTGGGACAGATGGGCGTGGATGAAGGGCGTGACATGGTGGGTGTATTGGGACAGAGTGCGCGGATGAAGAGCGTGATATGGTGGGCGTATTGGGGCAGAAGGGGCGTGGATGAAGGGCGTGACATGGTGGGCATATTGGGACAGAGTGTGCGCGGATGAAGAGCGTAATATGGTGGGCGTATTGGGGCAGAAGGGCGTGGCATGGTGGGCAAATTGAGACAGAGTGTGCGCGGATGAAGAGCGTGATATGGTGGGCGGATTGGGGCAGAAGGGGCGTGGATGAAGGGCGTGACATGGGTGTATTAGGACAGAGAGTGCGCGGATGAAGAGCGTGATATGGTGGGCGTATTGGGGCAGAAGGGGCGTGGATGAAGGGCGTGACATGGTGGGCATATTGGGACAGTGTGCGCAGATGAAGAGCGTGATATGGTGGGCGTATTGGGGCAGAAGGGGCGTGGATGAAGGGCGTGGCATTGTGGGCAAATTGGGACAGAGTGTGATATGGTGGGCGTATTGGGGCAGAAGGGGCGTGGATGAAGGGCGTGGCATTGTGGGCAAATTGGACAGAGTGTGCGCGGATGAAGAGCGTGACACGGTGGGCGTATTGGGGCAGAAAGGGCGCGGATGAAGAGCGTGATATGGTTGGCGTATTGGGGCAGAAGGGGCGTGGATGAAGAGCGTGACATGGTGGGCGGATTGGGGCAAAAGGGGCGTGGATGAAGAGCGTGATATGGTGGGCGGATTGGGGCAGAAGGGGCGTGGATGAAGGCGTGACATGGTGGGTGTATTGGGACAGTGTGCGCGGATGAAGAGCGTGATATGGTGGGCGTATTGGGGCAGAAGGGGCGTGGATGAAGGGCGTGACATGGTGGGCATATTGGGACAGTGCGCAGATGAAGAGCGTGATATGGTGGGCGGATTGGGGCAGAAGGGGCGTGGATGAAGAGCGTGATATGGTGGGCGTATTGGGGCAGAAGGGGCGTGGATGAAGGGCATGAACTGATGGGCGTATTGGGACAGAGTGTGCGCAGATGAAGAGCGTGATATGGTGGGCGTATTGGGGCAGAAGGGGCGTGGATGAAGAGCGTGACATGGTGGGCGTATTGGGGCAGAAGGGGCGTTGTATGGTGGGCGTATTGGGGCAGAAGGGGCGCGGATGAAGAGCGTGATATGGTGGGCGTATTGGGGCAGAAGGGGCGTGGATGAAGAGCGTGATATGGTGGGCGTATTGGGGCAGAAGGGGCGTGGATGAAGAGCGTGATATGGTGGGCGGATTGGGGCAGAAGGGGCGTGGATGAAGGGCATGAAATGATGGGCGTATTGGGACAGTGTGCGCGGATGAAGAGCGTGATATGGTGGGCGTATTGGGGCAGAAGGGGCGTGGATGAAGAGCGTGACATGGTGGGCGTATTGGGGCAGAAGGGGCGTTGTATGGTGGGCGTATTGGGGCAGAAGGGGCGCGGATGAAGAGCGTGACATGGGGGCAGAAGGGGCGCAGATGAAGAGCGTGACATGGTGGGCGTATTGGGGCAGAAGGGCGTGGATAAAGAGCGTGACATGGTGGGCGTATTGGGGCAGAAGGGGCGCGGATGAAGAGCGTGACATGGTGGGCGTATTGGGCAGAAGGGGCGTGGATGAAGAGCGTGACATGGTGGCGTATTGGGGCAGAAGGGGCGTGGATGAAGAGCGTGACATGGTGGGCGTATTGGGCAGAAGGGGCGTTGTATGGTGGGCGTATTGGGGCAGAAGGGGCGCGGATGGAGAGCGTGACATGGTGGGTGTATGACAGAGTGCACGGATGGAAGAGTGTGACATGGTGGGCGTATTGGGGCGGAAGGGGTGCGGATGAAAAGCGTGATATGGTGGGCGTATTGGGGCAGAAGGGGCGCGGATGAAGGGCGTGACATGGTGGGTGTGTGAGGACAGTGTTCGCGGATGAAGAGCGTGACATGGTGGGCGTATTGGGGCAGAAGGGGCGTGGATGAAGAGCGTGACATGGTTGGAGATTTGGGGCAGAAGGGGCGCGGATGAAGAGCGTGACATGGTGGGCGTATTGGGGCAAAAGGGGCGCGGATGGAGGGCGTGACATGGTGGGCGTGTTGGGGCAGATGGGGCGCGGATGAAGGGCGTGACATTGTGGACGTATTGGGGCGGGCGGGGCGCAGATGAAGGTCGTGACATGGTGGGCGTCTTGGGGTAGAAGGGACACGAATGAAGGGCGTGATATGGTGGGCGTCTTGGGGCAGAAGGGCGCGGATGAAGGGCGTGACATGGGCGTCTTGGGGCAGAAGGGACACGGATGAAGGGCGTGATATGGTGGGCGTCTTGGGGCAGAAGGGGCGCGGATGAAGGGCGTGACATGGGCGTATTGGGACAGAAAGGGCGCGGATGAAGGGCGTATTGGGGCAGAAGGGGCGCGGATGAGGGCGTATTGGGGCAGAAGGGGCGCGGATGAGGGCGTGACATAGGTGTATTGGGAAGAATGTGCGCGGATGAAGGGAGTGGGCACAAGGGGCGCGGATGAAGGGCGTATTGGGACAGAAGGGGCGCGGATGAGGGCGTGACATGGGTGTTTTGGGGAAGAATGTGCGCGGATGAAGGGAGTGGGCATATTGGGGCTCAAGGGGCGCGGATGAAGGGCGTATTGGGCAGAAGGGGCGCGGATGAGGGCGTGACATGGGTGTTTTGGGGAAGAATGTGCGGGATGAAGGGAGTGGTATTGGTGGGCAGATTGGAGCACAAGGGGCGCGGATGAAGGGCGTGACATTGTGGTCGTGTTGGGCAGAAGGGGCGTGGATAATAATGTCATACCCTGACTAAAAGACTCCAGGGATCATCCGAACAGCCCGAAGCACTTGGAACACTATGGTACAAATGCATCAGCTGGGGATGAGAACATTACGTGTGTGACCGTTTTTGATTACCCTGCCAAGTGGGCAGCCACACTCGCGACTTCGAGGGATTTTGGAGACTGATAATGTTATGCTAGGAGCTTGTCACAACTAAGACGATCCCCGCATAACTATGCAGAGCATAACATTTTGATGTAGCCTTGGTGTTCTAGCCTATGTCAGTTGGCCTGAAAGCCTTAAGCCAAGGTGAAGGGGGCGCGGATGAAGGGCATGACATGGTGGGCGTGTTGGGGGGGGGGGGGGGGGGGGGAGGGGGGAGGGGAGGGGAGCGCAGATAAAGGGCGTGACATGGTGGGCGTGTTGGGGCAGAGAGGGATCAGATAAAGGGCGTGACATGGTGGGCGTATTGGGGCAGAGGAGGCGGATGAAGGGCGTGACGTGGGTGTCTCACTGGGGCAGAGGGGGCAAGGGAGCACAGATGCAGTGCGTGACATTGGTGCAGATGGACTCGCCACTATGCAGTTTTCAGTTGATAGAAGACGGGGCGTGGGAGATAGAGGAAGGGAGGGAGACAGACAGTGAAACCGTTTGGACAAGTCAAAAGTGTTTGGCCTGAATGACAAACCACGAACTGTCCATAGCCAGTCAGCATAGTTATTAGTTCCCACTGATAATGTTGAACACTATATTTGTTGGGTTGCGGGTTGATCATATGACCCACCTGTCTTTACTTATATGGCCTTTTCTCCTCCTTACCTCTTCTCCGTCCTAACCCCTCCTTTTTTCTTTCTTTCTGCATGTGTTCGAACCTCTCCATGTTCCCTTCCCTTTCCGCTCCCTCGCCTCTCCCCTGCCCTCATAAGGATTTTTTTCTAGGGGAGGTTGGCAGCTGTTTTAGAAAGACCAGCTGCGTCTGACTAGATGGTTTTTCTCCGGGGTTCTCCCGTTTTCCATCTCACCCCTGCCAGGATGCATGATGGGGCAACCCCATACTGGAGTCAGGCTTTGGTTGGGTGCCATAGGCGGCTGACCATTTTCTCCCCTTATTTCCACCTGCTGTTCACTTCTCTGCATTTTTTTCCCTTTCACTGCAGACACCATACCTACATTCAGAGCCCCCTCCTCCTCCTCTTTCTTTTTTTTCTGACCTCTTGTTCACTTCTCAGGTCCAACCTTCTTCCCGCCTCTGACCTGAACCGCTGCCTGCTTCTTCACCGAGTTTTTTTCTGAACAGTCCTCGCTTTCTTTCCTACTGGGGATACATTATTTCTGTCCTGACGGCCAGAAGGGAAGCACTGTTTTGATGTTTGTTCGCAACGTCTCGCGTGTGATGAAGACTGTTGAAAATTCACCTGATTTGTACAGTCTACTAAATTTGCGGTACTTTACGTCTTGTTTTGTGTGTTTATTTGTATTTTGAAACAGTCGGAGAGGAAAGAGAGAAAGGCAGACAGACGGAGACAGGCAGACACGCCATACAGAGGGAGGGATTAAAAGGGGGAAAGAGATAGGGAGACGGTGATGTAGAAAGAAAACGGAGAGGTTCAAACTTCTTATCCAAACTACCACAAAGATTGTGGGAGGCAGTGCTCAAGCACTCTGCAGGTATGCAACAAAGTTGCAGCTAACTAGTTCTCTTGTGCTCCTACGGAATGTATGTTTTAGAAAAACAATAACAAAACTGCTATGGTACTTTCCATTTCAACTAACGCTTGAATTGTATAACCTCAGCATACTCGGCTTTACTTACAATCGGCGTTATGAGGAAAAATATCAACCTCGGTGTCTTTCCGCTTAAGAATTTGAACCCGATTTAGACGTTGCCATCTTGCATCACAGAAGCTTTATACTGAAGCATGAAAACGAGAGCTGACTTTCTGTGTGATCAGTTCGAAAGACATGGAGACATTTCCCTGGGAACTAATCTGGGAGAGCACAATGTTAAGAATAGGTTAAGGGATAGAAGGGATGTGGTGGGGGGGGGGGGGGGCAAAGGTGTCCTGATTGAATGCATGGGGAAAGGGGGTGGGAGAGGGATAGTGGAGGTACAGGCTGAGGTAGTTATATAAACACGAGAATAAAAAAAAAATCGTCATACTAAACCATTCGGATTATATCGTGACAAAAACACAAGACGCAACCAGCCAGCGCCAGAAACGCTGCACACACAAAAAAGTTGTAGAAAGGTGTTTGATGTGTAGTTTGTCACAAAGTAGGTCCAGCCGAAAGAGCGAGAGAGGGAGGGAGAGATCGGCGGGATGGGGAATGTTCAAAGGGGCGGTCAAGGAGGAGTCCTTCAGAGGGGATATAGAAGGCAAATTGTCCAAAAAAAATGCCATTTTTGCCAGCCAGGGTGTAGGGGTAGATGATTCAGAAACCCGAGACATCCCCTTCCCTTGTTCATGCCTGCACCATCCCCCCCCCCTTCCACCACCTTCCCCTTAGTATTCAACCTGGACGGCTCTCCCCTCCTCTCCAGCATACCCTTTCTCTTTCCTTTGACCATCTTCTGCACCTAATTCATACTGGTCCCCTCCTCGCCTCCATTCGATTCCAACTCCCACCCCACACCCCCCGCCTCTTTCTCTTTCATCCTGTCAGTGATTTAGTCAATCAGGAATGAGTTAATTAGGAAAGAGGAGTCGGTATACTAATTAACAGAATTAAAGATATTGATTTGGGAATTAGCATCCCCCTCCCCGCCCCGCCCCTCCTTCCAACTGTCGCCACTTTGTACGCCTTTCACGGCATTTCAACCCCCCGCCCCTTCTTCTCTCCTCACTTCACCCCTTTGTAGCATAGATTGCAGTGAGGCGAATCCTCAAAATGCCATCAGTTATACCGCTGCTTTTCCTCATCCATTTCGTCCATTCCAATCTTTTTAAATTTCAGTTTACTCCTACATTCCATCTCCCTCCCCTCCTTTCAACACCAGTCCCTCGGTTTTCCTTTTCCTATAGCATTCTCATCATGCCCTATCTACCTCACCCCATCCAAATCTGTACCCCCCCCCCCCCCCCCACACACACACACACACACTTATTCCCGCTATTCCAGCCCACCCCCCTCCCCGCCTGCATGAAAATACTCTCCCACTCCCTGATCCAGTCCCCCTCCATCGCATGTCGGATTTTTTACTCTCCTCGCCATCTTACTTCAAAATGGCCACCCCCTCTGCCTTTCCACCAACCTCCTCCATCATTTTGAGGAAAAGTTTTATTCTTGTGTTATCGAACGTTTGATCAGCCTGGTAATGTACAACATTTTTTTTAAAGTCATGCTCTTTTATTTTGCCAAACTGCATTTCTTCCTCTAACCACGATGGGGCTGACATATGATATTTACAAATAACATAGGTCTGTACAGATCTATAATCATGTTAATCTAATGGAATCCAGTAGATAGGTACAGAGAGGATTACTAACGGAGGTTTGTACGTGTCTTTGAAAATACTGCTATGACCACGCATGCAGTAGTGGTCAGCCTGAAAACGAACTTTCACGTACTCGGTAATTTCTGAATGTATATGTAGAGAATGGAAGTGTCCAAGGATACTTGATTTTTTTTAAACACTAAGACCATCGATTCATTGTTTTTCGCACACAGTCTAATTTCATGCCATGCAACTCAAAGACCTTGTTTTGATGTCAAAGCAGCTGTGGACCTTGATTTAGGATAAATCGGGCAAGGAGTGGGGGTTGGGCGAGGAAGGGGTGCCGGTAGACATAAGGGAAATTACTCCTTTGGTGAAGGCATTGACTGGAAGCGAGGCACAGCTGGCTAGGCTCGGTCTGCACATGTTATTGTCTTGGTGGTTTATCTGCATACTGGTCTGCACATGTTGTTGTCTTGGTGGTTTATCTGCATACTGGTCTGCACATGTTATTGTCTTGGTGGTTTATCTGCATACTGGTCTGCACATGTTGTTATTGTTGTCTTGGTGGTTTATCTGCATACTGGTCTGCACATGTTGTTATTGTTGTCTTGGTGGTTTATCTGCATACTGGTCTGCACATGTTGTTATTGTTGTCTTGGTGGTTTATCAGCATACTGGTCTGCACATGTTGTTATTGTTGTCTTGGTGGTTTATCAGCATACTGGTCTGCACATGTTGTTATTGTTGTCTTGGTGGTTTATCAGCATACTGGTCTGCACATGTTGTTATTGTTGTCTTGGTGGTTTATCTGCATACTGGTCTGCACATGTTGTTATTGTCTTGGTGGTTTATCTGCATACTGGTCTGCACATGTTGTCTTGGTGGTTTATCTGCATACTGGTCTGCACATGTTGCTATTGTTGTCTTGGTGGTTTATCTGCATACTGGTCTGCACATGTTGCTATTGTTGTCTTGGTGGTTTATCAGCATACTGGTCTGCACATGTTGTTATTGTTGTCTTGGTGGTTTATCAGCATACTGGTCTGTACATGTCTTGGTGGTTTATCTGCATACTGGTCTGCACATGTTGCTATTGTTGTCTTGGTGGTTTATCTGCATACTGGTAAGTCATTCCGAAGAAACATAGCAAACGTGTCTACCATGAATACAGAGAATGCATACTTTCACTGGCTGATTTTTGGTTGTGGCAAGAGCAGTGCAAGATTTTTGTGTTTCTTTCGTTTGTCATTTATGTTCTGTCCACCTGTCATTTATGTTCTGTCTCTCTTAAAAAATATTGGGGCGCAGCGCGCGCGTGAGTGTACGTGTGTATACACGCACGCACACGCACGCACGCACACGCACGCACGCACCACCACACACACACACACACACACACACACACACACACACACACACACACACACACACACACACACACACACACACACACACACACACACACACAACAAGCGCGTAGAGTGACCGACACTGGGAGAGAGAATAATTTCCAGCTTAGATCTCTCTCTCTCTTTCGCTCCCCACTCTGTCTCTCTCTTTCTTTCTCTTTCTCTCCCCTATTCACACACACAGGTATGCGCACACACACAACTACACATTCACACTCGCACAAACACACATTCTCTCTCTCTCTCTCTCTCTCCCTCTCCCTCTCTATTTACACACAGGCATGCGCGCACACACAACCACACACACACTCGCACAAACATCTCTCTCTCTCGCACACACACACACACACGCAAACACACACACGCGCACACACACGCGCGCACGCACGCACGCACACACACACACACACACACACACACACACACACACACACGCACACACACAGAGGGCCTCTTCAGCCAGAAAGTGGAACACTAAAACTTTATTTCATCAGATTCACTATCATTTCTTTAATAGCATTTCATGGAGCAAAAGTTCATTCAAATCACTTAGTCCCTTGTATGGGCTAATTTGCTAAACAGACTTCGGGCCAAGATGAACAGCTTGTGATCAGTCGACTTCCTGATCATATGATGAAAAGTCGTCTTTTACTTAACCAGTCCCTAACAACAACAACGCCAGCGCTTACTGTAAAATAGACAGACAGAGGGGGCTGGGTGGGGTGGCGTGAGGAGGGGGGGGGGGGGGGGGGAGGGACAACCAAGCCAGCGTCAGTCAGCCGTCAACTAAGATAATTCAATACTGACGCAAATGCGTGGCTCCGCCTACGCAGGTACACGATCACACAGGCAAAGGTATATCGCCACCACCTCAGTGGAGACGAGACAATAACAGGCCTACACCTGAGAGTATGAACTAAAACTAGAGAAAAGAGACATGACAGAAGCGAGAGACAGACACTGACTTTGTATCTATGTCAGTCAGAGAAGTATGTATAAGAATTTAACATAACGCACATTTTCGTCGTCGATTCCTATATTGCCAATTAAAAAAAAGGTGTGAATGTCTGTGGTGAGTTGCAAAGTGAGACGACTGCAGGCGGAAATCTAAACAAATCTTAAATGTTAGCGAACCGCCATTCAGTGCCTATCTTGCGCTGAAGTGATTGAAGATAAGTGATTGCGCGTTCATTTTCGTTGTCCTAATTGTTTTGTATCTTGCCTGAAAAAGACCTAAGAGGTCGAAACGCGTCGTGTGTTTTGTCTTGTGATTCGTTTGTCCACGTTTGTTTTTGGCGGTTCGGTAACATTTAGTTAAGATTTTTCTGTAGAGAGGCTTATTTTCACAAATGTAATAGTGTTTTGTAAGCATGAGCACGAGTTTGAAACACGACGGTTTCTTGATTTTTTGTTTGTGTTTTGCAATGCACTATTCTCTGGATTGTTCATTCTCGGACAAGAGACAGCAAAATGTGTCTGTTTTTTGCAATGCACTATTCTCTGGATTGTTCATGTCTCGGACAAGAGACAGCAAATGTGTCTGTTTTTTGCAATGCACTATTCTCTGGATTGTTCATGTCTCGGACAAGAGACAGCAAAATGTGTCTGTTTTTTGCAATGCACTATTCTCTGGATTGTTCATGTCTCGGACAAGAGACAGCAAAATGTGTCTGTTTTTTGCAATGCACTATTCTACTGGATTGTTCATGTCTCGGACAAGAGACAGCAAATGTGTTGTGTTTTGCAATGCACTATTCTCTGGATTGTTCATGTCTCGGACAAGAGACAGCAAAATGTGTCTGTTTTTTGCAATGCACTATTCTCTGGATTGTTCATGTCTCGGACAAGAGACAGCAAAATGTGTCTGTTTTTTGCAATGCACTATTCTCTGGATTGTTCATATCTCGGACAAGAGACAGCAAAATGTGTCTGTTTTTTGCAATGCACTATTCTCTGGATTGTTCATATCTCGGACAAGAGACAGCAAAATGTGTCTGTTTTTTGCAATGCACTATTCTCTGGATTGTTCATATCTCGGACAAGAGACAGCAAAATGTGTCTGTTTTTTGCAATGCACTATTCTCTGGATTGTTCATATCTCGGACAAGAGACAGCAAAATGTGTCTGTTTTTTGCAATGCACTATTCTCTGGATTGTTCATATCTCGGACAAGAGACAGCAAAATGTGTCTGTTTTTTGCAATGCACTATTCTCTGGATTGTTCATATCTCGGACAAGAGACAGCAAATGTGTCTGTTTTTTGCAATGCACTATTCTCTGGATTGTTCATGTCTCGGACAAGAGACAGCAAAATGTGTCTGTTTTTTGCAATGCACTATTCTCTGGATTGTTCATATCTCGGACAAGGACAGCAAAATGTGTCTGTTTTTTGCAATGCACTATTCTCTGGATTGTTCATGTCTCGGACAAGAGACAGCAAAATGTGTCTGTTTTTTGCAATGCACTATTCTCTGGATTGTTCATATCTCGGACAAGAGACAGCAAAATGTGTCTGTTTTTTGCAATGCACTATTCTCTGGATTTGTTCATGTCTCGGACAAGAGACAGCAAAATGTGTCTGTTTTTTGCAATGCACTATTCTCTGGATTGTTCATATCTCGGACAAGAGACAGCAAAATGTGTCTGTTTTTGCAATGCACTATTCTCTGGATTGTTCATATCTCGGACAAGAGACAGCAAAATGTGTCTGTTTTTTGCAATGCACTATTCTCTGGATTGTTCATATCTCGGACAAGAGACAGCAAAATGTGTCTGTTTTTTGCAATGCACTATTCTCTGGATTGTTCATGTCTCGGACAAGAGACAGCAAAATGTGTCTGTTTTTTCCAATGCACTATTCTCTGGATTGTTCATATCTCGGACAAGAGACAGCAAAATGTGTTTGTGTTTTGCAATGCACTATTCTCTGGATGTTCCTATCTCGGACAAGAGACAGTAAAATGTGTCTCTGTTTTTGTGTGACCAATCAAATTTGAACGATCAAATTTCCTTTCACAAGCATTTTTCTGAGCACTAGCAAGGTCTTCAATGACAAAACTTCCGATATGAACCAAATTCAAGAGGGACAGAAAAATCAAGCGAGTAGACTACAAAAAAAAGAATAAGCATGGTAACATTTTCTTCTGGGGAAACAAATCGGACCAACCTGGAAAAGGCAATACGGAGAGCGTAGACCTCTGTCAGGATTAAACAGTCCTTTACTCTACGCTTGGAATTCGGATCCGCCGCAGATGTTAAAGTTTGCAGACAAAATACATTTCATAAGCCTCATTTTAAAAAAAACAACCAAGATGCATACATAATTGCTAGAGGACTTACCGACAAAGTCGAAAAATGCCCTGTCTTGCGATGTTCAGACACGGGAAAGGGAAAAAAGGCCCTCTGGATCTGGCCTTTAAACCGGATCAGCACCAAAACTGAATGAGTTCGTTCTTGGACCACACTCCGTGTGTCCACCAAAGTTTCTTTGAAATCGGTTCTCCAGTTTAGATTGTTGCTGGCGGATAGACAAGGAAACCAGCCTACAGACTTGGATGTAAACAGAATCTCCTGGGCAACGATGATTAAAAACAGTCCGATTTAAACAATTGGTCATGTCAGGATATAGAGCTGCTATCTGGAGTCCAGGCCTGAGCCAGACCGACACGGACAGCTAGGCACCTCTTTGTGGTGGGAGACTGACACGAAAAAAACAACTGTCTACACGGCTCAAATGCCGCCGGCCTAACAGTTCTAAAGTTTGAAGAGGTGGGTGAGAATAAGATGGGGAGGGGGGGGGGGGGAGAGAGAGGTGGAGGGCGGAGAAGCAAAAGTCAAACCACGCCTGTGCCGTTCAGTTTAGTTCCAAGTCGGCTGTTGTAAAAGAAAAACATCTTGAAAACGTATTACCCACTTTCAACCCTCACCCACCCAACAACAGTCACTCAGCCGAGGGTGATGTACAGGCAAGGACAGATGACAAGCGTGTTAAATTTAAATGGAATCAATTAGGATGGAGGAGGAGATGTCTCCAGATTCTGGGTTCTTGTTTGGTGGAATATTGTTTTTACTCTCGGTGTCATTATGCCTTTAGAAGTGTGAATATTCTGGTCAACAATCTGGACCTTCCTCAGATGTCGTGACGCTGAGGATTTTGAAGATGCAGAACCAGCGTGACCATGGTTCAGAATGTGAATAGGCACGACCACCGGCCGGACCATCCTACCTACTTATTTTACATCAAGTCCTGGACAGTGGCCTACCTAGCTGTCCGTCATTTTCCCATTCTTGAAACAAACGAAGAAGATGTAGTGAACGGACTGAAATGTTCCGATTTGTTGGACTGGCACTCGAAGACCACAATAACCACAAATAAAAGAAATTATGAGTGGATCGGAGGTGCCGTGACGAAACGATGACTGGGGCTTGAAACAGGGGTCAATGAAAAACATAACAGAAGGGAAGCTGTCTCTTCGCGGAGTAAGTGGAGGGTCTAGACATTACAAAAAGGAAAGACAGAACCACCCAAACGCAACTGAGTGGTGGGGGACAAACAGTGGAATGACAATACTGCTGACACGTTACCGTTCAATTAAGTACGCCGCGCCTTCTGCAGATGAAGCATACTGACCCATTCACTAATGGGTACAAGCGCTGACAGCCAGCGAGCCACGCCTTCTGCAGATGAAGCATACTGACCCATTCACTAATGGGTACAAGCGCTGACAGCCAGCGAGCCACGCCTTCTGCAGATGAAGCATACTGACCCATTCACTAATGGGTACAAGCGCTGACAGCCAGCGAGCCACGCCTTCTGCAGATGAAGCATACTGACCCATTTACTAATGGGTACAAGCGCTGACAGCCAGCGAGCCACGCCTTCTGCAGATAAATCATACTGACCCATTTACTAATGGGTACAAGCGCTGACAGCCAGCGAGCAGAGATCCTGCTCAAGTCTCGTTAGATGTTGGGGTTAATGTCATATTGTCCTGAGACCCCTAAGGACAAGTTGTTCCTACGCTGCCACTGTTTTGCTCTCTGGGCCTTTGCAAAGAGATCACTGAAAGACTTAACAGTCTGCGCAGTGATCTCAATGACAGTGATGTGTACGAGTTACAGCTACGTATTTCACGTGTCGTGATTTATCTGTTTTAATAGGTCCTAATAGTTTCTTTACTATTTGACCATGATGGTCACGTCTGACCGCCTTATCAGACCAAAAACGGAGAAAATGAATAATGTGAAAGCAACAGTATCAGTGGTGATTACTTTTCCTTTTACGTGAACACTGTGATTGTTTGTTTTCTTGAATATTGCTGTTGTCCTGAAGAAAGCGTGATTAATAGGCCTCTGAAGGTCGTCAGTCTGATTAATAGGCCTCTGAAGGTCGTCAGTCTCCATAGCACTAGTACGTCATTCTCCATGAAAGGATGATGAACATCTTCACCTACTGCCCTGAACAATCATCTAAAAAGGTAATAGCATTATGTTGTCACGAGGTGGGGAGAGGAATATTGTGAACGAACGATGAGGATACCATAGATTGAGAGATACACCCAACACACAAACCACATCGCACAGCTTTGACTTTTCACACGACATCGCTTCACAAAATACTGAAAGCAACGTCATCAATCACTGTAGACAGCATACACAAGTCCCACTGCGAACAGGGAAGCGGTTTTGTAGGTGTACTCCGCGAACGAGTCGTACGTCGCGTTCCATACACAGCGGCTGGCGAAGGCTACGCTCGCGTCGTCAGCTTGGCCAATGGCCACATGCGTTACAAGTTTGTAGCGTGGAAAGCCTAGCTCCTTCACCCTCCTCTTGATGGCGTCGGCGATGGAGGTGGTCAGCTGCTTACACTGCTCCATATCGTAGGTCACATTCTCCAACCGACCTTCCATCACTTCTCGGATCACACGTGTAACGGCCGCTGAAGAAAAAAGTTTCTCCTGCAAACAGTAATACATGTATGCAAATCAGGAAGTTGCTGGTGATAGAGGCGTGAACTGTAGGTAATAAAACAAGAAAGGATAACTTCTGCTGCCATGATAAAAGAATGACATGCACATAATGCCAAATCTATGCTGCGTACGACATCATTTCACCTAGCACATAAGCAGGCCAAGGCTTACAGAACAAAAGAAAAGGAAACTTCCCTGAAAGGACGTTTCAAGCTCGCCCATATCTCCTGTGCCGTCATTGTTTGGGGGCTTTGTCATCAGTGCTTGACAACAAGTTTCTGCCTTTTGACCAGCTGCCGTGGCGAATGGTTAACGTCGCAGACTCCCGACTGGGAGATCGTCGGTTCGACTCCTATTAGAGCCATTCATTTGTGGGATTGTTATGCCCTGATCAGCTTCTACCTACAGTTGAGTGTGGAACGGACTCAGTTGGGAAGACCAGGACAACGCAGTCGAGTTTCATCCATTTGATGAATGCATGTCTGAGAGTACGGCTCAGATTTTGTGACAACACTGCAGGTGTCTGTATCTTTCGGGCCTGGTTGACATCGGGATATGATGAAAGTGGGCATAGAGTACAGCCCTGTCATGCAGTCTCAGACCAGAATAGAAATCCACAGCATCATCTTCATCATCCTCAACCTCATCGTTCAGCATAAAAAGTCTCAAAGTATGTGGTGCTTCAGGTTTTTACTCTCATGGCGACATCAATTTTGATTACCTCCACATCTATGTCCTGTTCTCTCGGGGTCACTGGTATCAGCAAATTCATGTCATTGGACAGACGTAGTGGCGCCCTCAAGAGGGAGCTCACTCATGCTGGCTAAGCAATTATTGCCGTCAGTAGGGTCCTAGTAGGTGGTGTTCTGCATATGTTGGATTAGAATGGGCACCACTGAACACCACCGAAGTGATTCGGCATTACCTACACTGGTGGATCGCCTCATGAGGATTTGACACAGATTGATTCCCGTGAACTGCTGATGCAGGGGATGTGGCTGCCAAAGGGGGAGCCAGAATGAGCGGTGTGAGTGCAATGCCTCTGAGGTGGCGTGGAAGAGGAGACAGCAACAAAGAAAGAAGAAGAATAAGAAGAAAAAGAAAAGAGAGACAGACAGACAGACAGACAGACAGAACTTTCGTGAACTCGTGACTTTAATGTAAGGCCTCCAGCCTATCCACATGAGACACGTAACATGAAATTGTTTACGCTATTGAAAATGAATGATTTATATTGAAAAATTTTCAAGAAAAAGGGATGCTCATTTGGCGATAATAAAAGCAACAAACTTAGGTTTATAACATTGAGAGAGAGAGGTTTCTGTCTTTTGATTCTAACTAGTACCCAACCAGAGGCGACCTCGAAGAAGATCATGCATTCGTTCAAAGGTCAGCTCAGACAAAGGTCTGTAATTGACAGATCGGAATTCTTGGGGGGGGGGGGGGGGGGGGGGGTTTCTGCACCTCCACCCCCTCCCCTCGCCTTCCTCTTCATCTCCAGAGCTGTGGACCTGAATCCCTTAGAGAACGTGAGGCAAGCCCCAAAATTTGCGTGAGAAAGAACATTCGTTACGTCTGTGTTGTTGCTGACCACCTGAGCACACAAACCACAAGCTGTAACCATCGGTCTCCCACCTTTTACTCCCTGTGCGACACTCTCCGAGGCGACTGTCAGCACTTCGCTGAAGCGAAAAGGACACATCAAGGATGAGCAAGGTCGGACCAAGAAAAGAAGAAAAAAAAACGAAAAGATAAAGAAAAGACAAAAGTTTAAAGCAACAGGTGCTTTGGGACCGGAAGTGGCAGGTGGGGCGAGGTTTGTGTCCCCTTGGTGTGGATGCACTTACTGGCTCTGTCTTGTACGTGTTTTCATACACCTTGCTGACGGCGCTGGGGGCGAAATTGGACGCAGACACGCGGCGGCTATGCGCTGACGTCATGATGTAAGCAGCGCGGCTGCTGTGAGCTTGCAGGGCTGTGGACCCACCCGCTCCTCCGCTTGGATGGGGGTGGTGGTGATGGGGGTCTATAACGGACTGTCGTCGGACTGCCGCGCTCATGGCTACTGATCTCCTCGCTCTTCGTCCACTACCGTGTGCTGGTGTGTCTGGAACCTCGGTGATCCTGTGGAGAGCAAATGACATTTGTGAGAACAGGCTTCTTTGTGTGTATACATGTGTGTGTGTGTGTGTGTGTGTGTGTGTGTGTGTGTGTGTGTGTACGTGTGTGTGTGTGTGTGTGTGTGTGTGCGTGTGTGTATACGTGTGTGTATACATGTGTGTGTGTTGTGTGTGTGTGTGTGTGTGTGTGTGTGAGTGAAACGAAAAATTCCCCATCCAATATTCTCCGCGGGTCAACAGACGACGTTCGGAAATCTGCAAGGAAAGCTAACCTGTGTTGGAGCTCACATAGAGCGAGAGTGACCCCGCCATTTTCATGGGACATACGCTGCTGATGGGCACGCCCAACGCAGTTTTGCCCAATCAATCAGTTTAACTGTTCAATTAGAGAAGGGAAACGCGATATCCCAATCGATATAGTGTGCGCTTCAAATCAAATATTCGATTCTGGGTCTGTTTGCTTGACCCATAACTCGAGAAAAGGTAACTCATTTCGCAATGAAAAGGCAGGGTTATCTTCCCCTGATTTCTTTTTCCGGAACAATTCAATTCCCCGCGCACCTTTCCCATGGCCGTGCTCCTATCTGCAAGCAATTCCCCGCAAAACAGGGAAGAAAATCCTCGTGGTTAAGGGTTTTAACAATACGACAGTTCTCCACCATCAGTGACCACTGCACTGCACCATGTAGGCAGACGGCTGAGAATGACTTGTTGAAGCCTGAATTCTCTCCTGAATGGGTGATGGTGATGGTATGTTATTTCTGGCTTCCAGCAATCACTGATGAATGCATGATTCGTGCACTATGTGTCGTTTTAGTTTGAAGCTAAGTGACAGAGAAAGAGAATGGGGCTACTGACACAGAAAGGAACAGTCATCGCCCCCTCATCACTGTCATTTTCCTCTCTTCATTTTCACACACACACACACACACACACACACACACACACACACACATACACACACACACACGCTTGCACGCAAGCGTACAGGCACACAAACACACACACACAAGTGCGCGCGCGCGTGCACAAGCGGGCATTTGTTTCAATAATATCACTTTTGTTTCCTACAACTTAACGTGATAAAGAAAATAGTGTGAGTTTCTGCTACATATGCTTTAAGGTTGAGTGTGTACGCCACTGCTGACATTTTTCTGCCATCGGCATTTCCCTGTCGCCAACTCTGTAGGCGGGAAAAGGTCGACTGGGGGATGGGCGAGGAAGAGTTGGGGGGAGGGTGGGGGGGGGGGGGGGTCGCGCGCGAGAAATCATGCGCGGTAAGTGTGTGTGTGTGTGTGTGTGTGTGTGTGAATTTCCATCTGACTGTGCGGGTAATGCGCCATCATTCCAGTGTTCCACCAGAACGGAGAGCTGGAGGACAGAGCCCAAAGTTTAAGTACCCTGATGTAACCTTTGGGGCAACTGGCTTTGGGGCAAAGAGATATGCTTACAGGTCACACAACAAACCAACAGGCACCGACAGAGATCAACAGAAATGAAGTTATGGTCAATGGCAGAGAGAGAGAGAGAGAGAGAGAGAGAGAGAGAGAGAGAGAGACGTGGTAATGTATGAGATCAGGAAAGAAGAGGATGCAACAAGAGTCCAGAAAGCTGCCCAGCACAGCCAACAGAGGCAGTGGACTTCAGTGGAACGTGCACTCCAAAGAAGTCTCAGCATGAACGAATTGGGGTGTATGGCCCTTCTCTGATCTGTTTCATCCTCAGATCTGTACATGCCTTCCTGCCCTCGAACGCACACTTGGTGAGATGAAGGAAATCAGATGGTCCTGTGTGACCACTCTACCAGGCAAACTGGAATATAATTATGCTAGGCTGAAGCCAAGCAACGCTCACCTAGGTAAGGTGCTCTTTGAGGCACACCCGGGTGCTGAAAGAGACAACACTGTGATCAACACCACATGGCAGGAAGCAACAGATCGTGGATCGGAGCAGCTGTGAGATCCGGTGAATGGAAGGAGGAGTTGTTGCAGGCGTTCCAGGATGGAAAAAACTAACACACAAAAATCACCAGCAAAAGGGACATAACGCTGGATATAGTACTCCACTCTCCTTCATCAAAACAAAGGACTCTGATCCAAACCACTGTACGATACGAAAGCAGAATGGAGGAAGCGCAAACCTAAATGACTTAGGAGTATGCCAGTCTAGACAGCAGCTTGAGGGAATCGGCTTCCAAGCTTCAGTTCACGCCGTGGAAGCTAGAGGGAGGGGAGGGCTGTCGACACATCTGCCTATGATCTCACGAAACAGGTCTCGATTTCTGGTAAAAAGAGGACTAGAACCTTGATGGCAAGGGCAGAGACCACTGAAAAGAGTTCCAGCTGGGTCTGGTCGAGCAGAGATAAAACTGAACATCACACAGCTTACACTTCGTGTCTTCCAAGAGACGCGAGAAAACCGAGTGGTTAGGCCATCCTTCGCAAGGTTCATGCTAGGCTGATTTATCTTTGAGGCGGCTGACCATCCAGAGGGTGCAGATTCGAAGCCAACCAAAGGGAAAGAAAAGGATGACTACAGAAAAGCATCCAGGAGCAATCGCTAAGAGGCAGTTTAGCCCCCTTAAAGAGTTGGCAGTTCAGCCCCCTTAAAGAGTTGGCAGTTCAGCCCCCTTAAAGAGTTGGCAGTTCAGCCCCCTTAAAGAGTTGGCAGTTCAGCCCCTTAAAGAGTTGGCAGTTCAGCCCCCTTAAAGAGTTGGCAGTTCAGCCCCTTAAAGAGTTGGCAGTTCAGCCCCCTTAAAGAGTTGGCAGTTCAGCCCCCTTAAAGAGTTGGCAGTTCAGCCCCCTTAAAGAGTTGGCAGTTCAGCCCCCTTAAAGAGTTGGCAGTTCAGCCCCCTTAAAGAGTTGGCAGTTCAGGTCCAAAACACTCGCAATGGTGAAGGGGGGTGGGGGAGGAGGGGGGGGGGGGTGGCTTCATTTCTAAAGACATGCTGTACACCTTTCCCTATAGCTTCTCCATACTAGAAGATACGATTGTACTAAATTCGTTGTAATCCTGTGGTAAAAAGACGTTATTGATATAAGAGAGAATCTGTGATATTATGTGGTCTTAACTCTGTTCATTATTATTCAGCCTTTTGTCGTTCGGCCTTTTGTCATTCGGCTGTTCATCAAAGTGCACGAAGTTTACGGTTACAATGTAACGTACGTTTTGTGTGGTTTTCATCGTTTTAGCTCTGCATTATTTTATTACTCGTCCAGACCACCGAAGGAGTTACAGAATAACAAAACCTTAAATTTCTGCAACAACACTGCTATCTACAAGATGTCGTAGTGCCCCCAAGGCTATTGGATATGGATATGAAATATCTCTGACGCCGAGACTCACATTGCTATTTGTTTACCTTTTGCTTTGTTTCGGGTAGTTTCTCTGCCGTCACTCGACTTCTCCGCGGAAATTCCTCTCAATACAGTATACAAAATATATTTGTTCATCTTATCGACGTGGCTAATCTCATCACATATAACAGACATGGTCTACATCAAATCTGGACAATGCTATCGGGCAACACATACCTCCAAGAACAATCCCAGGTCTCGACAGTACACGTTACTTATGGACTGGTAGTAAAGAATCAGTAGCCTTGAGCTGATCAAACCCGGAAACACGTCACTTATGCAGATGAAGATCGGAGCACGTTCTTGTTGAGCTCAGAGGGAGCCGTTGAATGTGTCAATCAATGGAGATTGCAGATGAAGATCGGAGCACGTTCTTGTTGAGCTCAGAGGGAGCCGTTGAATGTGTCAATCAATGGAGATTTTTTTCCCTCTCCTTTCCTCCACTTCTTCTTCTTGGTCTTGGACTCTGTTCTTATGGCACCGAACAAAAAGTCTGGTCGGCTGAATTCCTGTTCTTTCTTTCTCTCTTTCTTTCCTCTCCTTCCTTGCGGGGTCTTGTGTATTCCTGAGAAGCCGACCACACAAGCGATTGTACGCTCCGAATAGCTGTTTACATTCGCCACCGTGGCTCTCTGCTGGTGGTTCCTCAAGGCGTATGAAAGCAGACGTCTGTAGCGGATTATGGTATCTTACTGGCGTCAAAAGATCACAGTTACTGTTTTTCTTTGGTTACTTGTAATTTTCATGAAGGAAAGAGTGGCATATCCTGTTTCATCTATCAGTGAATGTAAGCGGCAAATAAATGACGTAATTATTTTCATTTGGAAACAGTTTTCTTTTCACCTGTTTTGTCACTGTTGAAATCATCAAAAGAAACGAAACAATTCCTTTGAACCCAAAACGACCCCTTCTCAGAGCCATCTTTTCAAAGCCTATGGTCCGTGCTGTGGTAGCAAGGATATTAGTGCGCAGGTGCGTAAGTCAGAGCTACCTGTTTTCATGAATTGGAATTGCTATTTTTATGGTGATCGCATTTGATCGTCACAAAAACTAGTGTTTTCATAAAGACTGCAGTTACGTTTAGCCACGAAGGATAGTCTTCCAGAGCAGTCTAGTCTTCCTCTGGACAGGAGAGCAGGACATCCTGGCCCTCCATCCCCCTCCCTCTCCTCCTCTCCCTCCTCCACATCTCGCCCCACTTCACCCCCTCCCCCTTCCCATTTCCCATTCCTACTCCAAGTCAGTCAAGCTTTCACGCATTGTACTTGGTAAGAATGACCCTGTTACAACTGTAGCAGAGAGGAGGGCGGAGCTGCGTTCGATAGCCGTATCTGTTGTGAGTGATATACATTATGAAAAACAAAATAACAAGCATCCCGCAAGTTATCCTGACTTTTCTTTGTTTGTTTATAAATCTATATCAGCATTTAACCCGTGCCCAGCACGGGAAAAGTCTTAAACTTATGTCTGAAATCAACGTGAATGCTAATTACTTCTGGAACTGAAGAACTGGTCTGCTTCTAGTAGGATAAGATGTTTTTGATAAGATCAGTTTCTTGCAGTAAATATCAGAGAAACGGTTTTATATATCTATGTATAAAGGCATTAATCATACAAACAAAAATGCGAACACACGAACGCGTGCACGCAAGTGCGCGCAA
>CM031606.1:54347172-54349672 GCA_018398815.1 Conus ventricosus | reverse complement strand
TGCTACTGCAGCTGCTGCTACTACTACTGGTGCTGCTACTGCAGCTGCTGCTACTACTACTGGTGCTGCTACTACTGGTGCTGCTACTGCAGCTGCTGCTACTGTTGCTGCTTCTTTCACAGCTACTGCTGTCGCTGCTGCCACTACTACAACTGCTGCTAACCGACTTCTACTATTGCTGCTGCTTCTGCCACTGACATTGCTGTCACTGCTGCTGCTGATAGGCCTACTTCTACCACCACCACAGCCACGACCACCACCATCACCACCATTTGTACTACTAATACTACGCCAGACTACTGCTGCTGTTGCTGTTGCTACTGCTGCTGCTGCTGATGGTGATGACACTACTACTACTACTACTACTACTACAACTACTACTGCGGTTGCTTTTGACATTGATTGTATGGAATGCAAATATTGTGCAATATAAAGATACGTTTTTTCTATAAACAAAATCATATACTAATACATGCATCGGAGTGAGTCCGAGCAATCTCGCTGTTTTGGAGAGAGACAGACGGACAGACAGAGACACACACACACACACACACGCACGCACGCACGCACACACACACAGACAGAGACACAGACACACACCCACCCACACACACACACACACACACACACACACACACACACACACACACACACACACGTACACACACACACACACACACACACACACACACACACACACACAATACTCACACACACACACACACACACACACACACACACACACACACACACACACATGAAAAGAACAGTAAGAGCAACCAAAGAGTGAGGTGAAGCAAGGCTGTACAGAAAGAAAGACGGTTTGCATGGCGAGTGAAGCAGCACTGGTCAAAGCTGTCCACGCTCTGAGTCCTAACGATCGAACTATACCCAAAACAGCAGTTCCCCAACTCCACCCTTCTTCCAGCTCTCTACCTCATTACACCCCCCATCGATCCCTAGCAGCGGCTATCCAACGATTCAAAGAACTCGCTTTCTTCCTTGAATCTCCACACCCCCTCCCCCCTCCTCCCCCACTCTTACCGCCCCACTCCCTCCACTCCTTCTCCCTGACGACCAAGACGCTCGACTTCATAATAAGGCAACTATCTTAACCCAGGCTATCGTTTTTCCCCATTTAAATTGCATGGGTGAAAACAGAGTCTTGTCTGCTTATGGAAAGCAGCTACAGATAGTTAGGGCAAAATTGAGTTTTGACCGGGTCGAGCACAGTGTCCGTTTTTCTTTTATTGCGGCTCGGTCGACTGATCACACACACAACACACGCACGCACGCATGCATGCACGCACGCACACACATACACACAACCCACATACTATCACTGGACCTATCATCTTTCTGTACACAGATAAAGCTAGGAACGTGGTGAAGGCGCTAGCTATTTTTACTGCACAGTATATTTTTTCGTAATGAATTGTAAAGTAAATGAAAAAAACCAACATCAATATGTGCCACAAAACATTAAAAACATTTTAAAAAAAAAATTCTGTATGGCAAGTGGACTCTGCAGAATTGACAACTAGTGTCCACTCTGAATAACATGTAGCCCACAGTTTCACCACCAAGTCGCCACATGTAGCCCACAGTTTCATCACCAAGTCGCCACATGTAGCCCACAGTTTCATCACCAGTCGCCACATGTAGCCCAGTTTCATCACCAAGTCGCCACATGTAGCCCACAGTTTCACCACCAACTCGCCACATGTAGCCCACAGTTTCACCACCAAGTCGCCACATGTAGCCCACAGTTTCACCACCAGGTCGCCAGGTTGGGACAGAAAAGCTGATGTGTTGGAACATTCAACAGGAGAACAGAATATGTGTGAAGATTCTCTAGAACAATGACGGGTTGTTGGATCACATAGGCATGACGACGCTAACTGGGACTCGCACAGTCTCTGCATAATCCAGCAAAAATTGCTGACGTGTCTTCTCACCGGGGCGTAACAGTTGCTTCCCTTACTCCCCCCACCCCCACCCCCTTACTGTTTTTTTTTTTTTTTTTTTTTTTTTTAAATGAGGATAAGGGGTTGGAAGTAGGAGGCGGGAAAGCGGCTGTCCGGAACACTTGTAACATCTGCCCCCCACCCCACCCAACCCCCTGCCCCCCTCCCTATCCCCTGGTTATTTCGCCCCTGCTCCTGCCAGCTGTGCAAGTATGGACATAACATATATACGTCAACGTGTGTATGATATGATGGGGGGGGGGGGTGGGGGGGGGGGGGGGGGGGGGGGGGGGGGGGGGGCCTTGCTTCGGCATTCGCCACCCCCACCCCCACCCCCTCCCCCGGTTGGAAACTGTTCTGTACTGCCTTGCGCGGATATCCAGTACGGAGATTATGATCCCAATCTACTGTGTCTTTTGGGGAGGATTAGATCCCTATCTCCATTGTCCGTGGTTGAATGCCAAGTGTTTCTGCCGGGTCGTGCTCACAGGTTTATCAGGCTCGACAGTGACGCGGGTTGACATGATCTTGAA
>CM031606.1:54262172-54332172 GCA_018398815.1 Conus ventricosus | reverse complement strand
TTTAAAGGACACACTGGCAGACCTATGTCTGGAGCATAAACAGCCAATCAGAAGTGAGAAGCATAAAACAGCCAATCAGAAGTGAGAAGCATAAACAGCCAATCAGGAAGTGAGAAGCATAAACAGCCAATCAGAAGTGAGAAGCATAAAACAGCCAATCAGAAGTGAGGCACCCTGAACATGTTCTGTCTCAGTCGCCCAGGCCCGTTCACACCGCATGGAGTCTACGTGTGGCCATTCGGATCACGACATAGTTTACTTGCAGCTCCAGTTCAACGCAGCCAGGGAACGGAAAAATTCCATGCCCCGTGCCACAGTACAGCAAGGCAGACTAGGATGGGCTTCGATCCTCGATGTCTGAGCCCGCTATTTGCCATCATTCACCATTCTTCGCAGACGCAGCCCATAAGAAATCGATCATATATGAAGAACGTTTACTTCATAGAGAAAGTCCAGAGATTGTGTTTGCCGGAACTACTACCAGATCACAAGATCTGGGGACTTGCTGTCCCAGCTTAATGAGTCGTATCAGAAATATGACCCAGAAAGACCCCTTGCTACTACTACAAGTATTATCAACGGTTCATAGCAGTCGACTCCAGTCATCCTCCAGCCAGCTGCCACCAGAAGGGGTCGCCACAGGAGCAAGTCGTATGCTTTTTAATATCCCCTCCCAACGCCCTCAGTACAGGAAAAGTTCACCTTTCCGTGCATGAAACCTCAGTGGAATGGTTCCTAGAGGAGCACATTCCCAAACTCCTTCAGGGGAGACTGCACAGAACCACAATCTAAAACTCAATGCCACCCACCCACCCCCACCCTCCCCTCGCCGATAGAAAAACCCAAGAGCTGGCGCAGCCGCCTTCTCAATTTAAGGTCGGCCTGACCCGTATTTGGGCAGGATTGGGCGTCGCCCAACCCCTTCAGATTGGGATTAGCATTATGCCTGGTAACGACACCCAGCATCTCCCTTCCCCACTCGCCCTTCCCCCAGTCCTCTCTTTGCCCAGACCAAGGGTTGGTTATAAAGGGGGCCCAGAATCTTCATATTTATCAAGTTAGCAGCCTAGTGAAAAAGAAGACGAAGAGGAATATACGCCTGCAAGCCCACAATTTCTTAAGCAGACTCCTGGAGACCATCATCAACAACAAAAAACAACAGTAACAAGGGACTGGAGCAGCAACCACCAACCGGAAAACTGCAGCATTAACATGCCACCGAAGGATCCTTTCTCAAAGTCAAACTGTCCAGGGATTGCCAGCAATCAGAAACCAGGACATCATTCTGCAGTAGATCTGCCAGAAGTGGGAAGAAAGGGCTGGGACCACTAAGACAGGTGTACACCTTCATGCTGTCACACTGAAAACGGGATGGAAACCACCTTAAAGATTCACGGACATTCACCATTCACTGTCAGCATGGCTCATCGAAGAATGCTGGGAAGGAATGGGCAAGAAGATGTCCACTGCTTTCTGCAAGGTATTAACAAAGATCCCAGAGAGTAAAGCAGCAACAACACTCAGCACAGATGAGCTTTTGTTCAGAAGTCTTTCTATACATTGCCAGCCGATACTGTAAGCACTGAACCAACAGGGAAAGATGTTGTTATGGATTTCTCACTCCATGCATGACTTCTATCCTGCCGAGATGTCATGTAAAAAACTGCTGCGCTTTTGATCTCTCACCTGGGGGAAAAGTACATCACCATTACCATTGAAATTCCCTGGAAGAAATAGGTTCACCCCACTTCTAGCAGATTGGGGCCTCTTGGCTGACTTCTTCAGCTGTGGCGTCATTTCAGTTGTCTTCACTTCTAATTTTCATGTGCCATGCTAAGTCTGTGTCTATTTTCGTCTCACTCTCCTACCGTGAGTTCCAGTCCAGTGTTTGTCTTGTGAAGGACTACTTTCTGGTTAGTCTCGTCTTGCTCAAAATGGACCTTACCGAAACTGAATCATCATGCTCTTATGATCACCTGACCCCCAACCACTTTTTACAGATTATTTTTAAACTTTTGGTGTAGCAGAAGTCCTGAATTAAGCTTTGACACTTTTGCTAATGTTTTTGATTAGCACACCGTTGCTTGGCATAAAATGCAGGTCATCAACATCTGGTATTTTTCCCAATTCAATAGTGAAGCACAGAAACATCGTTCCTGACTGAGGCCTATTGTTTAGTGATTTATTCCTCAACTGCAACTCTCATGATGATTGCCTTGACTGACATCAGCATGCTGCAAATGACAAAAGCAAATGACAGTTCATTCCCCGTAGGTGAACTGTTCACAGCATGAGTAACGTAAATTGTCAAGTTCAAATACCTACTGAAAACAAGCAAAAAGAGGAAGAACTCATATTTCTGTATGCATCAGTCATGAACATTTAAACATTAAAGCAAAAGAAATATGGATGCGTTCATTTTTGCCTGGCTGCCAATATCACAAAAATCCTCCGTGACAGTTCCAGGGTTTAATTCATTCTTAGCTGCATAAACTGTAGACCATAGTGTAACACACACACGCACACACACCCCACACACACACACACCACAACACACACCACACACACACGCACACACACTCGCCCATTAAACCCAATACATGAACACACAGGGGGGATTTTGAGTTTAATAATGGGTGCCTGACAGGCTTACCAAAGCATTATTAAGCACAGAGACAGACAATAGGTCACAGGCAAAACTAAGCCAACTCATCTGAATACTCTGTCAAGTACTTAAACAAATTTTCCCTCCTCAGATTTCTCCAGTAATGCTGTTGCATTTTGCATAGATCTTTCATTAAAATAAAACACTTTGTTGAAGGACTACAGCACAAAAGTATAGTTTGGTCTCTTGCATTATGCATATCATCTTGTTTTCTGGACAAAGATACACATCTTTTGAAGAAATATTGCAAACAGCTTTTTCCTTAATCGTTTTGAATTTTAAATATGCAGTCTAAAAAAAAAGTTATGTTTATTACAAATGCAACACACTATTCCATACCTACAGCAAGCACACTGTTTCACTCAAGACAAAGCAGACTCTTCAATCAATGAAATATCTATGTAAATTTCGCCACTTCAGAAACTAAACAGCCCTTTCTAAATACTCAGATCCAACTCTAACAGACAGATAATATGTGGATTTAAAAAACATCATTCCAAACCACAACTGCAAATATTAAATGTCTGTCAAATTATGTAAGGTAAGGTAATGTTGCTTACCCCGCCGACCGCAAAGGGCCACATCAGGGCTGTCACAGCGTTGAATCAATCACAAGTCATTAAAAACACACACATACACACAAACACCACACCCCACACAACTGTTTAAAATACACCTTTGACAACCGCCGGAAACTTCGTTAAAAATCAGTCTTCCATCATCTATGACTTATCTTTTCCCTGCATGCCGCCTGCATGTGGGGTCCAATGTTATGCACTGCTCACAAAGTACTCCCCAGCTTTGAGCTCTATTAGTGTGGGTGTGCAGCAACACATTATACCATTTTTCTTTTATATAACACAAATTTTTAGGCACTAGCATTGACGTTTTCCATTTGTGCGACAAAGTTTTGGGTTTTGGTATGATACCCACACGGACCGGCCTGCGCTCTTTGCTTTTCCCTTTTATAGTACCTCATGGCATCCACCAGGCCTTATAGACAAAGACACCTGCAAGTGTTGGTCCCGAAATTTGAGTAACACTCTCACAGATGGATCCATGAAGTGGAATGAAGTGAGTGTGTGAACACCTGTCTTGCTTGCACCTGGGCCAACAGCTCATTCAGCCCCCTCTTTGTAAGAGCTAGGGAGGACCAACAAATCTGTGCCCTTGGCAAGACTTGGACCTTCCATCTCCCAGCCTGAAACCTGCCGTTGCTAATTAAAAGAAGAAAAAAAAAAAAATCATATTTAGAATGGTCTTTTTGGATACGGAACTGTGTAATAAAAACTACTCTGTGTGTGTGTGTGTGTGTGTGTGGGGTGCTGTATATAGGTGCATAGACATGTGTGCATATGACTCTGAGTGACTGTGTGTGTGTGTGTGGTGTGTGTGTGTGTGGGGTTGTGTGTGTGTGTGTACCTTGCATGAGAGCGTGTGTGTGTGTGTTGTGTGTGTGTGTGTGTGTGTGTGAGAGTGTGTATATACTTGCAAGAGAACGTACGTGTGTGGTTTTGTGTGTGTGTGTGGTGTGTGTGTGGGGTGTGTGTGTGTGTGCCGAGTATTATGTGAATTTTGATTTTACATTAATTTGCTGTGTATTTGTAATCAGCTTTCATGAATAAAAAACATTTAATTCTCATAACAACTATCAAACTGAATAACATATATGCATAAAATCTCAAAACTCAAAACAAAGCAAAAAGGAAACAAAGAAAAAATTTAAATTCAAAGTAATTCATAGTGTAAATTGTATTCTTTCACTTTCCATGCAGAAAACAAGTACCCGGTAAGTAAACACCAACAGCAGCACACATAACAGATTTCCTCTCTTTGGCCAGTTATTTCTAAATACAGAAAATCATATTTCCAAAGCTTATTTCCACAGTGTCTAGATAATAAAGGCACACTCCTGCACAGAATATGAAAACATTTTTCTGTGCAACAAATCTCAGAAGCTTATTTTGATGTGTTTTAATACATGTATGCTAATTCTGTCTTGGACTTACCTCTGTATCCTTTGCTACCAAAACTACTACAACCCCACACACCACAACCACACACACACACACACAAAAAGCGTATGAATTTAAAATTTTATGCGTAGTACAGTAATGGTTTAGAATCATATTCACTTTCATATGGCTGACAAAACTTTCTATTAGTCCAAAACACATGAAAAAAATTTGGGGGTTGCAATTTAACCCACAATGTCTAAAGCAAAGCAAAAAAAAAATAAAAATGCCATTAACCAAAATGACCAAAGAAAAATTTAAAAACATATAAAACTTCCAGTCCAAAACAATATTGAACATTAACAATCAATATGTTCAATTGGGAAAAGGGACGTGAAAGAACCACTTCATGATTCAAATTTGTCAAAACCCGGCACAAGCAAGTACATAAAGCATACTTGTAAATACAAGAGGAAAAACAGATTACAAAAAAATCAAACAAAACCTATTTCCTCCATTTGATTTAAAAAAGGGGAAAAAACAGACAAAAGGGCTTTGGGAATACTATATGGTCACTGATGCAAATGCTATCACAGACACACAAAAACATGAGGTTGTGAAAGAAAACGCCAAAGCCGACTGACTCTCCTTTCCCACAGCCGAGTCCCTCCAGACCAGATTAGGTCAACACACTGGGGTCAGAACTTCTTCAAAAGTAAGGTCATCCATCTCCTAAAAATCTTTATCTAAAAAAAGTTTAAACCCCAAATTTGTCTTCCAATCATTATCCATATGGGTCATTCATTATCCACATGGGTCATTCTGTTGGACTTGATTTAGCCAAAAAAACAATTTCATGGCAAGGAAGAAGATGTACAACTTACATATCTTGATATGGAAAAGCTCCAAATTATTTCAAGACTTACCTAGAAAATAAAATCTGAAAGACAGACAGATCAACTGACCTATCAAAAACCTTCCCCTTGTTTTGTGCTCGTATCACCCAAATGTCCATTCCACTATAAAACAAAATATGCTCAACTGATTAGAGGAAGATCCTCATGGAGATAGAAAATAAATAGGAGACAGACATTTAAAAAAAAAAAAAAGTGCTTTGTTCACTTGATGACAAAAAGGAAGGACAGGAGGGGAGGCAAGTACAGGAGAACAAGAATAGGGATGTAAAGAGATAGTAGAAAAACGAAACAGACTGAACAACTTTTTCTGCCCAGACCACTTTTCCCCAAACAGAGTTCATGCTCTCTTTCACCCTCCAAGCCACACAATGTTGCTGTTTTACATGGTCAGAGTCCTTCAATCGTTGTTAGTTGTTCACAGTGGAAAGAAGGGAAATTTTCCAAAGTCACAGTCCTAAAGGAGAGTAAGCTCCATGAATGATTTCTGTTGAGTAATAAATCTGAAAAATAAACAAATATCATTTCAGTACCATTTCCCACCTTTGGCATTTGAAAACAAAAAAACCCTACACACACACACACACACACACACACACACACAATGCACCCCGCACAGATATATATACACACACACGCCTGTGCATGTGCATGTGGGATCTCAATGTGTGTGTGTGTGTGTGCGTGTGCGTGTGAGCATGTTTTGCGTGCATGCGTGCGTGTGGGCCATGCATTTCGTGGGGTGTGTGCATGCGTGTGTGTGTAAGAGTGTATGTGTTTGCATGCATGTGTCTATGTTTTGTGCATGTATGTGCAAGTGTTTGTGTGTACATTTTTTGTTTCTTGTTTTAACTCCAATGCATGTAAGCTTACCAAAAAAATTCTGCTTAGCAGTTGTCATTCATAAACAAGGGATCATCCAGAAATCTTATCACTTACATCACACACACAACACACCCCCAACACACACACACACACACATTTTATATATTATATATATAATAAAATCTATATTATATATATAATATATATTTGTTAAAAAGTAAAGGTTTAAAACTATCTACAGCGCTGTTTCATGCAAAAGCAATCATCAGGATGTGGTGGGTCTGTGCTGCCAGTGTTTTATAACTGCTTGTGTTGTCTGTAAACACGTGCTGCTGTGTTTTTCGTGTGTTTCTGGTTCTTGTTCACTGATAGGGAAATTTTCCACTTGTGCCTGCAGTTGTTAACCATTTCTAAACCTAGATTTAAAGTTGCCAGTTGTGGTTTGCAAGTATTATGTACTTTTCTGTTGAGCATAGGGTTTCATCTTTTTGAAATGTTGTTGTTTTGGTGCTGCTCTTTCTATGATTTTCCAGGATATATTGTATTCTATCTTTTTCCCCTTTGAAACTTCCCCAAAAAAGTTAGTTTGGTCTCTGCATATATCTTTGTTTCTGAAAAGTACCATCTTGAGAATATTGCACAGCTTTTTCCTTAATCGTTTGAATTTTAAATTGCAGTCTAAAAAAAAAGTTATGTTTTATTACAAATGCAACACACTATTACCATACCTACAGCAAGCACACTGTTTCACTCAAGACAAAGCAGACTCTTCAATCAATGAAATATCTATGTAATACGCACTTCAGAAACTAGAACAGCATTTCTAAGTACTCAGATCCAACTCTAACAGACAGATAATATGTGGATAAATAACATCATTCCAAACACAACTGCAGTATAAATGTCTGTCAAATTATGTAAGGTAAGGTAATGTTGCTTACAGCCCAGCCGACCGCAAAGGGCCACATCAGGGCTGTCACAGCGTTGAAGTCAACTACAAGTCATTAAAAACACCACATACACACAAACACACACACACACAACTGTTTAAAATACACCTTTGACAACCGCCGGAAACTTCGTTAAAAATCAGTCTTCCTTCATCTATGACTTATCTTTTCCCTGCATGCCGCCTGCATGTGGGCTCCAATGTTATGCACTGCTCACAAAGTACTCCCCAGCTTTGAGCTCTATAGTGTGGGTGTGCAGCAACACATTATACCATTTTTCTTGATATAACACAAATTTTAGGCACTAGCATTGACGTTTTCCATTTGTGCGACAAAGTTTTGTTCTGGTATGATACCACACGACCGGCCTGCGCTCTTTGCTTCCTTTCATAGTACCTCATGGCATCCACCAGGCCTTATAGACAAAGACACCTGCAAGTGTTGGTCAAGAAATTTGAGTAACACTCTCACAGATGGATCCATGAAGTGGAATGAAGTGAAGTGTGTGAACACCTGTCTTGCTTGCCACCTGGGCCAACAGCTCATTCAGCCACTCTTTGTAAGAGCTAGGCAGGACCAACAAATCTGTGCCCTTGGCAAGACTTGGACCTTCCATCTCCCAGCCTGAAACCTGCCGTGCTAATTAAAAGAAGAAAAAAAAAAAGTCATATTTAGAACTTGGTCATCTGGATACGGAACTGTGTAATAAAAACTACTCTGTGTGTGTGTGTGTGTGTGTGTGGTGTGCTGTATATAGGTGCATAGACATGTGTGCATATGACTCTGAGTGACTGTGTGTGTGTGTGTGTGTGTGTGTGTGTGTGTGTGTGTGTGTGTGTGTTACTTGCATGAGAGCGGTGTGTGTGTGTGTGTGTGTGTGTGTGTGTGTGTGTGTGAGAGTGTGTATATACTTGCAAGAGAACGTAACTGTGTGTGTGTGTGTGTGTGTGTGTGTGTGTGTGTGTGTGTGTGTGTGTGTGCCGAGTATTATGTGAATATGATATACATTAATTGCTGTGTATTTGTATATCAGCTTCATGAATAACAAACATTTAATTCTCATAACAACTATCAAACTGAATAACATATATGCATAACTCTCAAAACTCAAACAAAGCAAAAAGGAAACAAAGAAAATGTAAATTCAAAGTAATTCATAGTGTAAATAGTATATCTTTCACTTCCATGCAGAAAACGAAGTACCCGAGTAAGTAAACACACAACAGCAGCACACATATACAGATTTCCTCTCTTTGGCCAGTTATTTCTAAATACAGAAAAATCATATCCAATGCTTATTTCCACAGTTGTCTAGATAATAAAGGCACACTCCTGCACAGAATATGAAAACATATTCTGTGCAACAAATCTCAGAAGACTTATTTTGATGTGTTTTAATACATGTATGCTAATTCTGTCTTGGACTTACCTCTGTATCCTTTGCTACCAAAACTACTACACACACACACACCACACACACACACACACACACACAAACAGCGTATGAATAAATTGTATGCGTAGGTACAGTAATGGTTTAGAATCATATTCTACTTTCATATGGCTGACAAAACTTTCTATTAGTCCAAAACACATGAAAAAAAATTGGAGGTTGCAATTTAACCCACAATGTCTAAAGCAAAGCAAAAACAAAATAAAAATGCCATTAACCATATGACCAAAGAAAATTAAATACATATAAAACTTCCAGATCCAAAACAATATTGAACATTAACAATCAATATGTTCAATTGAAAGGCACGTGAAAGAACCACTTCATGATTCTAATTTGTCAAACACTGGCACAAGCAAGTACATAAAGCATACTTGTAAATACAAGAGGAACACAGATTACAAAAAAATCAAACAAAACCTATTTCCTCCATTTGATAAAAAAGGGAAGAAACAGACAAAAGTCTTTGGTAATACTATATGGTCACTGATGCAAATGCTATCACAGACACACAAAAACATGAGGTTGTGAAAGAAAACGCCCAAAGCCGACTGACTCTCCTTTCCCACAGCCGAGTCCCTCCAGACCAGATTAGGTCAACACACTGGCTCAGAACTTCTTCATATAGTAAGGTCATCATCTCCTAAAAATCTTTATCTAAAAAAACGTTTACCCCATTAGTCTTCCAATCATTATCCATATGGGTCATTCATTATCCACATGGGTCATTCTGTTGGACTTGATTTAGCCAAAGACAATTTCATGGCAAGGAAGAAGATGTACAACTTACATATCTTGATATGGAAAAGCTCCAAATTATTTCAAGACTTACCTAGAAAATAAAATCTGAAAGACAGACAGATCAACTGACCTATCAAAAACCTTCCATTGTTTCTGTGCATCTGTATCACCAAATGTCCATTCCACTATAAAACAAAATATGCTCAACTGATTAGAGGAAGATCCTCATGGAGATAGTACATAAATAGGAGACAGACATTTAAAAAAAAAAAAAAGATGCTTTGTTCACTTGATGACAAAAAGGAAGGACAGGAGGGGAGGCAAGTACAGGAGAACAAGAATAGGGATGTAAAGAGATAGTAGAAAAACGAAACAGACTGAACAACTTTTTCTGCCCAGACCACTTGTCCCAAGCAGAGTTCATGCTCTCTTTCACCTCCAAGCCACACAATGTTGCTGTTTTACATGGTTCAGAGTCCTTCAATCGTTGTAGTTGTTCACAGTGGAAAGAAGGTATTTCCAAAGTCACAGTCTATGGAGAGTAAGCTCCATGAATGATTTCTGTTGAGTAAATAAATCTGAAAAAATAAACAAATATCATTATCAGTACCATTTCCCACCCTTTGGCATTTGAAAACAAAAAAACCCTACACACACACACACACACACACACACACACAATGCACCGCGCACAGATATATATACACACACACGCCTGTGCATGTGCATGTGTATCTCAATGTGTGTGTGTGTGTGTGCGTGTGCGTGTGAGCATGTGTGCGTGCATGCGTGCGTGTGTCCATGCATGCGTGCGTGTGTGCATGCGTGTGTGTGTAAGAGTGTATGTTTTTGGGCATGCATGTGTCTATTTTTTTTTGTGCATGTATGTGCAAGTGTTTGTGTGACATTTTTTTGTTTCTTGTTTTAAATTTCCAATGCATGTAAGCTTCCAAAAAAATTTCTGCTTAGCAGATTTGTCATTCATAAACGGGGGGATCATCCAGAAATCTTATCACTTACATCACCCCACACCACACACACACACACCACACACCACACATATAAAATATATATATAATATCTATATCTATATATTATATATATATTTTTTAAAAAGTAAGGTTAAAACTATCTACAGCGCTGTTTCATGCAATGCAATCATCGGGATGGGGTGGGTCTGTGCTGCCAGTGTTTTTATAACTGCTTGTGTTGTCTGTCATCACGTGCTGTTTTTGTTTTTCGTGTTTTTTCTGGTTCTTGTTCACTGATAGGAATTTCCACTTGTGCTGCAGTTGTTAACCATTTCTATCCTAGTATTTAAAGTTGCCATTTGTGGTTTCATAGTATTAGTACTTTTCTGTTGAGCTGGGTTTAAACATCTTTTTGAAATGTTGTTGTAGGGTGCTGCTCTTTCTATGATTTTCAGGATAATTGTATTCTATCTTTTTCTTTTTAAAGCTTCCAGATGTATTTACTCAATTTCTGTTTGGTTTTTGTATCTTTCTTTGTTAAATGACGTTTGTGGTTTGCATATCTAGTTTTAAATTGGTTTTCAGTGATACCTATATATGTTTCTTCTGCGTTCTCTGATGTTACAGTGGCTTGGAAACACATGCTGTGTAGAGGCATTTGTTGCTCAGAGGGCACTGTTTTTCTTGATACAGTTGCAGGATTCCTTTCATCACCCTCGTTTTTCTCTGTACTGCTTTTCATTTTGTTGGTTGAATCAATGATGTTTTTAAGGTTGGGCATACAGAGTAGATAATTTGATGCTGTTTTTGTTGAATATCTTGGATAATTTGTGCTCTTGGAATGATGATGTTAGGATTCTAAAGAATTCTTTCCCTATATTTGTTTTCACCTCTTCCGTCATATGGGGGTTGTCCCATATGATCTTTCTTTTCCTGTTCTTCTTGTGTCTGCTCATGTCATTATCTGGGTCATATTGTAGTTTGTAGTTGTACCACTTTTGTGTAACGCTTCTTGATATTCAGCTGCAGCGTTATTGAATGCTGTTTCATTGCTTGACAGGTTAGATAATCTCGATTTATGCCTCTGGGTATTATTTTTAGTATGGAAGGGGATGGTTACTTTTGATATTTACATAGACAGGTGTATCATTTGGTTTTTTGTATGGTTTATATATGTGCTGGTTGAGATCAAACTTTATATCTAGGTAGTTCAAAATCTTTTTATTTGCTTCTATAGTGATTTTTTAGATTTGGTTGGAAGATTTACACAGTTCTTTTTTCTTATTTTCAATGTTTCTGGGGTTTGTCATTCAGCGCAGCGGGCCGTCATCCCTGTACAGTCCGACTTTTTTTCCAAGTTTCTTTTGAATGTTAGACAGCCTGAACGTCCGCAAGTTCGCAAGTTTCCGGCCCCAAATCATACGATCCCATTGTGACATCAAAAGTTGAATTCTTGTTTGCGCTCTTGGTCCAGATTTCATTTTTTGCGTGTGTAAAAAGCTGATAAAACTACAATACGAGTACATTAGAAAAAAAGTAAAGGAGCTTGTGCACCAAATGGACCTAAGCATAGAGTGGAGACAACAGCAGCAGAGAAGCTTTCATAACACTTAAAGACCACAAACCCAACTTCCTGAATAACCCACATGCAGATTGATAAACCCATCCAAATCTAAATTAGGAAAAATCAGCAAAAAAATCTTAAAAAAAGCCATAAAAAACAAAGAGAGAACACTGAACTCAACCTCTGGAAAAACACATCGAAGCCATACAATGGTTCAAGAAACTCAACAAGCAAGGATAATACAGTTTTTAAAAACATTTGATATAGTAGACTTCTACACATCTATTAGACGAAGATCTGCTCACCAAAGCTATAAAATTTGCCAGCAAATACACTGAAATATCAGGGTCAGAAATGGAAATCATTTTCCATACAAAAGAAAACTCACTACACAGCAAAAATGAAATCTGGACCAAGAGCGCAAACAAGAATTCAACTTTTGATGTCACAATGGGGTCGTATGATGGTGCCGAAACTTGCGAACTTGTCGGACTGTTCATGCTGTCTAACATTCAAAAGAAACTTGAAAAAAAAGTCGGACTGTACAGGGGTGGGCGGCCTCGCGCGCTGAATGACAACCCTAGAAACATTTAAATAAGAAAAAAGAACTGTGTAAAATCTTCCAAAACCAAAATCTAAAAAACACTATAGAAGCAAATAAAAAGATGTGAACTACCTAGTTTTAACGTTTGATCTCAACCAGCACATATATAAACCATACAAAAACCAAATGATACACCTGTCTATGTAAAAAATCAAAAGTAACCATCCACCTTCCATACTAAAAATAATACCCCGAGGCATAAAAAAGAGATTTTTCTAACCTGTCATGCAATGAAACAGCATTCAATAACGCTGCAGCTGAATTCAAGAAGCGTTACACAAAAGTGGCTACAACTACAAACTACAATATGGGCCCAGATAAGACATGAGGGAGACACAAGAAGAACGGAAAAGAAAGATCATATGGTACAACCCCCCATATGACGGAAGAGTGAAAACAAATATAGGAAAGAATTCTTAGAATCCAACATCATCATTCCCAAAAGAGCACAAATATCCCAAAATATTCAACAAAACAGCATCAAATTATCATACTCTGTAAAGGGCCCCAAACCCTTAAAAACATCATTGATTCAACCCAAAAAAATGAAAAGCATACAGAGAAAACGAGGGTGATGAAAGGAAATCCTGCAACTGTAAACAAGAAAGAACAGTGCCCTCTGAGCAACAAATGCCCCTACAAAGCATTGTGTACCAAGCCACTGTAACATCAGAGAACGCAGAAGAAACATATATAGGTATCACTGAAAACCAATTTAAAACTAGATATGCAACCACAAACAGTCATTTAACAAAGAAAGATAACAAAAACCAAACAGAATTGAGTAAATCATCTGGAAGCTCAAAAAGAAAAAGATAGAATACAATAAACCTGGGGGAAAACATAGAAAGAGCAGCACCATACAACAACATTTCAAAAGATGTAAACCTATGCTCAACAGAAAAAGTACATAATACTATGCAAAACCACAACTGCAACTTTAAATACTAGGATAGAAATGGTTAACAACTGCAGGCACAAGTGGAAATTCTTATCAGTGACAAAAACCAAAAACACACGAAAACACAGACAGCACGTGATGACAGACAACACAAGCAGTTAAAAAAACACCGGCAGCACAGACCCACACATCTGATGATTGCATTGCATGAAACAGCGCTGTAGATAGTTTTAAAACCCTTTCTTTTTAACAAATGTTGCTCCCAGTTCGGTTGAGAATTTTTTTTTTAAAAACTCTGCTGGTATTCACTAAACCCTTTTATTTTTATATATATATATTATAATATATATATATATATATATATATGATGTGCATGTTTTTTTAAAAGTCCAATTCATATCACACTTCACACTTCCTCGAAGCCTTCTCAATTTCCTCTGCCAAAGGTCAGGTGTTCTTTTTTAACATTAAGTAAGGATAATGATGAGTTGTGGGTCCCCCACTCGTTACCCTTTATCCTGGCTTAGATACCACTTCCTCCTGACAGATTCAGCTTCATAAGAGAGAACAGAATCACAGCGTGTCAAGTCAGGATTGCAGGGTGGGGGAAGGAAGAACCTAAGTGAACTCTCCTCTAGACAGTTCACGAGATCTTGCTTTCATGGGCACCAGTGTTGTAGACAAAATGGAGTGCTTTACCTTTACCAGTGGTTGGACTCTGATCATAGGCCAACCACATAACTTTGAAAAACACAGTTTTTAACATAATAATTTGCATTGTGTATTGCCATTTCAAGCAGGAAATTAACTATAACAGAGCCTTGGGAGTCAAAACGACAACAACAACAAAAACAAAACAAAAAACGACAGCAGTCTCTGTCAGAACACAGTCTCTGTCAGTTCTGAAATTCAAGTTGTAATATATACAGGTCTCTCTTTCTCTTTCTTTCTTTCTCTCTCTCTCTCTCTCTCTCTCTCTCTCTCTCTCTCTCTCTCTCTCTCTCTCTCTCTCTCTCTCTTCAGTAACATTCACATCTGACTTGACTATGTGTATGAATTCTGCAAAAGGAAATCTAAGATTTGTCTCCGGTGAATATATCAAACAACTAGTCAAAGACCTCACAATAGCTTTGAAGTTGCAACATTTTGTCTTCCTTTTCATCTGTTAGATCATCCTTCTAGTACTCACTATTCTTATTTTAAGATCACAATGCAAAATCTTTTCAGCTGCACCACATGAAAGACATAAGTTTCACTTTCCTAATGAACTGAAATGTTAACTGCTTTCTTTACAAGCAAGACATTTGACTTTGTCCCAGATCACAGTTGTCAGCCAGAATCCTTTTGTTTCAGGTCAGTTTGGACCCTTTACAACAAATCAGTCAAATGACCAATCATCCCATACTGTGAACAGTGGTCCTCCTATCCTGCTGTAAAAATCAGCATTGATGTTGATAACACTGTCTTGCAGGTTCGAGCCTTAAAAAACTCACATGTTAACAGCTCCATGCTAAAAGCCTTTTCATTTCAAAAGTATATTGAATGACATGACAATACCAGCCCCATGAAACACAAGACTAGGCTCCTGCATGCGCTGGCCTATTCCATCTTCTTGTACGGATGTAAGACATAGACCCTTATAGTGGATCTGGAGAGAAAATTCAAGCCATTGAAGCTAAGTTTTACCACAAGATACTAAACATCAGATACAAAATTATCATTTCACTGATATACAAGTGCATGAAATAATCAAGCAGCATGTAAAACAAGATTCAAAGGATTTGTTAAAACAATCATTCAGGGAATTTGTTTTGGGAGGAGAATGGAGATTCAAAGGATTTGTTAAAACAATCATTCAGGGAATTTGTTATGGGAGGAAAATGGAGGGGAGGAGAGAAAAAAAAAGACATACTGACAACGGACGACACAATGAACGGGGAAAACATTTGCAGAAACTCAGTCTTTGGCACACGACCAACAGAAGAGAAGGAACCTAGTTAAGTTACTATTTTTAAGTGTAGCACTCCAATAACCCCATGCAGTGTCTAGGAAGCAGAAGAACAACTTTTTTTAAACAAGGAGTTTTGGACAATATTTTTTTGCAAGTTGTACAAAAGAACTAAGTAAGACTTAATGCCTATTTTGTGTATACTAAGTTTGGGGAAAAAGGTGGAAATTTTGTCCTATGAATGTTTGAAATTTGTGCCACAAACAGTTTGAAATGGTAGGATAACTGATAAGTTATCTGGATCATCCCTTGCTGGTATTTTGTACATTTGATGAGGACATATGCAAAAGAAGCCCCTCCACACACACACACACACACACACAGGTGAAACTTGAAGAGAGAAAGAGAGTAGAACAGTGCAGGAGAGCAGCATCAACTAACCCTACAGTCTCTGATGAATAAGGGTTTGGTGCTCGTCAGGATCTTCCTAGAGTTCCAGATCATACCAGGATGACTCGTAGTGGGGCGTAAGTCGAATGCGATCAGGAGGCTGTAAAGGTTTAGATCTTGATTAAAATACTGGCAATCTTTTTACACTTTATTTTTTTAAAAACCAATAATAACACATTGAGCTAAATAAATGTCTGCTGCGTCTGAGAGACAAGCCTGACATACTTTATTTTTCTTTCATCTGTCATTATCCTTGCTGCCAAACTATGCTCCTACACTATCAAAGTGGCACTGACCCCACACCACTCACCACAGTGTGTACGATAACAGCAGCTGGATCAACTCACAACGCTGCAAGGCAACCCACCACTCCTGATACTGTACTACTGCTGGGTCACTTCAATCAGGTCAGCAGCAGCAGCGCCTGATCTGATCCAACATAAGATGGTCACCAACTAATCAACCCTTACTGACAAAGTGTTTAGTTACAGGGCCTGATCTGATTCAACATAAGATGGTCACCAACTAATCAACCCTTACTGACAAAGTGTTTAGTTACAGGGCCTGAACTGATTCAACATAAGATGGTCACCAACTAATCAACCCTTACTGACAAGTGTTTAGTTACAGCGCCTGATCTGATTCAACATAAGATGGTCACCAACTAATCAACCCTTACTGACAAAGTGTTTAGTTACAGCGCCTGATCTGATTCAACATAAGATGGTCACCAACTAATCAACCCTTACTGACAAAGTGTTTGGTTACAGGGCCTGATCTGATTCAACATAAGATGGTCACCAACTAATCAACCCTTACTGACAAAGTGTTTGGTTCACAGGGCCTGATCTGATTCAACATAAGATGGTCACCAACTAATCAACCCTTACTGACAAAGTGTTTAGTTACAGGGCCTGATCTGATTCAACATAAGATGGTCACCAACTAATCAACCCTTACTGACAAAGTGTTTAGTTACAGCGCCTGATCTGATTCAACATAAGATGGTCACCAACTAATCAACCCTTACTGAGAAAGTGTTTAGTTACAGCGCCTGATCTGATTCAACATAAGATGGTCACCAACTAATCAACCCTTACTGACAAAGTGTTTGGTTACAGGGCCTGATCTGATTCAACATAAGAGGGTCACCAACTAATCAACCCTTACTGACAAAGTGTTAGTAACAGGGCCTGCAGATCAGGCATCACCCTTCCGACAATGCCACGATGTTTTAGTTGACTGCTAGCTTCAAGTGTGTATCGTCAGATGTACATACACCATGCTCTTGGACACACACTGGTATTCTCCTGATCTGCCCACTGGCAGATGAGAAGATTTACGATCCATGATTTCAGTTTCAGTAATTCCCCGCAATTTGTTCCTTGTTATGTGAGCAAATCTACTTACAGGGTAAAAGGGGTAGTCACCGGTGGTGGAGGGTAGAAACTCAAATCGTGTACGATAGTGCATGGAGGAGCTGGCAGAGCGGGGACGACGCCGAGTAACATACATGGTTTCATCTGAAAACAAAAAACAAAACGAAATAAAAGATATCACCGAGTATTTAGTATGAAACCTTCCACATGGGTTACCTGTTACATCTAGGAGAGCGATGAAATGATGTGAGCAAACCTTCAGTTACATTCAAACAAAAACTTCAGTTTGCCCCATTTGGAGTGGTACATTTTAACATCATTTAAAGAAAAAAAATTCCCACATTAAGCATTATTTGTGTTTATTTTTGCTGGCCTTCCCCTTTGGGTGGTTTTAAAATATACATTACATAACAATTATCAACACTCTCTAAACAATGATGAAACTTACATTCGTGGAAGGAAAACATACAAACAAACAAAGAGATTAAACAAAGAAATAACACAGGGCCATTGTATCACAAAAAGCTGTGTCATCCTGACATGAAATGTACCTTCATCATCAGAAAAGTGCAGGTGGGTTGGCTGGCGATGCAACGATGCATGAATCAGCTGAAAAACACCAGCATCAAATATCATTGCTCATGCTGCTTCCCCATGTCTACCATAGGGCTCTACTGCCCAGCTTGTTCATTTCTTTAATACACAAACATCTCTATTCTTCCTATTCAATTCAAATTAATGACATTTTCTTAAACACTTCTGTAAACATAGAACTTCCTGAATCAGGTTGAACAATCTTACCTCCCCTAACAGAATTTTAGGAATTAAATCCCCACATGAAAATAAACTGGTATGGATTGAATGTGTAAGGAAATATTTATTAAGGAAAGTTAGATTTTCGGTTGTTTTTTTTTTTTGTTTTTTTTTTAGGGGTAGTGGTGGTGGTAGTGGTTGGGTTCTTTTTCTTCTTTTTCAATAAAATAATCTTTACTTTTTCTTCACAATTAACTGCTCTAAGAGCACACAATATAATCATGTATGTGGGAAATACACAGATTCTGTGGCAACTTCCATTTGAAAATAGGTATACTAAGGCTGTTGTTTTGGTAGATTACCTAAAAAGTCAACATTTCTTCGTTATAGTTTTCATTAGAATAAGCCCTGCCATCACACTGAACCTCTTCAGGGCTGTCAAACTGATAAAGAAAAAAAGTGCTTGTATGATCTGTGATTAACTGTCATTTATGGACAATGGGGTACTTTTAAATCCAGTTTTAACCACACTGTCTACTGCTCAAAATGCCTCACGCATGTTAAATCAATTCTGGTACTCAGCTGTGCTGGCCAGCTTGTACACATGACCTGCTGTAATAGCCAGGATACAAAGCATGATTATCTGATGCGCAGAGGGTGCACACTGCACTTCAATTCACACAGACACCATATCATGTTTCTGCTCTATATGGTAACATTTACATTTATAGAATTTAATGCATAAATGCACACTGCAGTTTTCCATATTGTGAAAATGCACCCCTGTGTTACCCCTATGGTCTATGTTTAACCAGATAAGCATTACCCCTAGGTCTATGTTAACCTAGATCTATGTAACTCCCAGATCTATTAACTAAACCTTTACATCCCTCCCTCCTCTGTCTTTGTTTACACAGACATGTGTAACCCCCAGATCTGTGTGTGTGTGTGTGTGTGTGTGTGTGTGTGTGTCTCTGTGTGTGTGTGTGTGTGTGTGTGTGTGTGTGTGTTGTGTGTGTGTGTGTGTGTGTGTGTGTGCACATGTGTGTGTGTGTGTGTTGTGTGTGGTGTGTGTGTGTGTGTGTGTGGGCCAATGTGTGTGTGTGTGTGTGTGTGTGTGTGTGTGTGTGTCCTTCATTTAACGTCTATCCACTATTCGTGATATTAGACCAAGAAAAAAAAAAAAAAAAAGTGAATGTGTACGGAAGTAATTGCGAGCGTGCACATAATGTGTGTATGTGTATATGTATGGGTGCGCGTGCACGCGAGTGTGTTGTGTGTGTGTGTGTGTGTGTGTGTGTGTGTGTGTGTGTGTGCCTGTGTGTGTGTGTGCCTGTGTGTGTGAGTGAGAGAGTTTATGGATGTGTAAGTGTGTGAATATCTTTACACAGTCATAAGAGAAGATTAACATGAAACAAAATACTTATAACCAACAACTAACTAATCAATTAAAGTCAAAACGGATGACAGTATTAAAGAAAAAAGAAAACAAACAAACAAAACAAAACAAAAATCCTTTGCTCCCCCCCCCCCCCTCCCCCCGACCATTTTATCCACCCCACCCACCCTCCTTCCTTTCTTATCCCCCGCAAATAAAGTTAATAAAGAATATTATAAGTATTTTCCAATAGGGGTGCGTTCTAAGTGTACAAAGAATCGTACGTTAAAGCTGGTGACTGAAAAATGGCCTGCACAGTATTTTGCTTCAATACTGAATGATTTTTTTCATATCATTGCATGAAACAATATGAACTGGAGTAATCTTGTTTCCACATACGCAAACTATGTTCTTTACATATTTTTTTAAATGCATTAGTTTCCACCTGTGCATTAATGAGAGTAATTTTCTATTAAGATTAAAATTCTCTTTGATTCTTTTAATAATATCAAACTGTTCTTTATATACGTGATCTACCATACTATATTCAAAAGCTTTCCAGATATGCGACTTAACCAGTTACACTGTTCATGTACTGATAAGGGGAAATCAAACAGTTCTGATCAAAACTATTTTGGCTCCACGTTTAGCTGCCCTGTCTACTTTTTCATTATAATGAAAAGAACAATGTGAAGGAATCCAACAAAAGCTACATGGGTTCCTCTTGCAATTAACATGTGTATCTTACAACTTATCTCTATGATCATTTCAGGTCTTGTGTGCAGTTGAAAAACTTTTAATGCCTGAAGAGCTGATTTAGAATCAACACAGAACAGAATTTGAAATATTGTTTTTGGAAAGTTTAAAAGGTAATTTAAAGCCAGGAGTATCGCTGTTAATTCTGCTGTAAATATCGATTTGTTAATTCCGATATAAAATGATTTCTCTACTCTTAAGTCTGGTATTAAGAATGCACAACCTGCTTGTTTATCAATGCACGACCGTCTGTGTATATTTTCAAATAATTTGAATAGTTCTTTCAACATGGCATTTGATATAGCTTGCTAACATGTTTATGTTTTCATCTTTTTTCATATTGGTAGTTCAATATCAAAATGTGCTTTATTAAGCTCCCATGGTGGTATAGGAGAAAATAACGGTCTAATGGATAGAGCATCATTATCGATTGAAACTCCGGAATCAGTAATACTTTTTGACATGTACGTTGCCAGTGTTTTTTGAGAAGCTATAGATTTGGCTCTTTTAGGAAAATCAATATCTGACCTCATTTTTATTTCAGATCTAATGTTCGTTTTATTAGTTGTACTCTTGATAAACAATTTACAACACGCTAACTCTCTGTATTCATCTAAGGGAAGCATCTGCGCTTCATAATACGTACGAGAAGATGATGCATGCACCGGAAGGCCAAGTGCTAATTTCAATGCCTTGCATTCAATACTTTCAAGCTTTTTCATAGGTATTTGGGAGCGCTAAAGATTACTTCTTGGGCATATGTATTTTCGACCTCATTAAAGATTTACATTAGAGTTATCAATGTAGCTGAACTCTGTCCCCCATTTTTCTTTAGAGATAATTTTAAGGAAATTTAATATTTTCCTCGCCTTTGTTAATAAGTATTCAATATGAGCGTTCCATGATAGTTTAGATGTAAAATGGACTCCTAGGAATTTAACTTCTGTCACATATTTAAGAGGTGTTTCGCCCAATGTAAAAACAGGCAGTTTTTTGGATTATTACCTCTATTGAAAAGAATTATATTTGTTTTTTTCAATAGATAATTTTAATCCATTTAACTTCATGTATTCCGCCATCCTATTTAGTTCGTTTTGATAGATCTTTCTGATGAAATTTATATCACGCTTGTGAGTTTTTCTTTTTAAGAGTTACTTCCATCCACATGCAAATGTCGTCTGCATATTGAACGAGAACTACCTTTTTAGATAACTTATTTGGCAAATCATACAATAGCAATGAGAAAAGAAGCGGGGCTAACACTGACCCTTGGGGATTCCCATTGACAAAGTTCTACTGGTGGAATATGTTTTTCCTACTCTTGTTTGTATTACCCTATCTTTCAGAAAGCACTTAACATAATTGTATACATTTCCTGATAGTCCAATATTTTTAAGTTTGTTTAACAGCTGTGAATGCCACACTTGATCGTAAGCCTTGGTTATGTCAAAAAATGTAGCCAGGACAACATTTACGTCTTGCAATTGTTTTCTTTATATTTGTTGATAATTTCACTAATATTTCTGTAGTAGATCTCCCTTTACGAAAGCCAGCTTGATTAATAGGAATGATGTCATTTTTTTCACAGTAATGTGCTAGTCATTCAAAACAATTCTTTCTGATAGTTTACAGACGTGTGATGTTAATGCTATAGGTCTGTAATTTTTAGGATCACTAGAAGACTTTCCTTGTTTATGACTGGGACAACAATTGTCTGTTTCCATATTTTGGGCAAGTCGCTACTATTCCAGCAAGTACTTAGCAGAGCATGAAGAAAAACTACAAGATTTTCAGGTAAATTCTTTAGCATCTGATTAGATATTGCATCTAAACCACCGATGACTTCCTCATTGGAATGGCTCTAATGGCTTCTTTTACTTCATGTACAGTTTATAGGAGCATTAATGTTAATGCTATTATCTGGTGGTGATCATCATATGTTATATTACTTCTTCTTTTTCTCTGTAAGTTCGGTCAGTGTTTGTTAGACCCTCAGGACGGCTGACATCAGCGAATAAGTTTACAAAAACTTCTGCTTTCTCTTTAGCAGTGGGTAGATTGTTATCTATTTGTATGGGATACTGTGGTGATGTCAATCCATTTTTCATAGCTTTCAGTTCTTCCCATACTTTTCCCATATCCTTACAATGTTTTACTTCAGAGTTACAGAAATCACTCCAATGTTTCAATTTTGCATATTCTATAGCATCATCACTTTCTTTACCCGTCTTTTTCATTTTTTCATGATTACTTGCTGATCTTTTTTTACAATATATTCTTAAATCTTTCTTTTTCTTGTTATTTGCGCGTTCACATTCCTTGTTCCACCACACATTTCCATTGTGTTTTTTAGATTTTGTGTTTTTTTTTTTGGGATCGATTTATCTGCTGCTGTTAGGATAAATTTACAGAATTTATCATACTGATCGTCTATATTTTCTTCAGTAGAATAATCTAAATCTATGTTTTTAAGATGTCTTTGAAGAGTGACCAATCTGCACACTTGTAATTATACTTTGGGATAACAATCTACTGTGTTTTCTTCTTCTTCTGCTATGTTATTTAAAGATATTATGACTGGAATATGATCTGATCCTAAAGAGTCATCTCCCGTTTCCACACTGTGTTGACTACCAATGATGGAGATACAAAAGTTAAATCAATGCTGAGGGATTATGGTTAGATATATCTGGAATACGAGTTATATTTCCATTATTCAGTATGTAAAGAATAGAATCCGCTATGTTATCTAACAAACGGTTTATTAGAAATATAGGAACAACTCTTATCCCAGAAAGGGCATGTGCATTAAAATCACCCCAATAACCCACTTATCCGTTTGATCTTGGAACCCTTTCAACCATTCAGTGTTCTTATTATCAGGACCTTTTGGAAGATAAATTGAAGCAACATTAAGAATCAAGGATGAAGTGAACTTAACCATAGCTGCACAGCATGACACAGAGGAAATGTTATACACTGGTGGAGTTCTTCACAAAAGTCCAGGTCTTCACGCACAATAAATGGCTGTTTGCACTCTGTCTCCACATTGTTCGTAAACCGGAGGGTGGTAAAATCCAGGTAGATTTGGTAATTATCACAGCTCACATTTAAGGATTGTAGTAATAAAACATGAAACTTATTTGTTACTAGATATTGATTTAAGTACGCTAGAGTTTTCGTTATAGAACGACAATTCCATTGTAGAAATGTAATGTTTGGCTTTTTATGTGCTTTCATTTATATATCACAATAATTTATATCATTTAGACATTAACCATCTTAGATATGACTATAGATGAAAACAGAAAATCTTGATGATCGACTGTAAACAGCTGAGAGTCAAAGTACGACCAGTTTAGTAGAACCAAGGACGTGGAAAAGGCGGAGGAAGAAAACCTTGGCAACTGTAACGAAAGGCTGCAGGTCTCCTCCGTGGCTTTTCCCAAAACATTTCCATGCAGGTGTTTGCCCAGGGTCCTCGCGATGGTGCTCGCTCCTCTGGTCGTGGGGTGAACGTCGTCAGCTGTCAGGACTCTTCTGTCTTCCATCCTCAACTCGTTAAAGGAGACGAAAGTAATGTCGTTTTCTGCCTGTAGTTTCTGTCTTGTCATTGCGTTGAACAGATCTTTCTTAATGTCTAGTGTTTTATTTTTGACAGGAGCACTTGACTTACTACGATCTTGGCTTTGGAAATTGACCTTTGGCCTCCTTGACGCATTTCTGTATTTCCATACTGCATTTCTCCGGATCTTTCCCCTTCAAATCGTTCACTCCTACATGCAGAACTACACATTCGGGTTTCAGGATTCAGAGATACTTTTGCCTCCTTCAGAGCGCGTGTGCAATGCTCAATCTGATTACGCTTTTTCTCTTTGCCACCTGCAGACCGTATGACAGGCCAAGTCTCCGAGCATCAACCTTCTTCATGATACTGTCATGTATCAGGAGGACACGAGGCAAGTCGCCACCAGATGTGGAAACAGAATGGGAAACATATTTCTTTGTTGTGCCAGAGTGTTTTTCTTTGACGTTTTGTTTGTGTAGAGACTTGAAGTTTTCTGTCTTTTGTTCCACAGTGTGTTACGTAATTTCGCAGAACCTTGTTTGACGTTGCTTTGACTCTTTACGTCACAATTCAGTTTTTGTTCTTTTTGGGTTTGTTTCATTGGTTATTTTCTTTGTTTGGCCTAATGTACGGCTCGTACAATTCATCCACGCCCTTGTTGTGTTGGGGAGGATATTTTGCCGGCAGCGATGTTGATGCAACTTTGCATAAGAGCGGTGAGGCGTTGCGAATGATGTTTCGGTCGATTCGGTCTGACTGGCGACACTTTCGCTTTTCGTTATCTTGAGGTTCGATTCAATTATTTTGGTCTGTTTTTCAACTATTTTCTCTTAGACTCAAGATTCGTTCGCTCAGAGTCATTATGAGAGCTTTGAAGTCGTCAGTGTTACTTCCCGCTTCTCTTTTCGGGCTGTCTTCTGCGGGGCCTTTATTGTCGGCAGGCGTTCCGGACATTTTTGTTTGGGTAACTAAACGGTCACCCCCGCTTCGAACATTCGATTGGCTTGTTACAATCGACTGAACATTTTTGCAAACAGCTGTTACTTATTTTCCATTGGCAAAGTTGATGGCTTACCTCTTACATTTCTGTTTTTGTCATCCTGGTCATCATTTTCTTTAACTTTACAAAAAAACTCAGCTAGCTTCTGCTCTAGTTGTTGACCGTGGCCGCCATCTTGTATGTGTGTGTGTGTGTGTGGGCACATGTGTGTGTGTGTGTGTGTGTGTGTGTGTGTGTGTGTGTGTGTGTGTGTGTGTGTGTACATGTGTGTGTGTGTGTGTGTTGGGGGGGGGGGGGGGGGCACGTGTGTGTGTGTACATGGTGTGTGTGTGTGTGTGTGTGTGTGTGTGTGTGTGTGTGTGTGTGTGTGTGTGTGTGTGAGTGTGCACGTGTGTGTGTGTGTGCGTGCATGTTGCTACAGTCATGGTCTCTCTCTCAAAGGCCAGTGAAGGTTGTCTTTGTTAAGCAGCGGGGTCTATAACCACCCTGGCAAGACAAGGATCAAGCTGATTTCAATATCTGCTGTAGTGTTAGGTCTGGAAGAGGGAAGGGAGAGTCAGTACGCATCAAAAAAGAGGCATCACTCAACAGAAACCACTGAAAATGAAGTGCCCTCTATCTAGTAATAAGTACTATTCACACTGCATGCCCTCAGAACAAGAGCTGAATAAGTGTGACTACTAAACAGTCCATCTTGTGGAGTTCTCAGTGAGACTGAGACCTTGCTGCAAAGTATAGAAGCAACAATTTACAGTCTTTGCTTAGTAACGTCTTCATACAAATTCACACAGTGACAGAATGAACAATTTACTTTTTCCATACACGAAAAAGCATTCCATTTTACAGGAGACAAAGCCAACACAAAACAAGACGAGCAAAAATGTAAAGCATAGAAATGATCTGTTGTCGGCATTTACACCCTCTAAGATCACCTTGTCTGCGTTACTACGATGGTTCGATGCCGAGTAGTCAAGGCCAAGGTCGTAACCTTCAGAACATGCAATGGAAGACATGCATCAAAAACAGAATGCACAACTGGCCAACACATCAGTAAGAGCTCAATAAAGGTAACACAGCAACTATGAACACAACAGCTCATGCACACACACACACACACACACACACACACACACACACACACATTCAAAGAATGTACTTCCCTCATATTTTTCTGTTGATATGCGACTTAGTAAAAATTCAGAAACAACCTTTTTTTTTTTTTCAACTCATGTTGATCACACTGGTTCTGCTGCTGAATAAGGACTCACTGTTACTTTGGTGAGCTTCTGACCTTCAAAGATTTTATAAATTTTTAACACCCTTTCGTATCCCCTCTCCCCAACTTCTTCCTCCCCCCCTTCTTCTGCACCTTCCTTCCCACCCCCATCTTCCTCCATAGCCTGTGTAAGAAAGCCTGTGTTCTGTCATAATGACAGCAATGAAAAGTTAATTGAACAGTCGTGTCTCATGACCTGTCATTTTCTAACACTGGGAAAAATCATGTCCCAAATACCTATCATTCACACACAGATTCACAGGCCTAGCTCTGAACAACACACAACACTAGCTGTGAAATCATTACACCAAACCATGCAAACATTATGTTTTCAAAGTACCACAGAGCCACTGTGTGTCTGTTATGATGAAATCAACACACAAAGGGTGCAGATAGTCAGTGTTCCCATACTTTGGTGCCACAATGAAATCTAAAACTAACTGTGAGCTCATCACACCAGACAGTGAACGTTTTCAGTGTTTTCAAAGTGTTACAGTGTCACTATGTACAAAACTAGCGGTGAAATCACTCCACCAAACAGTGAATGTTTTCAGTGTTTTCAAAGTGTTACAGTGTCACTATGTACAAAACTTGCGGTGAAATCACTCCACCAGACAGTGAACGTTTTCAGTGTTTTCAAAGTGTTACAGTGTCACTATGTACAAAACTAGCGGTGAAATCACCCCACCAAACAGTGAATGCTTTCAGTGTTTTCAAAGTGTTACTACATATAAAACTAGCGATGCTCAACTCTTAACAGTGCAAACATTCAGAGTTTCTGAATTACTACAGTGCCAGTATAAAAAGCTGTGAAGTCGGCTACCAAATAGTTAAGGTTTTCAGTGCTCCAAACTTCTCACAATGCCACTGCTTCAAACACTGTGAAATCACCACACCAAATTACACAGATAGTGCTTGCAAAGTGTTACAGTGCCAACAGTGACAGGCACTACAATCAAACTTTGTACTGAAAGTCCAAGGAACCAGTAAGAAGGAAGCCAAGCAATGCGAGCCTACAGACACAGCTGAACACACGGTCAGTCACCCTATGATAGCAGCGGCATGAGGAGTGGCTGCATTCTCTATGAAAAGAACCCAGGCCTATGCAGGGACGACCTGTGGCTTTCTGGTAAGCCCTGCACTCTGAACCCAGCCATTTGCCTCTCCCATGGTTGCTGGCAACTTGCCCTCCTGTATACACACAACGGTATGTAGATCATGGATGTATACTCCAATTTACACGCTATATCTTTAGGGTACATTTTTTTTTCTTCCTTTTTTTTCATAACAAAATGCACTTTACATTTTGTTCACTTTAATGCTGACTCTCTTCCTTTCTTCTCATAGATTTTATACCATCACCATCTCAATAAATAGGAAATCTGTATACGCATGTATCTGTGTCTGGTTTATGCACATAGAAACAGACAAAATTCAAACCTGTAAAGTTCAGTGAATATTCTTTGGTAATAACACACCAAAATTAACTACTGACTGACTCTAAACTACTCAAAATTCTTCCATATTTTTAGCAGAAAATGACTGAAACAATACTACAGCAGAAGATTACCAGAAATATTATAGAAGTACTAGCAGAACTCCATAATAGCTTGAACGCCCTATGTCAAAGTGGTTAGAATACGTGAATGGTATGCCTGGAGTGAAAATCCCTTGAGGGACCTACCATGGGGTTTTTTGTTTGTTTTTCTCTCTTTTTTGCACATTGTTACCAGCATTGTTCCAGTGGGTAACAAGCTAGTCCCTCACAGAACTTGAAGCATGTTACACAAGTTTTAAGGTGTCTGTTGGTTTGATAGCTTATTAAAGTCTTATCGTTTTTTTTTCCTTTTGCTTTTAAAAAGAGCCCAAAAACAAAATTGGATTGATAGGAATTTTCAGACAAATGCCAGTCTGAAACAACCCTTTTTTTTCCTCTTTGGATACTAAACCTTTTTTTTCTCCTTTTTAAAAATTTTTTAAAAAAAGGGAACAATTAACTTCAAGTCCTGTAAGGAGAATGCGAAACCCTGCAGAAAAAAGGGAAAGGGTGTTTCGCTCTTCTTTCCCAACTTATCCCCCTTTTTTTTTCATTTCAACCTCAGTCAATTGATCAAACAACTTAAAACAAAAATGTCAAAAAAAGCAGCAAGAGATTAAAAAAAAGTTCATCATTCCAAGTCAGGCAGTACCATGATTTTTACCCGCTTTTTTGTTGAACACACGGTCGCCCACCCTATGATAGCGCGGCATGAGGGTGGCTGGTCAGGCTACCATGATTACCCCCCCTGTTTTTGTTTTTCCTTTACTGCCCCCTGCCCGTTTCATGTTAACTTTTTTACTTTTCCCTGCCTCTTTTTCATTTTTAAACTTTTTTACTGTTCCCTGCCCTTTTCATGTTTACCTTTACTGTTCCTCCTCGTTCATGTTTACTTTTTTACTGTTCCCTGCCCTTTTCAGTTTTATCTTTACTTTTCCCCGCCTCGTTTCATGTTTACTCTTTACTTTTCCCTCCCTCGTTTAGTTTACTTTTTACTTTTCCTGCCTCGTTTCTGTTTACTTTTTCTTTCCCTGCCTCGTTTCATTTTTACTCTTTACTTTTCCCTGCCTCGTTTCATGTTAATTTTTTACTGTTCCCTGCCTCGTTTCATTTTTTACTCTTTACTGTTCCCTCCCTTTCGTTTCTGTTAACTTTTACTGTTCCCTCCTCGTTCCTGTTCCTTTTTACTGTTCCCTGCCTCTTCATGTTACTCTTTACTTTCCCTCCCCCCCTCGTTTTTGTTTCCCTTTTTACTGTTCCCTGCTCTTTTATTTTTACTCTTTACTGTTCCCTCCCCTCTTTCTTTTTACTCTTTACTGTTCCCTCCTCGTTTCTGTTAACTCTTTACTTTCCCTCCCTCTTTTCATGTTTACTCTTACTGTTCCCTGCCCCCGTTTCATGTTTCTTTTACTTTTTCCCTGCCCGTTTCATGTTTACTTTTAAGTAAGGAACTGTGAACCTGCTTTGCTTTTAATACAAAGGGAAAAACCCTACATGATCTTCCATGTAGGGACAAGTAACTTGAATGCACTGCACTAGTCTCTATTTTCTGCCATGAGCCCAAACGAAATACTCTCCCAAAACCGGCACTAAAATCCATTGAACGGGCTTCTTTGGGAAGCCCTTTGGGGCAACACCGTTAAGACAGGGTAAAGAGGCGACTTGCGGGAAGTGAGCAAAGATGCAGTGAGGCAAGAGGTCAGCCCATGCAGTGATAAACGCTCACCACTTGGGGAAAAATTTCCCACCACTTTGGCCACCACTTGATTTAAAAGGGGCCCCCAAAAAACGATTTATTCACCCCCCCCCCCCCCCCCCCCCCAAAATTGTGACTCTCTGCCAGTTTTAATGGCCCCAAAAACCAGCATGTATGTCAGTAAAACACCCCCAAAACCCTCCTGCTTGAAAATTTTCAAATGTGACAGTGTGACTTTTTTTGGCATTTTCAAATCCCTTGAAACCTTAGATCAAAACAGCCAGAGTGAAAAATTTTGTCAAATCTTAAAATTTCTTCTGCACCAAAAAAAAAAGTTAAAGCACACAGTGTGAAAATGGATTCACCCCTGGACAAAAAACTTGTCTGAAATTCATGGGCGTAAGAAAAAAGGGAAGACGACTCAGACAGACCCTCTAAATAAAAACCCAAACAAACGGGGAAGGTGATACAAATTAACGCGGGTTTTTTTTTCAAACAAAAACGAAGAAGGAAAAAAAATTTAAACCAAATCCCCCGGAACCCAAAATTTTCCAAATTTCAACAACTGAAAGGCTCAGCCCCAAAAACCTTTGCATCGGAAAAACACAACCTTTCCCGGGGACACACCTGCCACAGCATGTGCTGCGCCTGCACGATTTTCCTCTGCAAACGTGCACGTGTTGCGATGGGATGGGTAAAAAGGGCAACAACAGGGGCCCCCCCCAGCACAAGAACACATGTTGAAAAATCCAACAGCTGGGGTGAATTCTGTGATGACACAATGTCTTCTGCAAAGAAACCCAAAACCCAATGTGACCACAAAAAAAAGTGGGGGGGGGGGGGGTTGTTTTGGGGGAAGTGGGGGGGGGATGGGGAAAGGGGGTGGGGAAGGAGAAATGGGGGGAAGGGGGAGGATAAAAAGGTTTGGGGCATCTGTGATTTTTATTTTTAAAAACCCCTCTCTAAATTTTAAACCTAAAAAAAAGGGGAAAAAACAAAACAAAGAGTGTAGTTCCAAAATTTGAAGAAAAAATGAACAGTGTAACCTTTTGATGTTGAATTCCTGAAGCCCTATTTAACTGGGTTTTCTCTTAAAAATTTTAAAAGCACTGACTTTTTTTAGGGGCATACATAAACAGAGTGGGGAAAACTGAATGCATGGCTAAAAAAAACAAAACTAAACAAAACCAAAAACCACTTTACACTTTCAAAATTTAACTCTGCTTTTTTTACTATTTCCCGATTTTAATGAAAGAAGTAACGAACTTTTAAACAACTGGTTTTTTAAAACAAAAACAAATGAACAAACGTGTGTTTTTCCCAAAGTTTTGGGGGGGCATGAAAATAAAATGTGCACAATACAAGAAAAAGCTTTCATAATATCTTTTTCACTGATCCAATATTTTTCTCTGCTCACCTCCAAATTGCGTTTGCAAAAAAAATTTTTGTTACAAAAAATGATCATGCACCCTTTCAAACCCTTCCTCAAATGAAAAAACAATTTTTACCACCTGATACGACATTTTGCTTTTTCCTCTCTTTCTTGGCTTGGGCTTGCTTGGATTTTCACGGACATTTTTTCCTTTTAGGCACTGGCTTTTAGTTGGCATGTGCCCACCCGCCTTCGTTGATCGCTCTTCCGTTGGGTGTCCACAACACACCACACACACCACCACAAACCCCCCACACATCTGAGAACACTAGCCAAAAAATCAACCTGATTTGTTGTTCTTCAAGTCCGTTATTTCATGTGATTAATGAAACAAATGCTGGTGTGTGTGTGTGTGTGTGTGTGGGTGTGGTTGTGTGTGTGTGTGTGTGTGTGTGTGTTGGGGTTTCGTGGGTGTGGTGTGTGTGTGTGGTGGTTTCATCGTAGATTGACTGGGGGGAGGGGATTTGGACCCAGCAAAAATTGGTATTTAGGTTGGAAATTTTATCTGAATTGAGGTGCTAAAGATAAAAAGGGGGAATGGGATTTTGCGCTATTCTCATTTTTAGGATGTGTCTTTGACAACCTTTTCTCGGTTTCCTCACCAGCGCCTTACATTTCTAATTCTCAAATAAGGCTGATCTACAACACATGTGAAAAACCTGCCACTTTCTAAAAATAAAATTCCACATCGTTTTTTTCTCATCCCGTCATTAATCTAAAGCCAAAAGAAAATTTTTCTCATTTTTTAACCCGGAAGGGCAGGGGTAGAAAAACCCCCTCTGAGGGGGAAATTTCAAGAATTTTTAGCCCGACCGTTTATTCCCGGGTTGTAACCTTTTAAACCTCTGAGTTCACACCTGGCCCAACCTCTCCTGCCCAACCCCCTCGGGGCAACACTGCAATGTCTGCATCCCCCCTGGGTGGAAATGCTGTAGGGGATCAAAGGGAACAAAGAGTCCAGCCTGGATTATCTCGGGAAAAAGGGGACTCCTCCCCGCATCATTTTCATCTCCTTGTTGATGTCATCAAAAAAATAAAGAAAAAAAAAAGGTCCAAATTCTACAACCATTTTAGCCCGGTTCTCTAATGACCTTTCTTTTAACTTTTTTCAAAGTCTTTAGGGGGGACAGTTCACAAACTGTTTTGGCTACAGGCCAACCCCCCAAGGGGGGCCCTCACCAAGGATCTGCTCATTATTTTTTCTCTTTGCTGGGGGAAATTTAAATTGGCCCATGAATGCTAGACCAATCAAGCATCACTGAACACATCCAAAAAACACCCCCGAGGGGGGGTCAGTGTCTTCTTTTTTGGTCTTCTCGTGTGCCTGGCATTTCATTGATCCTAGAGACGCAGCATTGGGCTTAGACAGTTTGACTGGGAATTGCCCGGGAGCACTTTTGCACACAGCCACACACACACACACTACACCACACAACAAACACACTTCTCACCACCACACACCACACCTACCAACACACACACACACCACACACACAAACCCCAAAACACACAATCATACACACACACACAAACACACACCACACACACACACACCACCATCAACTCCCCACACACCACACACACCCACACACACACGCCCACACACGCACACACACTCACACACACACTCACACACACACACACACACACACACACACACACTCGCACACACACACACACCACACACTCACACACACACACACACACATACAACACATACACACACACACACACACATACACACACACACACACACACACACACATACACACACACACACACACACATACACACACACACATACACACACACACACACATACACACACACACCCCATACACACACACACACACACACCACACACACACACACACACACACACACACACACACATACACGCACACACCACACACACACAACACACACCCCACACACAACACACACACACACACACACACACACACACACACACACACACACTGCCTCTTTCTATGTACAGCTCCTTCTTTTTCCTTTTCTCAAGACTGACACCACTATTAAAAAAAAAAAAGAGCTTTATCTGTGTATACCTCTTAACAATGAAAATATAATCCATTTTCTATAAGACAATGTAATGAAAAAATAAGGTGATCTTAATTCATCTCAAGAAGTGTAAATGCACTGTTAGCATCTGACAGCAAAACAGATATAGCATGTGTTTACATACAAGCATAAACAGGCACTTCCATCAGGGATAAGATGACAACAGAAACTATCAAAGCCTATAAGGCTGTCAACTGTGTGTTTCTTTTGATATATACATTACTAGAAAAAACAAAAAACAACGCACACACATATCTGAAATGCGTGCACTGATTAACAGTAAATGTCTGTCCCCTTTTCTTTTTTAACACAGTCCTCAGAATGTTGTCTTCACCTTGGCTTAAGGCTGTGTCAGACCAATTGACGTAGGCTAGAACACCAAGGCTACATCAAAATGCTGTTATGCTTAGCATAGTTATGCGGGGATTATCTTCAGTCGTGACAAGCTTTCAGCATAACACCCTCAGTCTCCAAAATCCCTCGAAGTCGGAGTGTGCTGCCCACGTGGCGGGGTAATCAAAAACGGTCACACACATAATGTTCTCATCCCAAGCTGATGCATTTGTACCATAGTGAGTGTTCAAGTACTTCAGCTGTTCGGATGATCCCTGGAGTCTTTTAGCCAGGGTACGACAACAACAACAGGATGTTGTCTACCAAACAAACAAACAAAGACATACTCATGGTCCATAACAAGGCTTGGTTCTTTCATACACACAAACAAGATTAGTTATAGAACACTCATACTGTATGGCACACAATATTTCTGGCAACCCACACCACAAAGTATCCTCATTAATTAAGAAAACAAAACAAAAAATCATACTCACTCTGCGTACAACAAAAACTGGCCTTGAATCAGTGGTATTTGACAGATCTACATCAACACAACTGTTTGGTAGAGAGACAGACCGACAACGAGAGAGAGAAGACTTGGTATGCTGGCGGTAGCGAGGTGGAGGATCATCTTCGTTTGGGATGTAGCTCAGCGTAGAGATGTTGCGACTGGATGATGACACGTTCTTCGCTGACCATTTATCAATGATCAGTTAAGATCATGTGTATGCTGAGTGTGTGCATGCATGCATATGCAGTAATGTAGATTTGTGAGCATGCATATGTGAATGGATATGCAAATTTGTGTATGTTTGGTGTTTGTGTGCTTGTGTGTGTGTGTGTGTGTGTGTGTGTGTGTGTGTGTGTGTGTGTGTGTGTGTGTGTGTGTGTGTGTGTGTGTGTGCGCGCATGCGCGCTCGTATTGTGTGATATATGTATGTATATATGTGTGTGTGTGTTGTGTGTGTGTGTGTGTGTGTGTGTGTGTGTGTGTGTGTGTGTGTGTGTGAGAGAGAGAGAGAGAGAGAGAAGAGAGAGAGAGAGAGAGAGAGTATATGTGTGTCTAAATGTGAGTGAAGTAATAAAAATTTGCAATAATATTCAAATGAGCACTTTTTTTGTTTCATTTGGTGCAATGTATGATAACAACAAAAATTTCACAGACTACATTTCTGCAAAAAGTCTGCTCAAAAAGCTTAGAAAAATGAAATCATTTCTCCCCTCTAATAATCCTCTCTCGCGACTGACTGTTTGCTCACCTCTAATCCACTCACTTCCACCTTTCCCTTCCCTCAACAGTCTCATTCCTAATCCCTACACCTTCCCCTTCATGCCCCTTCATCACAACACACATTCATTATATATTGCTCAGGCTCATGCTATCTACAAAGGAAATTCAAGTCATGAAGTAGCGGCTACAGATTTTGAAAAAGATGAGATTGTACGCCCGATTAAAAGTAAAACTTGTGTGTCATGAAGTAACAGTTTGTTTCATATTCACAGAGCTTTATCAGGGAAGAAAAAAAAAAACCTCCATCAGTGTGTTTTTGTCTTTATTGAAAGGATTGTAGACAACAAGTGCCTGAAGCAAATGGAAGATGATGCATTAGAATGGATACTGGAATGAGTTTAGATGACCGAGAAGGGCAAATGATAGACATGACAGAACATATCAAAGTTGAAAGTTTTTATAGAGTCCTCATTTTAGCCAGTATTCTTAAAGAGCACAAAAAAGTACTTCAAATAATCCTACAATGATAAACATTATAGTAACATCAATGATAATAACCATCACACTGATCTGGGATTTGGTTAAAGCATCACAACATAGTTCAGTATAAAGCATGAACATGAACTGCTTAACACTTGTTCACCAAATGCTGTAAGTGTGAACACACAGGACACTAACGCATCAAAGTTATACATGAATTATGAAAGTCAGCTCACCCATCAAAGTTTCAAAGTTCATACAGGGATTGTATTTTTAATCCTTTCAATCCTTCTGATTTTAAAGACTGGGCAGTCTTCTTGCCTGGCCAGTTTGGGCAGATCTGCTTGAATCTAAGGAATACTCCATTGAAACTCTTATTACCTTGAAAATTATTTCGCCAAAGGCAAAAAACAAAACAACACGAAACAGAAATAGAACAAAAAATATGAAAAAAAACTACTTGGGAATGTGTATTAACTGATTGTAAATAAAGATGATCATGACTTCATGTAATATGTGCTTTTGGACTTTTGATGCTCTGATTGAAAAAAACAACAACATTGCTTTATTTTTACATGAATAGATTGACACTTCATATCAATTTTAGGCATCTGGAAAACTATTCTATGTGAAAAAAAATCTGGAGTTACAACAAATTTTTCCTGTTTAGCAAAATACTGAATTTTTTTTTTCTTTTGTCATCTCATCTTCTTGTTGGTTGGAAATTTGAGCAATACTCTTAAATATGCATCCGTTAAGTGAATTAAACTTGACTGTGCGGTCCCAGTTTTCCAAAATGCACCCATAATAAACTCAAGTCTGGGTTGCAGCTGGTCGGGGAAATAAATCCCGCAAATTAATGGGTCTAAAGGGAATTTGAATCCATGACCCCCCCCAACCGGGAGCCTGTAACGCCAGCCATTTTGCCAGGCAGGTGGTTTCATATCGTATTTATATTTTTCGACTTACAGTGCTTTTGAAAAATTCAAACACTATTGTACTTTTTACATAACTTACATGTTTGAATGAAGATGGTACACTCAATTTCGGGCCAAAGACTTGAAAACTTTATCAATCAGTGTGTTAAATTTCAAAACTGTAATTTGTATAGTTATGGAATAATACTAATTTGAGTACATCAGGTCTGTGACCTTCACAAGAGCTATTTTCATGTGGCATGGAATCAGAAAAAAAATTTGTCATTTATGAAAAGATCAACACGTGAGAGTATGCATGCTAATTACCCTTTTATTTTAAACACATACCCGGAAATATTTTTGCTCAAGATACATAACTGATCAAAACAGCCTTTTAAGTGATAGAAGATCAACTTTTTAAAGTAATCTGTAAGTTTGATAAATACCCTTTTAAAAAGCCATGTTCAGCATATTTGTTCAGCATATATCACATTACCATGTTTAACATGAAGATCTCACCTGGCTCTTCTGGTGGGAACTCTGTGTGTTTTGTTGAAAATTCTCCTCTCCTGAAATACAAGTGAAAGCTGATCTGTATTCATTTTCACCATTCATTCTCTGTCAGTAGGCTTTTGGAACTAAAGAATTTTTTTGCAAATGCATTATGTGTTATGTGGCACAGATGAAACAAGTCACACAAAACACTTTTTTCCTCTTCTGTCCCATGCGGGTGGGAACTAAAGAAACAATAAAGGAATTAGTAATGGAAAGATATTCTTGAATAAACATCTTAACAAAAGACATAACAAATAATCTGTTGTACATGAAGACTTCGATCAAAACACTAAATCTGATCTTCACACACTTTACTAACCATCTCATGATGTTGGAAAAACAGAATCAGAAAAGAAAAATATGTATATATACATGGGTTAGATTCACTTGGTCATCTTTCAATTAAAAAAAAACTCAAGAATAAAGCAAAAAATATATATATATATATATATAATATATATATATAATATATATATATATCATGGGTTAGATTCATTTGGGTCATCTTTCAATTTTAAAAAAAAACCTCAATGAATAAAGCAAAAATTTATATATATATATATCATGGGGTTAGATTCATTTGGTCATCTTTCAATTAAAAAAACCTCAATGAAATAAGCAAAAATTATATATATATATCATGGGGTTAGATTCATTTGGTCATCTTCAATAAAAAAACCTCAATGAATAAAGCAAAAATTATATATATATCATGGGTTAGATTCATTTGGTCATCTTTCAATTAAAAAAACCTCAATGAATAAAGCAAAAATTAATATATATATATCATGGGTTAGAATCATTTGGTCATCTTTCAATTAAAAAAAACCTCAATGAATAAAGCAAAAATTTATATATAATCATGGGTTAGATTCATTTGTCATCTTTCAATTAAAAAAACCTCAATGAATAAAGCAAAATTATATATATATATCATGGGGTTAGATTCATTTGGTCATCTTTCAATTAAAAAAACCTCAATGAATAAAGCACCTATGCACTGACCTGCACCAAGATAGAAATAGCATGGTGAGTGGAAGAGGGTAGGGTGAATGTGGGTGGAGGTCTTCATAAGAGATAGAGAGACTAAGAAACAGACTGCAAGACGCAGGGATATGGGATACCTATCTATCCCATAAAACATTAGCAGCTTAGGAACAGTGAAAGATGAAAGGAAGACAAACCGATGGAAACAGAAATCAGAATTCCTTAAAAAAATTCCAAACCAGAAAACTAGGACCCTTCAAGAACATATACAGATTTAACAAGTACTAATAGCCTATAATTTAACAGGCAAGCTATCTTGACTCTGTATAAGCATCCTGCAAAGTACTTACATGAAAAACATAGAACATCTTACAACATAATATGGCAATTAAGTTTTTTTCGCTTTCCAGTTAAACTCTTGTTTATCCTTTATACTGCAAAATTACATTGGCTCAATAGCCATGGCTACTTTGTTTATAATAGGTAGTACTGCTGAAATGCTTCTTACTCTGGATATTGGTTTTTCTCTACAAGTTACACAGTTGAAATACCTCTTACCCTGAAGATTGTTTATGTATCACAGTAATACAACTGCAATGTTTCTTTCCTCCTAAATAACATCTACAAAGCACTAGCCATATTGCAAAAGGGCCAGTATTTTAAACAATCCCAAACTTCTCTCCAAAATCATTTTAACTGCATTTGTTTGGTGCTTCAACAGTCAAAAGTGAATTCGACCACTACCTAGTATTGTCTGTATCAAGTACATCTCTGATTCGCCAAGAGGGAAAAAAATTTGGTGTGAATCATGTGTCCATATGACAAAACTCAAAGGCACGGTAGAAAGACTGCAATCCATGAGCGAGCCATGTCTATTACGAACATAAACAAAGTCTTCAGGCACGACGTGATCACATCATGTTTGACCTTTTCAACCATACCTCCAATGGTGACATTATGATGTTGTCAGAAGATCAGCCACTGCATGGCAGCAGCTGGCTAGGGAGGTATGAGATATTGATCACATATTAGCAGAGGGCCATTCAATCCTTCAAACTTCACAAACTGAAACAGAATGTCTGTTTTTTAATTTCAAGACAGCTGAGCAGGTTTTTTTATGCTGTCAGCTCTACAGCTTTCCTGATTTTTTAAAAGAGAGTTGTGTCCATCAAACCTTCAAGCCTGAAAATCTACATGATTTTGGTCCATGAATTCTTTTGATAATCCATTGTTTACAGAATACAGTAAAGCTATGATTCCTAAGTATTATTTCTATCAGGAAATTGAAATAAGTTTCAATCTTGCTTTTTGCCTTGAACAGTATAGCAAACAGATATGACCACTTTACGACCAGTTTATTCAATACTTTTAGCAAACCATATGCTAAGCTTTTAGCAAACCATATGCTTAGAAACGAAATGGACTGACTTACACAGTGGGAAAAAAAAGACTGAATACATAAGCAGACAAATATGTTATCAAATCAAAACATTCTTTAAATGTTTCAGCAAACATTCCACCACTAAAGGGCATCAACAGGCTTACATATACTGACCTTTTCCTCCTGAAGAGCATCTTCTAAAGCATCCAGTTCTGGAGATAATGATTCTTTTATCAACGTTCTGGTAGAAAATGAAAGCTGGGAGAGATGCCCTGCAACTTTTTCAATTTCTGTTTTCATTTTTGCACAAAACAGCTCATGAAAAGTATCTTTTCATACACATTAATTATTACGTACCTATCCGTCTACACTCCAAAACCAGAATATTTCAAAAGATTTTCTGATCCTTGGTGCATGTTTGAAATACTTTGTAATTAAGTTTCTGATATTACACCCAGCTCCAACATTCACCTCTGAATATCTAAACAAAATAGTTTCTGATATTACAACCCAGCTCCAGACATTCACCTCTGAATATCTAAACACAATAGTTTCTGATATTACACCCAGCTCCAGACATTCACCTCTGAACATCTAAACAAAAATAGTTTCTGATATTACACCCAGCTCCAGACATTCACCTCTGAACATCTAAACACAAATAGTTTTTCTGATATTACACCCAGCTCCAGACATTCACCTCTGAACATCTAAACACAAATAGTTTCTGATTTTAAACACCCAGCTCCAGACATTCACCTCTGAATATCTAAACACAAATAGTTTCTGATATACACCCAGCTCCAGACATTCACCTCTGAATATCTAAACACAAATAGTTTCTGATATTACATCCAGCTCCAGACATTCACCTCTGAATATCTAAACACAAATAGTTTCTGAATTACACCCAGCTCCAGACATTCACCTCTGAACATCTAAACACAAATAGTTTCTGATATTACACCCAGCTCCAGACATTCACCTCTGAATATCTAAACACAAATAGTTTCTGATATTACACCCAGCTCCAGAAAATTCACCTCTGAATATCTAAACAAAAATAGTTTCTGATATTAACACCCAGCTCCAGACATTCACCTCTGAATATCTAAACACAAATAGTTTCTGATATTAACCCAGCTCCAGACATTCACCTCTGAATATCTAAACACAAATAGTTTCTGATATTACACCCAGCTCCAGACATTCACCTCTGAATATCTAAACACAAATAGTTTCTGATATTACACCCAGCTCCAGACATTCACCTCTGAACATCTAAACACAAATAGTTTCTGATATTACACCCAGCTCCAGACATTCACCTCTGAACATCTAAACACAAATAGTTTCTTGATATTACACCCAGCTCCAGACATTCACCTCTGAATATCTAAACACAAATAGTTTTGATATTACACCCAGCTCCAGACATTCACCTCTGAATATCTAAACACAAATAGTTTCTGATATTACACCCAGCTCCAGACATTCACCTCTGAATATCTAAACACAAATAGTTTCTGATTTACACCCAGCTCCAGACATTCACCTCTGAATATCTAAACACAAATAGTTTCTGATATTACACCCAGCTCCAGACATTCACCTCTGAATATCTAAACACAAATATTCTGATATTACACCCAGCTCCAGACATTCACCTCTGAATATCTAAACACAAATAGTTTCTGATATACACCCAGCTCCAGACATTCACCTCTGAATATCTAACACAAATATCTTAAGGACATGTACCTCCAGAGACACAATCTTTCTTTTTGTGCTTTTTGTAAAGTGTCTGGGTGTGTGTTAGAACCATGCATACACAATGAATCGCAGGAGATTGGCTTGACACAACGACCATTTATTCAGCGTCTTCGAAGGGGGCCCCAAGGGAAATAACTCTATTACTTTAACTACGAGAACAAATGTTACATCTCCCTTTTTCTGAAAGTTCATTCTTTGGGAGGGGATTAAATAAAAATTTAAAAATCATATAAATCTGCTTGACTAAAAAGTACACATATAATTTAAAAACTAAATTGTAACTGAAAACTGAAACTCTTAATTAAAATTATTTAACTAATAATAATTATTTGAATATTGCTTAACTTAACGGGGTTATATAAATGCTGGTTCACAGACCCATGGTTTGGCGCGCAGGCCAATTCACTGTACCAAACATGAATTTCGCTTTATATGGCGCACAGGCCAAAGTCTTAGCACGTCTGTGAGGAATCTTATAAGTCCAGTTTTGTTGGAGGGGTAATGTGCCGACCACTCTTGGTGACGTATCCAGGCGGGTCTGGATAGTGACGTCTGGTTGGGCGTTGGACTGAGTGTTTTTGGGCACTGGTATAAATGCTGGGGTTCATTTCTTGGCTGTGGCCGTTTGCATGTGCGGCCACATTCTCCCTCAGGAAGCGACGGTTCCGCCGGTAGATGCTGCCGTCAGATGTCGGGGATCTCAACAGATCTTGGTGTGTCTGCTTTCTTGATGATTTTGGCGGGTTGCCAACGGTTCCTGGATACAGCTGGACTTGGGTTTTCGCCCCTATCTTGAGTTCAGGCAGTGTGTAAGCGGAGCGGTTGTATTGCTTCGCTTGGGACTGCTGTAGTTCATGTCGACGTTGCATGACACTGTGGGGTTGGATGGTTTTGGGGGCTAGCTGATTGGTGGTTGCAGGAAGTGTGGAGCGTAACTGACGCCCCATCAGCAACTGTGATGGTGATGCGAGTTTATACACCCGGGTTGTGCGGTACTCCAGCAGTGCCCGTTCTGGGTTGGTTCTTTCAGTGTGTGCTTTTTCCAGGATCCTCTTTGCATCTGGACAGTTTCTCAGCCAAACCATTTGACTGCGGATATCCCGGGCTCGATGTCACGTGGTGGAAATCCCATCGGCTGCGAACAGGGCGAAATCATTTGAGGCGTACTGGGGCCATTGTCACTTATGACTGTTTCCGGCACTCCATGTCGAGCGAACTGTGTGCACAGCTTCTTGATGATGGCTATGGAGGTTGTCGAGTGGAGTTCATCTAGTTCGAAAAATCTGCTGTAGTAGTCTACAGTGATCAGGTATGTTTTGTTGTCCCATTTGAATAGATCTGTTCCATTTTCTGCCAGGGTCGGGAGGGTACATCATGGTGGATGAGGGTTCTTTGGATTTGACGGGAGGTGGGGTATACATGTGGGACATGTGGAGACGAGGTTCTTGATGTCTTGGGTGATGCCTGGCCAGAACAGTGTTTGTCGGGCTCGCAGGTTGTCTTCTCAATGCCAAAATGTCCTTCGTGGAGTATTTCCAGCATGATCTTTCTCATCAGTGGTGGAATGAAGATCCTTTCGCCTTTCAGGATAACATCATCAACCATGGTGAGTTCGTCTCTGTAGTTCCAGAACTCTAGGGCACTGGGATGGCATTGTTTTCTGGTCTCTGGCCATCCTTGCTTGATGTACGTCTTGAGGTGGTGAAGCTGTGTGTCATTTTTGTTGCGTTCTGTATTTCTTTCAGCTTGTTATCACTGATGGGCATGTTCTTCATGACAGCATGTATTTGGGTGTCAAATTCCTTGCTCATCTGGGTCATTTGGGTCCCCATGGGATGTGCTTTCGGGAGAGAGTGTCAGACCCCGGGTATGCTTTGTCCACTGACATGGATGACTTTGATGTCATATTTTTGCAACTGCAGGAGCATACGTTGCAGCCTGGTGGTGCGGATGATAACGTTTCTTGGTGATCACTTCAACGTTTGTGGTCAGTGTGCACGATGGTTGTCGGCCGTAGACGTATTGGGGGGAAGCGCTTGCACCCAAACAGAATAGCATACAGCTCCTTTTCTATTTGGGCATAATGTTGTTCCGTTTCGTTCAGTGCTTTGGAGGCAAAGGCGACTGGTTTGTCGTCCTGGAGAAGGGTGGCTCCTAGTCCATGCTGGCTGGCATCCACTTCCATGTGACCGGCTTTGTTGGTCGAAAAATGCGAGAACAGGTTGGGAGGAGATCACGTGTTTGGTTTTCTCAAACGCAGTTTGCTGGGGTGTGTCCCATACAAACTCAGTGTCACTTTTGAGCAGGTCTCGCATAGGTTTTGTTATCTCAGAGAGGTGAGGGGCAAACTTTGATAGGTAGGTGATCATTCCAAGTACTGTTTGGAGTTCCTTAAGGTCTGATGGAGGCGGCATATTCAGGATGGCTGAAACTTTTGCAGGGTCTGGTTTAAGACCCTGGGGCGTGATGAGGTGGCCAAAGTATTCAACTTCCTGTGCCCCAACAGTCAGCTTTTCTGCGTTCAGTTTCAAGTTCTTTTCTTTGGCTCTGTTCAAAGCGGCTCTCAGGTTGTTTTTCATGTTCCTTTTGGTCAAGCCTGAGACGATGATGTCATCCACCAGTGGCGTTACTCCCGGGATCCCTTCGAAGATCTCATCCATCTTTTGCTGGAAAATGTCCTGCGCACAGATCAGTCCAAAGGGAAGTCTTTTGAAACGATATCTGCCTCCATGCGGTGTGTTGAATGTAGTCAGGTAGGAGGACTTTTCATCCAACATGAGTTGCCAATAACCGGATTGTGCATCCAGCTTGCTGAATACCTTAGCGTTGGAAATTTTTTGCTAAAGCATCATTCCAGGGTTGGCGTTGGGTAGTGGGGACGTCGTGTCACTTCATTGAGTCTTTGGGTCGAGGCAAATCCTTAATTTTCCGTTTGTTTTTCGACCACTACCATGGAGTTCACCCAGTCAGTTTTGGCTCGGGCACTTTTGGATGACTTCCATGCTCTCCATCCTCTTGATTTCCTCCATAATTTTGGTCCTTCATGGAGTGGGGCACTCGTCTAGGGGCGTGCACTTTTGGATTGCGTTGGGCTGTATGTGGATGTGGACTTCTCCCTTTCCAGTGACCCGAAATCGTTGAATACTTCTTTGTATTCTGTCAGTACTGATTCTTTTGTGAGAGGTGGTTCACTGACAGAAAGAATCAGTTTAATGAGGTTTAGATCCAGGAGGTTTGGAGACTCAATACTGGCTGTGTGTGTCCAGTATCCGCAATGATGAAGTCTTGTTTCATCATTCTTCCTTTGTAGCTGCAGTCCATGGTGGTCTTTCCTTTCACGTTGAGAGCTTGTCCTGTGTAGCTGTAAAGCCTTTGTTTGGTCTGGATCAGAGGTGGCTGTTTTATCAGCTGTTTGTAGTTTTTCAAGGGAATCACATTACACTGAGCGCCTGTGTCTATTTTGAAAATCATCTTGTCTCCATTTCCAAGGTCGAGCTCGACGTATGCTGTATCAGGTCGTGTGGGCTTCTCGTTTATTTCATAGATATAGAAGTTGTCCTGATCATTTTCCACTTCCACTTGGACAAGGCTGTGGATGGCTTGCTTGCTTCTCTTTTTAGGCAGCATTTCTCGTAATGGTTCTGTTTCTTGCAGTAGTGACAGGTTTGTCCGTATGCAGGGCATGATCTCCCGTCGTGAGTCCTCCACAGTTTCTGCAGCGGTTTCTATTTTGCTGCTGGTGATCCCGGTCATGACGTGGATGGTCCTGGTCTCTATGTCGCTGCCATTCTTGTTGTTTTTGACTCACTGCTGCTATTTCGGCGGCAGCTGGTCTGCTTGACATTGATTTGAGATATTGTTGTGTGGTCTCGAAATTTGTAGCAATCTGGATAGCTTTGTCCATTGTCAGCGTGTCGCCCTCGGTGAGGAGTTTTTCTCTGAGTCGCGTGACTGGACACCCGCTACGATGCGGTCACGCACCATCTCATCACTGTTCGCGTATTCACAGTCTTTGACCAGATTTCTCAAATCTGTCACAAAGGAATCGAATGCTTCTCCTTGGTCTTGTTTTCTTTCCTGGAAAATGTAGCGAGCGAATACAGTGTTCTTTTTTGGGGAACAGTGAGCTTTGAAAACTGCGAAAATGGTGTCGACTTTCTTTCCGTCTTCCTCTGAAAGGTTCCATGACTTGAAAATCTCTCTACCTTTATCTCCTATCCATATACGGACATATGCTGCCCGTTCCTCTTCATTTGTTTTCTTCAGTGGGCCAAGAAACATCAGCCTAGCATGATCTTCGAATTTTGTCCATTCTGTGTCTAAATTGTTGGCAGTCCAATTCATGGTCGGATTTTGTTGGGAGGCCATACTTATTATACGTACCACTAAACCACACCCTTACTTCAACGACGTTATGTGTCTTTGCTTCGCTAACTGGAAGGCTATGACGTTTTGATTTGGTGTATAAAATCGAAACGTAACGAGCACCAGCCTCGCACCACTTTCAGAGTGGCATGCGAGGGGTCTGCCACTGAAACGCCGAAATGTCCGAACACCAAAACCGAAAAAGCCTAACGACGTTCTTGCACAGTGTCGGAGGGCCGGTAACTGTATTGATCGAACTGGCTTCTCTTTTTAAATTCAGATTTGTAAACCTTACCTGTCATGAAACACAGTGTTTGTTTGTTTGTTTGGGTTCTAATCCCACTTCTGACACCATGTAAAGTGTCTGGGTGTGTGTTAGAACCATGCATACACAATGAATCGCAGGAGATTGGCTTGACACAACGACCATTTATTCAAGCGTCTTCGAAGAGGGCCCCAAGGGAAATAACTCTATTACTTTAACTACGAGAACAAATGTTACACTTTTAACTTTTTTTTTTTTAATGCAAATGGCTAACAAGTTCCAAAGTAAATGTTCAGCTACAAAAATAAGTCAGCTGATCAATATCCTCGCAGGAAATGTTAAAACGCTTTTTTTAGCTGGCCTTGGCTCACATGACATTCAGGTTTATGTCATTACAGGGCTGTAAACAGATCCTGAGTTTTGATCAAGTGCGAGACAGTCTCAAATCTGTTTTAAACTAAAAATGTGAAGTTATCTTCCACTTATTATGAAACAGCATTAAGTGAGAGGACTGTAAAAATGCAAACTGAAACTGAATCAGATAGCCTTGAAGTGTTGCTATGTACAATTCAGAAACTTGGCTTAAATTTTAAGAAAAAGTAAAGCACAATATATACACATACTATAGATGGAATGATACACTCACTCACTCACCCCACACACACAAAACACACACCACACACACACACACACACACACCACACACACACACACACACACACACACACGTGTGTGTGTGTTGTGTTGTGTGCGAGAGTGTATGCACACATACAAGCACATACACACAAATACTGCACATAGGCATATCCACATAAGCATATGAGTAAACTTATATACAGTGATAGACAAGAAAAGAATATGATTTTGGCACACAGTTTCCTTTGCATTTCAGACAGATCCTTGATGATTTTGTTTTTAACAGGGCATAAATAATTCCTACACACATACACACAACAAACACACACGCATGCATGCATGCACAAGCATGCATGCATGCACACACACACACAAGCACGCATGCACACACACACACACACACACACACACACACACACACACACACACACACACATACACACACACACACACACACACACCACACACATGCATGTTACAATGTTGTTTGTATCCAAATGATTATCATAAAATACCCCAACATCAATTAGACAAAACAAAGTGATTTCTTTCCAAGGGATCATTACAAAATAAATGGGCCATCAATTAGACATGACAGTTCAACTTCTTCTCAAATGATCATTAAACAATTGCTCAATCCCCCAACCAAATATCACATTGCTGTTTTTCAGTTTTGTTTTACAAATAGCTGTTTTTTTATCTCTTACATGTGCTTGGCTGAGGGGGTACAGATTATTTGCAAAGGCATGCATATCTGTGTTTGAGTCCAAGCTGGAAGTACACAGAATGGTGTTGAGGGAAAGCGGACAGGCTGAGGGGTACAGATTATTTGCAAAGGGTGCATATCTGTGTTTGAGTCAAGCGGAAGTACACAGAATGGTGTTGAGGAAAGCGGAAAGGCTGAGGGGGTACAGATTATTTGCAAAGGCATGCATATCTGTGTTTGAGTCCAAGCTGGAAGTACACAGAATGGTGTTGAGGGAAAGCGAAAGGCTGAGGGGGTACAGATTATTTGCAAAGGCATACATATCTGTGTTTGAGTCCAAGCTGGAAGTACACAGAATGGTGTTGAGGGAAAGCGGAAAAGGGGGAAGAAAAGGTAGGGGAAAGAGGGGGGAGAAAGGAGTAGAAGAAGGGGTCATGAAATCTCTGATGGGTGGGAACCAATGTGCATGTCATCCGACTGAAGTTGTTAACAAACCTGCATTCGCCTGTTCTTGTGAACCACTGTGAAGTATTGGAAAGTACTGAAGAAATGGCCCATTTTCTAATCACATGTATTATCAGCATCATGATCATAATTATCACCACTACTATCACTGTGTCTCTGGCCATTCCATGCGTGCATACAATCTTTCACTTACATTAAAAGCAATGGTTCTGGAGAGTAGAATCTCATGATCAGTGCATGTGCGGCCTGCAGGAGAAGGAAATGGTCGAAGGAAATCTCCAGCACTGGATGAGAATGAAGCAAGACGCACAGCACCATCAGAGTAGTCTGAAAGCTGCACCAGTTCAAAGATCACCACCTCATCTGTGGAGAAAAAAAAAAATCAGTGTACGCTCATATAAAAACTGAACTGCACATGAAAAGTTCTTGACCATTCCACATACCCATTTCCTTCTCCCACCCCTTTCTGCTCCCAATCTGTGTGTGTGTGTGTGTGGTGTGTGTGTGTGTGTGTGTGTGTGTGTGTGTGTGTGTATGTGTGTGTGTGTGTGTGTGTGTGTGTGTGTGTGTGTGTGTGTGTGTGTGGGTGTGTGTGTGTGTGTTTAAGTGTCAATGTGTGTGTGTGTGTGTGTGTGTGTGTGTGTGTGTGTGTGTGTGTGTGTGTGTATGTGTGTGTGTGTGTGTGTGTGTATGTTGTGTGTGTGTGTGTGTGTGTGTGTGTGTGTGTGTGTATGTGTGTGTGTGTGTGTGTGTGTGTGTGTGTGTGTGTGTGTGTGTGTGTGTGTGTTTAAGTGTCAATGTGTGTGTGTGTGTGTGTGTGTGTGTGTTTAAGTGTCAATGTGTGTGTGTGTGTGTGTGTGTGTGTGTGTGTGTGTGTGTGTGTGTGTGTGTGTGTGTGTGTGTGTGTGTTCTGACTCTCTTGAAACCCCTCTCATCCACTTCTCTGAAAGTATTAATTAAATCTTCTCTCACTGAAGCAGCACATTCCGCTCTGTTTTATGATGCCATCAGCAATGCTCTTCCTCGCAATGGTCTTAGTCTGACCTCTAATCCAGCTATCAACTCATTGTCGCACCCATAATCATAACTTTCCAGATAATACAGCAAACCTACAAGGTCAAAATCTGAATCAAAGCACTGTCAATAACACCAACTGTTTATGCTGTTGAATAAGAAGATTGTTTCCTATGCATCTGGGCAAGTCATACTAATGAGCTATGCTGTCAGAAGCTTTCCTCCAGTACCATGTTTGAATATCAATAGGGAGCTGAATTTCCAGACACATACACATTAAACAACAGGAAACATCCTATAGACAAAATTTTGTATCAGTGAAAGCTAAACTTTTCATGAGTATGTAGTACTTGGCTAAAAATATCAGTTTCCTCAAGTTTAATCTAGAACGCACTCACTAAATATTTGTCGGTGGCATTGAATGTGTACTCAGTTTGTTGCATCAAAATGGATAAATACTGGTGATCCACTAAAATCAACTTTATCACAGGGAAAGCGAAATAATGCTTTTCTTGCTGTGATCCTATCTACTGAGTACGAAGATCAGAACCAGTCCTTTGAACCTTGGAGAAATTAACCTCTGACATCAGCCTTAGTCAGCACGATGATTTTTGATTCAATCACCATTTCTTCCGTTTTTTTGCTTTTGTTTTTGGTTGTTGTTTTTTTTTCTTTAGAGTATCATTTGCCCATATTCTGATAGCAAATATATTAAGATGTGTCCTTTCTTGACTTGCTTCTAATGTTTTCTTCAAATTACCAGATATGTCCAAAACACATCCACTATTTCGGTACCAAAAATTACAATACTGACATGATAGCAATTTAGCAAAGGAATATGACCTGTGGGACTTATGTAATTTTCTATGATAATCAGACACAAAAAAATTATATTCCCCATATATATTCATTTTGGTAGACAGAATTAGAATGAAGTCAACAAACAAAACACCACAAATTCAAAGCATTGAGAATCAAAATGAAATTTCCAAAATCACAAAAAGCTTAGAGCACAGATTAAAACAAACAAACAAACGAAACTCAGCAGCATTTGCATTTACAGTGACATAACATTTCAGTATTTTGTTTCCTTTACTTTAGATTCCCACCCCATAACTCCGATTTTTTTTTTCCCTTACCCCCTTCTCAACTCTACCACCACTCTATTTCACAATGACTCTCTCATTCTCTCTCACACACTCACAGTCACACACACAAATGCACACACACACACACACACACACACACACACACACACACACACACACACACACGTATGTGTGTGCGCACACACACGTTCAAACAATCAAATATATATACATGCGTAAAGTATGACTTACCATTCTGTTATTAGTGTTAAGACTTACCATGCAAATAATCTGCTACTTCAGCAAGATCAGATGCGGTGTAATAGGTCTATGCAAAGAAAAATAAGTAATCAATAAGTTGTTAACAAATGAAAAAAGAACCAAACGAAAAGAAAAAAAAGAAAAGATGTGTGTGTGTGTGTGTGTGTATGTGTGTGTGTGTGTGTGTGTGTGTGTGTGTGTGTGTGTGTGTGTGTGTGTGTGTGTGTGTGTGTATGCGTGCATCTTGGTGATTTTGTCTTTACCCCTGTATCTTTAATACATTATCAACTAGGACAGAAGGGAGTGAGGAAGGAGGAAGGGTGAGAGAGAGAGAGAGAGAGAGAGAGAGAAGAGAGAGAGAGAGAGAGAGAGAGAGAGAGAGAGAGATTGAGAGAGAGAGAGAGAGAGAGAGAGAGAGAGAGAGAGAGAGAGAGAGAGAGAGAGAAGTTGGAACAGAGGCAGGTGAATGCAAAATTCATTGTTGTACATACAACTGACCAATGAAAAACATACAGAGGAGTGCAAACACCACATATGCAAGCAAAACAGCCTTTCAGAATTGATTTTACATGTTGTACAGGAAAAAAAAGAAACTAATGTTAAAGATGCAGATTTTTTCACAGTTACCTATGTCAACATGCATGTGCTGTCAACAAACCTTAAAAATCTTCTTGCGGTACATACACACACAAAAAATGCATATCAAAGATCCTATGACATACAACTGATGTCAGCATATTTCGTGGGTTTTGAGCACACATTTTTTTCTTATCAAAAATGACTTCGCTTTCAGTGTCTGTCTATGTGTACCACTACCGGTGCTTACTTCCTGCTTTTTTTTTTTAAGAGTATCCCTTTTTGCAATCTTCAATTTCTATCCCTTTTTGCAATCTTCAATTTCACAAAATAACGCTTCCTCCAGTTAACACTTTCCAATGACAAAATCTGGAACAAGCGAACAATTTTTTTTTATGGTGTCTGACCTACATGGAAGTTCATTCCATTCCCTTAGCCAAAAATGGGAGGTCAGACTACTCTTACTCTGCAAACACTCTGATGATGAACTATCATTAAAACATCTTTATTTCTCCTTTCTCGCTTTTCCTACAAAACACTAATATATTAACAATTACGCAAATTCAGTGCAAAGAGACATGCATGGAGAGTCTGAAGTTCTGGTGGAGTCAGTAATGTCTACATGTCATCAAATGCAGTGTGGGACAGTTTCATTATGTCAACCTCTTTTTTGATCTGTCACTTTGCTGGCCTATTTCCTCTTTGAGATGTTGCTGTCTTTTTATCAAGTTTAATGTGTTAATGTGTGCATTGTGCACACACACACACACACACAACTTGGGGACCTGCGATGTGGACAACATCCATTCAAAAACTGTGGTTCGTCATTGCAAATGTCAATCACACTGGAACTTAGAGCCTGAACAGATTAATGAGTAAATCAAAAGAAAACAAAATGAAGGTAAGGACAGGCAGTTACAAACCTATGACAGTGGGTGAGGAGGATAAGATTAAGAATGAAGCAAATATCACCCCAAACACCCTACCTTTTCAAAACGCAATTCTTCATACACAAGAAGAGGAAAAATAGAAAAAAGCTGCCTTGTTGTCTGGTATTGGCCAAACAAAGACACACTGAGGAAGACATCTTCCTGACTCGGTAACCACACTCCAGGAGCTGTCACCTGCACAGATTTGCACTTTTTGTTTAAGATGTTATATCATAAATGAATAATAATGCAAATTTTAATAGCATTTAATCTTTACACAGTGCCCACCACTTCAAATTCCAAATTTTACACTCAAGTCCTACACAGAAACACTCACACGTTCCACTGCATGCTTACACATATACATGCTCACACATGTGTATGTGTATCAAATACACACAATAACATGCATACGTGTGCACACACACGCACACGCGTGCACACACACACACACATGCACACAGACGCATTGACACTTAAACACACACACACACACACACACACACACACACACACACACACACACACACACACAGATTGGGAGCAGGAAGGGGTGGGAGAAGGAAATGGGTATGTGGAATGGTCAAGAACTTTTCATGTGCAGTTCTCTTTTTTACTTTCCCCCCATAAGACATCGTATCAATGTGCCCTTTCGCCCCTGCACTTCATGCAGGAATCGGTGGAATGATTGGTCACAGCCTAGCAGACTGACTGTTTTTGTAATAAACGTTACACACTTTTGTTTTCCACTGGAAACAGATCACACCATAAAAATTATGCATACATGCACTGGACAGATTAAGTCTTGGATGATTTACCATAAACTGGTGTCAGTCAGTATCATGGCTTGTTGAGTATTAAACTGGCTGCCGATGAAAGTCAGTGGAGTGCTTGTGTCACTGCTACTACCTCTGTTGTTAGGCTTGAAGTTATTAAACTGTACATGCCAATATCTTCCTGGATAGTTCAGCCATTTTGCTTCACCGTGTATCCCCAGCCTGATTCACCTTTGGTGACAGAATTGTCAGTGTGTATAACAATATCATCTTTTGTGCCAAGGTTTTCTACCTGCACTTGAATTTCTGTGATGGTTTTGCCTTCTGGCCCCTCAACAGTGTGCTCCAAGTTCTGGAGCGATGGCAGTTTGGCAGAGGTGTTTAAGTGGTCTGGATGCTTTTCCCATTGCTTCGTTTCTTTGAGTTTGAGTTCTGCTAACTGGCACACAAGCTATATTGTCTTCTGCCTGACCCTTGACTGGTGAGTTGATTTTAACGTGGTGACAGCCCTGATGTGGCCCTTTGAGGTCGGCTGGGCTATAAGCAACATTATCTTATCTTCTGCCTGACCCATCCATGATTTTCCTCATCCTAACCGAGTGCCTTTTGTTTCCTTGAGCGGGTTTTGGGGGTTTTCAAGTGCTCTGAAATATGCCTTCATGTGTTGTTCTACCTTGTGTCTTGCCTGTATTGAAGGAAGGTCGAGCAGGTATCGCATAGTTTCAACTGGTGTATCCTTCGTGATTCCCAAGATCAATCTCATTGCTTCAATTTAAATTCTTTATAATTGAAGAAGATTGCTGTTCGACAGTGCTGTAAGCCCTAATCCATGATCAGTCACACTGAGAACAAGTGCGTGATACAGTTGGTTTGTCACTCAACAAACACACGATTCAAACCTGCAGACCTGTTTATGTAGTGCTTAAAAACATGTTCTATCTGTCACTAACTTCTGGTCAGTGCCTACTGTGAATAAAGGTCTGCACTGATAAAGCAGGGAGAGTCATGTTGTTCACTTGATTCTAGGCAATGATTGTCCTTGGAAAAGAAAATGATTTTTTTTTCCTCAACTGTTCAGTACCTGTTGTAGCACTTGCCAATATCTGCTGTTCTTAATAATAAGAAATCAATATAAGAGTTTGCCTCAAGACTGTTCGTTGGTGTGACATCCAGTTGTTATTCAATGTGGAAAGTTTAGTGTGTAAGAGGACATTTCAGATAGTGCTTCGTTCGCTGAAAGCTATGTCATTGTGAGTATCATGCAACTTATCAAACCAACAATGGTCAAACTCGTCTTTGGTTTACTGGAAAGTACATGGCAGACTGAACAGCCAGAAACAGTTGACCAGTAAACTTTGTATTTGTTCACAGTTGTGTATGGCAGACTGGAACAGTCAGAAGCAGATGACCAGTAAATGTTGTATTCGTTCGCAGCTGTGTTGTTGTGTGCCTCTCCAGGATCAAGTTCAGTGTCAACACAGAGCAGCAGACAGAATTTCACAGTGTTTAACTCAGCCGTTCTTCTGATGCACCACAACTCATCATCACAATCATCGCTGCTCAGAGGGAAAGAAGAAGGAGAGTGAGTAAGGGAGAGAACTATATCAGCTGGTTCAGAGATGGAAGACAGAAGAGGCGGCTCTGGTCTCGTGGATATCTGTTGGGACCATGGGGGCAAATGGTGTCTCTGCATGGGCTATGAAAATGTCTATGATCTGGAGTTGGTCTTAAAGCCACTGAGCGCTTCAGCATGAACTTGACATGGGGATAGAGAGAAGAAGAAGAAAAAGAGGAGAGAGACAGAGCAAGAGAGAGAGGGCGGGGTGGGGTGCCGGTGGGTTGTGGTGCATGCTGATAGTAGTTGTAGAAGCAGTGGGAACTAAAAATCAAAGAGACTGGATTATGGAAGCAGTGACTGCAAATCTGTTGAGCATGTACATTTATCACTTTGCTGTGCAACTATTATCCGCATACAGAAATGAATTATATGTCATTAAAACTTTTTACAACACTTTTGCTTGATTTAGGTTTGTTGTTTTGTTTATCAAAGTATCATGAAAAAAAGAAAACTGTTGAAGAAAAGATTCTCTTCAGAGTTGTTGCTGTAATGTCAGTACCTTCCACCCCCTCCTCCCCTCTTGTCAGCATGGCCCAGTTTGGCTGCAGTGAATGACTGAAATACCGGCATGAATGGATGACGAGTGAATGCATGATTGATTGATTGAATGAAATCTAAAATATCAATGAATGGATGACGAATAAAAAACTAAAATCACCCGTGCATAGTCTCTCTCTCTCTCTGTTTCTATGTCTCTCTCTCTCCCTGTCTGTCTGTCTGTCTGTTTCTCTTTCTCTTTCTCTCACCCTATTTCCCCTCTGGCTTCCTGTGTCCTCTGACCTACAAACTATTTTGCAGGGCTTTCGCCAAACTCTCCCACTACTTTGTTTTAACTAATGGATGATCTGGCTTTGTTACCTACCATCTTCCACCTTTTACTCAGTCCTCATAAACACAAAGTGTTGCGGTGAGTGGTTTTTTTTTTTTTAGATACTACCTTCTTCTTCTTCTTCCGTGTACAACCACGGTCAACATTTTGACCATTACCTATGTCAAGGGAAGTCACCCATGTAACTATGTAAATGTAACTAGGCGAAGAGTAGCTTCCCTTGCTTAGCAACGTAACGAGCGAAAAGAGTAAACAGTCCGAACGATCTTTGCTGTGCTCTGAATTCATTGTGGATGAATGCATAGATCTGCCTTGCCTATCGCCCACAGGCTTAACTTGAGTTGGTGTCAGAAGTGAACAGAGCTGAAGGGAAGAAGGAAATGGATGCCAGATACGATCCACCACCGAAATTTTCGTTCAAAGCAAGTGAGTGGGAAGATTGGCTGGAAGATTTCCAACGGTTCAGAAGGGCAACGAAACTTCACCAGGAGGATGGAGATATCCAGAGGGATTCTCTCATCTATGCTATGGGTTCCAGAGAAGCTGTGAAAATCCTGAAAAGCATCAAGTTTGATGGTGAAGCTGATCCTCCTGAAACTGACACAGACTTTGACTGTTTAGTGAAGAAGCTTACTTCATACTTCATTCCCAAGAGAAATACCATCCATGATCGAAGTATTTTCAACTCCAGAACACAGTCATCTTCTGAGCGTGTTGAAGAATTTATCAGGGCATTGCAGTCACTAGTTCTGAACTGTGATTATCAAGATCCAGATGATCAGGTGAGAGACAGGCTTGTTATTGGTTTGCGTGATCAGCGTGTGAAAGAGAAACTTCAGCTGACACATAATCTGACTTTAGATCGTGCTGTAGAAGTAGCAAGACAGCAAGAGATGATCAAGCAGCAAATGCAAGAGCAAAACCAAGCAGCTAGTGGTGAGGCCGATCTCAGCGAGGCGTATGTTCGTCATCGAGGTCGTGGTCGAGGTCGTGACCATGGAGGCAGGATTCCACAGCACAGAAGGGGTTCCAAAAGTCAGCAAGCTGAATTCCCAAATGCAGGTAGAGACGGGAATGCGTGTACACGATGTGGTTATGTTCACACTGACAAGCCGTGTCCAGCCAAAGGACAGAAGTGTAGAACATGCCAGCGTAAGAATCATTTTAGCCGATGTTGCAATATCTACAAAGCAGGTTCGCTTCGAGAACTAGAAACCGACACATACTGGCTAAACTCAACGAGTGTTGGACACTCTGAAGCATGGACTGTTGACCTGGATGTGTGTGGTGATGGCCACATGACAGTCTTCAAAATAGATACAGGAGCTGATGTCACTGTCATGAAGGAGACTGACTACAGGAAACTACCTCATCGACCTGAACTTTATTCATCATCCATTGCATACCTGAAATCACCTGGTGGAAGAGTGAAAACGTTAGGCGAATTCACTGCGGAAGTTACGCTCAACGGCAAAGACTTCACCTTCCAGATCCTAGTGGTACCTCAGTCAGCAGGCAGCAATCTGCTCAGCAGGGCAGCGTGTGAGTCAATGGGACTAGTCAAGAGACTGAATGAAGTCAAAGATGAAGATGTCTACGGTAGCACAGGACTACTGAAAACACCACCTGTCAAACTTGTGCTTCAAGACGGTGCCAAGCCCTACTGTGTTACTACCGCTCGACGTATTCCTTTCCCTATCCGTGATAAGGTGAAGCAGGAACTTGACAGGATGGAGAAGAATGGCATCATAGAGAAAGTGACAACGCCTACAGACTGGTGCGCACCTGTTGTGCCAGTTAAAAAGAAGAACGGCAACATCAGGATGTGCATCGATTTCAAGAAATTGAACAAGAGTGTGAAAAGACCACACCTCATGGTACCCAACTTAGAGGACATTGCACCCAAGCTGGCGGGTTCCAAGATATTCACGACGTTGGATGTTTCTGGAGGTTATCATCAAGTACCTCTGGACAAAGGAAGCAAGTTGCTTACCACCTTCATTACACCCTTTGGACGTTTTTGCATGTGCAGACTAGCCATGGGTATCAACGTCGGCACTGATGAGTTTCAGCGGAAAATGGAAGAAATGCTGGGACATCTGGAAGGATGTGAGATCATCATCGACGACATCCTTGTGCATGGGACTACCATGGAAGAACATGATGAACGATTATCCCGCGTCATGAACGCTATCAAAGACTCAGGGCTGAAACTGAATCGAGACAAATGTCACTTCAGACAGCAGAAGGTGACATTCTTTGGACATGTCATCAGTGAGCAAGGCATTCAACCTGATCCACAGAAAGTTGAAGCAGTGACCAAGCTGAGTGCTCCCAAGAATATTGGTGAACTGCGGCGTGTGCTGGGTATGATCAATTACCTGGGACGCTTCACACAGGGTTTGTCTACCATACTCAAGCCAATGACAGATCTGCTGCAGAAAAATACACACTGGTATTGGGGATCACATCAGGAAAAGGCCTTCAAGACGGTGAAAGAGAAACTCACAAAGCTTCCTCTTCTTTCATTCTACAGAACGGATCGATCGACTACCGTAAGCGCCGATGCCAGCAGCTATGGGCTAGGGGCGGTACTCCTCCAGATGGATGAAAAGGGACAGCAACAACCAATCGCCTTTGCATCACGGACTCTAACAACCGCAGAGCAGAGATATGGACAGATTGAAAAAGAGTGTTTGGCCAGCGTCTGGGCATGTGAACGGTTCGAGAGATACCTCGTGCGACTCGAATCATTCGACCTGCTAACCGACCATAAGCCACTTGTCCCTCTCTTGCAAACCAAAGATCTCGACCAGTGTCCTCCACGATGTCAACGTATGCTCATACGTATGATGCGGTTCAATGCCAACGTGCATCATGTACCAGGGAAAGAACTCGTCATAGCTGATACTCTGTCACGCAGCCCTCTTCAGCATGACGAGAAAGATGATACGGATGCTGCAGAAATAGAAGCCTTTGTCAACCTTCTGGAGTCGTCAAGAACCATCACTGACAGCAGATTGCTGGCGTTACGTGAGGCATCAATGAGAGATGCAGATCTACAGACTGCTGTGACCTACACTAAGGAGGGATGGCCCGACCATGTTTCAGCAAAGCTTAGTGGCTACAAGGCTGTACAGTCTGACCTGTCAGTGTCAGATGGACTACTGGTGTACCAAGACAGAGTTGTTGTGCCAGAAAGTCAAAGGAAAGAAATTCTCCGGAAATTACATGAGAGTCACCAAGGACTGACAAAATGCAGAGAAAATGCCAGACAAACTGTATGGTGGCCAGGCATCAGTCGTGACCTGAGCCGTATTGTTGAGACCTGTCAGGCTTGCCAGGAGAATCGACCCGCACAACGTCATGAACCATTGAAACCTACTGAACTTCCTCTCAGACCATGGGAGAAGCTGGGAGCTGATATTTTCAAGTTCAAGGACAAAGACTTTCTCGTCATTGTTGACTATTACTCCCGCTGGATCGAAGTGAGGCATTTGTCATCAATGAAGAGTGCCACACTAATCACCAAGTTCAAGCAGGTGTTCTCCGACCATGGAATCACGGAGGAGCTCGTGTCAGACAATGGTCCACAGTTTGCGTCTCATGAATTTCTTCAGTTTGCCCAAGACTACGGTTTCAGACATCACACTAGCAGTCTGTACTTCCCTCAAGCAAATGGAGAAGCTGAGCGAGCCGTGCAGACAGTGAAGAAGATGATGCAGCAAACTGACCCTGACATTGCCATGCTGAACTACCGAGTGACACCCCACTCCGCCACTGGAATCGGTCCATCTGTTGCTTTGATGGGACGACAGCTACGTACCAAGGTTCCAGTGATGCCACACAACTTGAAGCCTGTTGGGGTAAACGACAGAGAAGTCCGTGACCGTGACACCGCCGCAAAACAGCAACACAAGGAACACTTTGACCGACGTCATGGTGCACAACCGCTGCCAAAGCTACACCCAGGCACTTCTGTCGCAATCAAGACCGACGGTGAGAAGAAATGGACCACCAGGGCAAAGTCATTGGTCCAGCCGACAACAGCGGACGTTCATACAGGATCAACACTCCGCAGGGTGAAGTGCGACGCAACAGAAAGCACATTCACAAAGTTGTACAGTCTCAATCCGAGTCTGATCATGAAGACGTCTTTATACCTGATGAGCTGGAGCCGAGACCTGGAACATCAAGGCAAGGTGATCCATGGCCTGCAGCTCTACCCCTCACTCCATCTGCGACTGCGAGTCCAGCCTCAAGTCCACCTTCAACACCAGTCCTGAGACGAAGTGGAAGAAACAAGAAGAAACCGGTCCGCTTCGATGATAAAGAATTTTAATGATGGAAAGAATGGAAAAGCATGAGTAAATGCATAAAAAAAAAAAAAGTAACTGAATTTGAAAGGGTATGAATGTGCAAATCTGAAGACATTGCAGTAAAATGGAGACGTTCTGTTTTTTAAAGTTGAATCTTGAATTTTCAGTTATGAAGAAAAACACTGAACTTTAAATTTCAGAGTGATGTGCTAGAGACATACGTTTTTCACAAACAGTTGTTTTTGAAAGTCGCTTGGGGAAAGAAATCAAAGTGAACACAAAAGAAATTAAAAGTAACAGTGGTTGACCTTTTGGACAATGAACACTTTAAAGTATTCAGAAGATGCCACTGTAAAAAATTTAATGCATGTTAAAAGATTTATCCTTTTAAAGAAAGGGGGGAAGATGTCAAGGGAAGTCACCCATGTAACTATGTAAATGTAACTAGGCGAAGAGTAGCTTCCCTTGCTTAGCAACGTAACGAGCGAAAAGAGTAAACAGTCCGAACGATCTTTGCTGTGCTCTGAATTCATTGTGGATGAAAGCATAGATCTGCCTTGTCTATCGCCCACAGGCTTAACTTGAGTACCTACGCTGTGTATCTTTCACTGCATGCTACATGCTGTATGGCTCATTTACAGTATGAATAATTTGATTTATGGATGAAAACATTATGCATCGAACAGTATACATCATATGCATCATTTAATTGATGCCACATGCACCATTAAATGCAAACGTAAAACTATATTATACATCATGTAATGTATCCATGGATTTGTATGTATCATGTACAGTATGTGTAATTTTCTCTGCATATAGTATGCCTTATTTACTTCGCATTTTATGCCACACTGATTGCATAAATCACACTATATTAGGCATATCATATTATCAATGCATACATTCCCATATTTACTGTATGCTTTCTACTGCGTATATGTTAACTATGACACTCTGACAGCAGACAGGAAATATACAAAAATGCTAATATAAATAAAAATGAAATGTACGAAAAAAGAACAAGAAATTAACAGAAATGTGTTGGTCAAGGAGAAAGATGAACATAGAACTCTTCTCTTATCTTCCTAAAAAACTGGTTCACTCAAAAATGAGTAGGTCACCAGCGCGCATGTTAAAAAAAGAAAATGCGACTCAACCTGTTCGCACCGAACAGTCAACATTCAATTCATTCTGGTTTATCATATTTTGAAGGTCAATACTCGCATGGCGGAAGAGGAGACTATCAAATTCAAAACAAACGCATGTTGTCGTTGAAGTTGTGTGCCCGTGCACTTTCCGCTTATAGTTTGTTTCTTGTTATGACTGCATCATTCACTGCACTCTTTTAAACCAACCTCATTCAGTGTCAAGTTCACAGCGCAGCGGAAGGCTCTCCAAGGCATGATGCCAGATCTCCACAGAGGATCGTTTACCTCTCTGCACACTGTACCCGTACGCAAAGCAGGAACTGGCGATCAGCCCCTGCCCATTCCGTTGCATGGACGCATTGCCGACAAAAGCTTTGTACGGCTGGGTAGGGAGTACACATTTATTGTCTCCAATAAAAACGAAAACAAAAGTCATCAACAATAGACTAAAGAAAAATATAATAGAAACAATAGATATATAAGAAATTAAAGAAGTGAAAGATGTTGTACTTAATCAAATTAAGTTAGTTTTTATTCACATTTTATAATATGTCTACAAAAACAAACTGATCCACAAATCTCGAGTTCTCATGAGGATATTGTCGAATGGTGACCAAAGTTTACAGGTGCAAAATTAGCGTAAACTATATCCCCCTTCCTCGCCCCCACTCCCCGGCCCCTCCCTCGCCCCCACTCCCCGGCCTCCCCCCTCATCCCAACTCCCTCCTCCGCCCCATTCCCTCCCCCTCCTTCCTCCCTCCCGACTCTCTCTCTCTCTCTCTCTCCCTCCCTTTCTTATCGTTACGGGAAGCACAGTATCTGTGTCTAATCTGTCTGCTGTGTGGCATCCTTCATTTTGACTCCCATTACTTATGGCATTTACAAACGAAACTGCTATAAAGAGTTTTGCTTCTGGTTTTGTGTGTGTGTGTGTGTGTGTGTGGTGTGGTGTGTGTGCGTGCGTGCGTGCGTGCGTGCGTGCGTGCGTGCGTGCGTGCGTGCGTGCGTGTGTGTGTGTGTGTGTGATTTAAGTGTTGTTGTTTAATATCTAACTTGTCGATTTCCTGTCGCAGATCTCTAGATATGTGACTTCTCCCTCCCCCCCCCCCCCCCCCCCCCCCCCCCCCTGTAGGATAATGAACCAGTCTTAGCAGACAACCCAAACGTAACCGAAGAACTCTTCGACGCTTAGGAATAAGAATCCGGAATGTTACCTTGGTAACATAACGCTCGCATCTTGATCACTCGTCGGAGTCACCAACACGCCATCACTCGTCTCCATCTAATAATACTACATGGTGGCAGCGGTGGGATCCGAACCCACGCCTCCGAAGAGCAGTCATTGGTGCAGTTCTTCTTCAAATACAAGAAGACAGATCACGTCGTCCGTCAGCTTCATCTCAAGGTCACTCAATGACGCAGAGAAAAACATGCAACAATTGAGAAAGAGGCACTTGCAGCAACCTGGGCATCAGAAAGATTCAACGAATACATTCAGGGTCTAGAATACACGATCGAAACTGACCATAAACCTCTTGTCCCACTTCTGAGCACCAAAGAAATCGCCAAGATGCCACCCAGGATTCAGCGTTTCCGCCTACGTCTAATGAGATATAACCCACAGTGATACATGTCTCAGGGAAAGAGCAAATAACAGCTGACGCTCTATCACGCGCACCTGCAAGTCCACCTGAAGAAGCAGACATCGATTTTCTTGAGCTCACTGTGGCACACGCCAAACAAGCCATTGAAATCTTGCCAGCATCATCTCAGAAACTGGAAGAAATCAGAAAACTGCAAAAAGCTGATGCTGAAACAGCTCAAGTCAGAGAGTACTGTAGAACAGGTTGGCCAACATTCGTGCCAGAATCTCCATTACTGAAACAGTACTGGACTAATCGACAACATTTCACAATCGTCGATGATCTCCTCTTGTACGATGATCGCATTGTCATGCCCAGAGAGTTGAGACTTGACACCCTGAGTCGACTACATGAAGGTCATTTGGGTATTACCAAATGTAGAGCACTCGCACAGACTTCAGTTTGGTGGCCCTCAATCTCCAGTCAAATCGAAGAAATGGTGACCAAATGCTCTACCGTGCAAAGCTCCGACCAGAGCTTAAGGAACCCCTTCTACCATCATCTTTCCAGAAAGACCATGGTCGCGTGTTGGATGGATCTCTTCGAACTCAACGGAAAAATCTACATTGTGGTGGTCGACTACTTTTCCAGATGGCCTGAAATACGTTGTCTTGAGACACAATCCAGCAAAGAGACCATCACAAAGATCAAGAGCATCTTTGCAGCTCACGGCATTCCAGATGTTGTGATCTCAGACAATGGTCCACAATTTTCGAGTTTCGAATTCAGAAAATTTGCTGCAGAATATGGTTTTTACCCACACCACAAGCTCACCCAGATATCCTCAAAGTAATGGAGAAGCCGAACGCACAGTACAAACCATTAAGAAGCTCCTGAAGAAATCCAAAGACCCGTACATCGCTCTACTCATGTACAGGCAACTCCACTACAGAATGGCTACTCCCCAAGTGAACTACTCATGGGAAAAAATTGAAAACCAAACTTCCCATCAACCCATCAAATCTTGCCCCAGAAACGCCAAACATGAAGAAAATACAAGAAAAAGAGAAGGCAACAAAAAACAACAGCGTCAAAACTACAACAAACGGCATGCAACGAAAGAAGCTGCACCACTGACAAAAGGTGACACCGTGTTTGTCAAGGACATGGCGACTCCAGGAGAAGTCATATCCAGACACAACAATCCTCGTTCCTACATTGTTAGGACCCACAGCAGCATTCTACGTCGAAACGGATCACACCTGGTGTCTAGATCTACTCCTGATGAACCAATACCATCACCAACACCAAAGTGCCAGAGCAGTGCAGCCTTCATTCCCAGTGACAGCAGTCCTGTGCGGCAGTCACCACGGTCATCAACCTCAACACAATCACTGTGTCCACAAATACTCACCACACCTATACAGCTACATACTCGCTCTGGGAGGCTCATCAAGAAACCACAGAAACTGAATCTATGAATTTTTCATTCACTCGTTATCTTGCCCGTCATTAGTTATTGTTCTCTGAGTTATTGTGTTAGTTTTCACTATCTAGTTAAAAAAAAAAAAGAAAAAAAAAAGAGGAAGAGAAGACAAAAACCAGTATGTGAAGAACATTTTCAATTTGCAAACTGTTTTTAACTTGAAAGGGAGATGTAGGATAATGAACCAGTCTTAGCAGACAACCCAAACGTAACCGGAAGAACTCTTCGACGCTTAGGAATAAGATCCGGAATGTTACCTTGGTAACATAACGCTCGCATCTTGATCAGCTCGTCGGAGTCACCAATACGCCATCACTCGTCTCCATCTAATAATACTACACCCCCCTCTCTCTCTCTCTCTCTCTCTCTCTCTCTCTCTCTCTCTCTCTCTGAAATTATTTGTTCACAAACCCCCTTCATTAGGGGCCATGACCTATATAAATAACATATCCCCCTCTCTCTCTCTCCCCCTCCCTCTCCCCCCTCTCTCTCTCTCTCTCTCTCTCTCTTCTTCTTCTTCTTCCTAAAATACTGGTTCACTCAAAAACGAGTAGGTCACCAGCGCGCATGTTAAAAAGTAAAATAAAATAACATAAAATAGTGCGACTCAGACTGTTGGCCCCTGGAGCAAATTTGGCAACAAGGGGTCGCACTCGATATTCAAGAAGTTAAAAGCAATGGCCAAATTCAGGCCCAGGTAACATTATGCTTGTGAATATTTTTAGTTCTAGTTCTTGTGAATATTTTTAGTTCTCATTATGCTTGTGAATATTTTTAGTTCGTTTATTTGTTTTGTTTTTTTGTTATAAGTAGGCCTACTTGTAGTCCCTTTCCAGGGTAGGAGCCCCCAAAAGTGCATTTTTATCTGTTGCCAATCGGAAATTAGATCATCGTCGTCGTCATTGTCGTCGTCGTCGTCATAGTAGTAGTAGTAGTAGTCATCGTTGTCGGCGTCCTCTCTCTCTCTCTCTCTCTCTCAAAAAAAAAAAAAAAAAAAAGATAAAAAAGCTGTTTCTACTTATCTCTCTTTTCAAGTGAGAGTACAGTATTATAATAATAGTGATTATGTGTGGCGCTTAATCTTAAATAATAAGCCCAAAGCGATTACAAATACAGAAAAGGTTAAAGAAATATTAAAATGAAACCAATAAGAAGATGAATATTACAATAAGTACCATGCACCTACAAACAAGGGTGCATATTGACACACACCCACGCACACACACAAATACACACACTCACACACACACACACACACACACACACACACACACACACACACACACACACACACACACACACACACACACACACACCACACACGGACGCATGCACGCACGCACGCATGCACGCACGCACGCACGCACGCACACACACACTGTTGGTTCGTATGAAGAATTTGCACAGGCCCTCGATGCCAGGCGCCTGAAACTCAACCTGCCACGAGCAAACGAAACTGAAGATTGGGAGAAACTGGATGCAAAAATCGTCCAAAGACTCGATGCACTGATAGGGAAAAGCACCCTGGAACACAAACTAGCCACATATGGGGACATTGTGTATGCCACATGTAGAGACACCTATGGAGCAAAACTACCCAAAGAGAAAACACCTCCAAAGAAATCCAGACGCCAAGAAGAGATGGACAAGATCAGGGTCCAAAAGAAAAACCTCAAGAAGCAGATGAAGACCGCACTGCCAGCTGAAAAACAAGGCTTGGAAAAACTCTGGAAAGACCTGAAAGCAAAACACAGCGCCCTCAGCAAAGCAGAATCTGTGAGGAAGAGGAAGACCAAAATGAAGAAGACACAAGAGCGCTTCTTCAAAGACCCCTTCCAGTTTGCCAGAACACTGTTTGAGCAGCCAAAATCTGGGACCCTAAGTGTGGACAAAGGAGTTCTTGAGCAGCATCTGAGGAAAACATACTCCGACTCACAGAGCAAAGCACCACTCGACATTCAAGGTCTGGTGTGGCCAACCAACCCTGAGGAACAGTTCAATGACAAGCCTCCAACGTTGGCGGAAATCAAGAAGGTGGTCGACAAAGCCAGAGCCAAATCATCACCAGGGCCAAACGGAATACCTTACCAGCTGTACAAGAAATGTCCCAAGGTGCTGGAGTGGCTCCACAGACTGCTGCGATCAGCTTGGAGAAACCAGAATATCAGCGGCCAGTGGATGACGGCAGATGGTGTGTACATCCCAAAGAGCAAAACTCAAGTGACATCAGCCAGTTCAGGCCAATATCACTACTGAACGTCGAAGGAAAATCTTCTTCTCTGTCATGGCAGCAAGGCTGACCAAGTACCTCATGGAAAACAAGTACTTGGATGTGTCAGTCCAGAAAGGTGGCATCCCAGGCGTGGCTGGCTGTGTAGAACACGCCACAATGATCTGGGACACAATCCAAAGAGCAAAAACAGAAAAGAGAGACCTGGACGTAGTGTGGCTTGATCTGGCAAACGCATATGGATCTGTAGCCCATGAGATGAGTTAGCTCTTGAGATGTACCATGTGCCAACGAACATCTGCGACATGCTCAAGAAGTACTTCAATGGCTTCTCAATGCGGTTCTCTACCAAGGAGTACACAACAGTTTGGATCAACTTGGAAGTGGGCACTGCAATGGGCTGTGCAATTTCCCCAATACTGTTCGTTTTGGCAATGGAAGTCATCTTGAAAGCAGCAACAAGCAACGCAAGACAAACAGACCTTGGCGATGGATACAAGATGCCCCCTCTCAAGGCCTTCATGGATGACACTACAGTGATTTCATCCAGAGAAACGAGCCACGTCATGTGCTGGAAAGGCTGGACGACATAGTTGCCTCATCCAGAATGAAGTTCAAGCCAAAGAAATCACGAAGTCTCTCACTGAGGAAAGGAAAAGTGGCCGAATCTGTGGTCTTCAGTGTTGCCAACCAGGCCATTCCAACAGTCACACAAGAGCCAGTCAAGAGCCTTGGAAGATGGTATGATGACACGCTGAAAGACACACAAAGAGCAAAAGAAACCAAACATATGTCTGAAGAAGGCTTGGAGACCATTGACCAGTGTGGGCTCCCTGGCAAATACAAGGTCTGGTGTCTGCAGTTCATGCTGATACCAAAGCTCCTATGGCCTCTGATGATATACGACATCTACACCAGCATAGTGGAGGCAATGGAAGCCAAAATCAACAAGTTCACAAGGAAATGGCTTGGTGTCCCACCTTGTCTGACTGACATAGCGCTGTACTGTCGCCAAGCAAAGCTGAAACCACCACTGAAATCCATCCTGGAAGAATACAAAGCAGGAAAGATCAGACTTCAAAGCATGCTGGAGGACTCAGGAGACAAGGTGGTAGAAGCAATCAAGCCCCAGCTGAAGACAGGCAGAAAATGGAAAGTTCAAGAGGCGATGGATTCTGCAAAAGAAAGTCTCAAGATCAGAGAAATAACAGGACACGCACAGACCAACAGACAAGGACTGGGGGTGACCAAAACTGAATGGTGGTCAAAGGCCAAAGGAAAAGCCAAAAGAGATATGATGATTCAGGAGATAGAATAGAAGAAGACCAAAAAAGACTCCAAAAAGCAGTCCAGCAGAGCCAGCAAGGCAATGGACAACGTGGGAGAATGCACTCCAAAGAAGTCTCACTTGGAATGACATTTGGCACATGGCCCCTCTCAGGATCAGCTTCATTCTCAGATCTGCATATGACCTTCTGCCCTCAAATGCAAACCTGGTGAAGTGGGGAAAAACAGACGATCCTGCATGCCCCCTCTGCCATGAAAAACAAACAGTGGAGCATGTTCTAAGCTCATGTAAAGTAGCCCTGTCTCAAGGAAGGTACACATGGAGGCACAACCAAGTGCTAAAAGAGATTGTACAAGTAGTCTGGGCTAGTACCAACACCACAAAAGGGAAAATCAGGACTCCAAAAGCACCCGCAACATTCTTCACGGCAGGAGGCGGCAAATCATGGCCAAGAACAACAGTGCCACTCGGAATATGCAGGCAGAGTCTGCTGGACGGGCAGATGACTAGGGTGCACTGCAGACCTCCCAGAATGGAAGAGCCACCCAGAGATCATCAGCAAGAGTGGCATGAGACCATACATAGTAGTCCACTCTCAGTCAACCAAGCAGCTGATCATGATCGAGCTCACGGTGTCATATGAGGACAGAATGGAGGCAGCTCAAATCTACAAGACTGAAAAGTATGCTGATCTGGCAAACAGCCTGAGGAGAGAAGGCTATCAGGTCAAAGTCCTCACTGCAGAAATTGGAGCTAGGGGTTTTGTAGGAACGTCTGCATACAGCCTCATGAAACAGCTCTCAGTTGCAGAGAGGGAAAACACCAGAGCCCTGAATGCAATGGCAGAACGGCAGAGAGGTGTTCAAGCTGGATCTGGTCAAGGAGGAACAAAAGTGAACTTCATAAGGCTTAAATTTCCTACAAATATCAGGTGTCCCTGTGGCTCAGTGGTTAGAGTGCGAGTCATTAAATGGAAAATGAGCATGTCCAGAGGGTCATGGGTTCGAATCCCAGCCATGGCTCGTCCCAAGATGGGAAAAAGGGGCAGCAGAGGGACATCCGGAGTCATGAACCGGGTGTGGCCCAACCCCCCCTAGAGTGTCAGGAGATAAGGGCCGAAACACTTGCTTGAAGGGGGCTTCTCTTCTGAACACTCTCTGCTGCCACGCTCTAACCAACAAAAAGGCTGAAAAACTGAAAATCTGCAGGGCCAGATGGAATTATTGGAGAATTGCTTAAATTTGGTGGTGATATTACTGTCGACTTTTGTTAAGTTCACTTTTTAATAAAGGGATTTTTCCAGAATGATGGACAGGATCAGTAATCGTATCACTATTTAAAAAGGGTGCAACTGATGTCTCTGATAATTATAGAAGGATATCGCTGTGTGATATCGGTAGTAAAGTTTATAGTTCAATTATCAATAGCAGGCTGTCCTCGTTTTCCTTTCCCCCAACCTCTCCTCCATCCCTTTCTCTCTAAAACCCCCTCCCCCAATTTTCCCATTCCACCATATTTACATTCATACCCCATGTACATATATAGCATATTTATAGCATAACATGTAGAGCATAATATACACACCCCAAACACCGTCTCCACCATCCAGGTATGCACACTCGTAGACACATACACATGTGAATAATCCATATGTACCTATACTTTTTATAGGAATTTCCACCACCCCCATCCCCCCCCCCCCACACACACACACACACACACCTATGTTTTTTTGTTTTATTTTTCCCCTGATACACAGCCTTAAGCGCCCGCTTCCAAGCATAAGACTCCTCCTCTACCACTCTCTCTTTTTCTCTATCTCTGGTTCTGTTTGCCTTTTCCCTCTGTCTGCCTCTCTTTTTCCTTTTCCCACATTACAATTCAATTCAATTCAAATTTAATCCTTTGACCCCTGTTGGGGCATGGAGGTTACAAATGTAACAAAGAGAAATACGAAACTCACTCAGAACAATGTGTGAACATAGTTGCGAAATGCTGAATTCTGGTGAAATGTAATGATCTCATTAAACAATCTTCCCATTTTTTAGAAACTTACTAATATTCAAACAAATGCGTCTTCCTTTTTGAAATAGATTACAAAAGTTGAAAACAGACTTTGGTTTTAGATATTTTTTAGGGATGAATTTTTCACGAAGTTCATTATATTTTGGACATTCCATGATGCAATGAAATTCATCTCCAATTTTACCCATTTCACAGTTACGACAAATACGCAATTCTCTTGCGTATTTGTCGTACACACACACACGCGCGCGCGCGCGCGCGCGCGCACGCACACACACACACACACACACACCTTTGAACAGGTAATCGTCAGTTTACGTAAGCTTATATGTTTTCATACGTCATTGCCTCGAACATACTTATTTGTTTTTCTTTTATGTCACAAGTTCTGAAGACGGTCTATGACCGAAACGTTGTAGATTTTTTTTTTCTATTTTAAAATCTTCTAAGCATCCTCAAAGATATTTTGCCTTACTGTGTCTTATGGATAACTTGTACATGGTTAAGAATAATTCAATTGCAGTAATTTTGATTTTTTTTAAATATTGTCAGGTTCTACCTATCGCTACGTACGGTGCTGAAACTTGGGGATAAGGCAAAGCAGCCGCTCGTATTGATATGTTTGCATTGAAGACATTTTTAGGGGTGCAACTCAAAACGTCGAATGATTTAGTGTACGGAGAGACAGTACTCCACTATTTATGTAGATAATCTGTTCAGTGTATTAGATATTGGATAAAGGTATCAGGCATAGATGAAAATAGGTTGCTTGTGAAAGTTTAAGAAATGTTGCTGAGGCAAGACTCGGATGGTAGATATACATGACTTTCACGCTTTAGAGAGATATTATTTCAGAATGTGTTTGGACTGGGATGACTAAATCATGGGATTGAAAATGTCGGTGCGTTTTTGCATGAATTTTGCCAAAGGCCTTTTGACTGCAGATGGCAAAACGGGAATGGCCATGTTCAAGAAAGTGACCTATTTTCTTTGTATAGAACATTGAAATCATTTAGAAGCTGCCAGAAGTATTTTTTAACTCACGTTGACAGACGTGTCAAAATTAATGTTATTTAACGAAATCTAGAATCGGAGTAACAGACATTATAATACATCCGTACCAATGTGGTAATATCTGAACTAATTCTGTGACTTGCCATTTGGTGCACAGATGTGAAAGGAGATGATATAGGCCTACATATTCCGTTTACTATCCTAGTGTCTGTGACCTTCGGCAAGAATACATTCCACGAAAATTTTATGCAAATCCGTGTCATTCAATGTGGCCTTACTGATGGCAAATAGTAACAACAAAGATACAGAAAAATGTATGCATTTATTTATGTAAGGTATTTAGAAGGCGTGCGATTGCAGTTAAAGGATGTGAATGTTAACATTGAGTCATGTGTTTGTTGTACTCTCCAGTTATAAAATCTTGGAATCTGTCATCAATGTTACGTTGACGTGCCTTTTCGTTTCTTCGTTGTGAATGTGTCATTGCATATTTATACCCCCTTCGGTACGGATGTGGCTTAAAACTGAAGAAAAAAAGAATCTCTCTCTCTCTCTCTCTCTCTCTCTCTCTCTCTCTCTCTCTCTCTCTCTCTCGTTAGTCGGTATCCCTTTTCCCACCTTCACCTCTTTTGTAATATATATGTAGACCTTTTGCCCGTTTTTGTACCCTTCTATCCACTGTTTGTCTCCCCCTCCTCTCTCTCTTTCTGTGCTCCTCCCTCCCTCCATCTGTGTGTGTGTGTGTGTGTGTGTGTGTGTGTGTGTGTGTGTGTGTGTGTGTGTGTGTGTGTGTGTGTGTGTGTGTGTGTGTGTGTGCCGCGCGCGCGCGCGCGCGTCATATTACCACCTATACATCACTCATTGCAGAGTTTAGAGTTTCGTACTATATACCTCTCTCTCTCTCTCTCTCTCTCTCTC
>CM031606.1:54254672-54259672 GCA_018398815.1 Conus ventricosus | reverse complement strand
TTAGAGAGAGAGAGAGAGAGAGAGAGAGAGAGAGAGAGAGAGAGAGAGAGAGAGAGAGAGAGAGAGAGAGAGAGAGAGAGAGAGCGATAGGAGGAAACATACACTTGAAATGTCAAAACCCGCAAAACTTTTCGAAGACCATTCTGCCCATGTCTGCCCCTAAGGCTCAGTTTGATACCGGAATTCCCAAAATAGTCACGAATAAACAAGGAAATTCATCATCATCATCACCCCCCCCCCCCCCCCCCCCCACACACACACACACACACACACACACCACACACATACACACAAAGCCAATGAGTTGCAGCCCCTTAAACGTCGGCAGTAGTATTGCACTGTTCGGTGTGATTGTCCTTTTCTTCTTGTTCTCGTCCTTCTTCCTCTGTTTCTTCATACCCCCCCTCCCCCCCCTTCAGCAGTTCTTGTTCTTCCTCCTGTTCTTCTTCTTGTTATTATTACCGATATCACTATCAATATTATCATAAAAGAAAACAGCATTCATCCCCCTGAAGACGGAGTATGGCTGCCCATATTGCGGGATGAAGATGGGTTACACACACACAAATCCATCCCCCTATGGGGGTGCCCACAGGAGACAGCATCTTGAGCGCGTGGAAGGCGAAGATAATTCAAAACTTAAGTTAGTACTATACAATAATTACATGGCTAACTGTAATTGTGCAAAGGCACAAGTATTAACAACCGAGCACGATGTTCATGTAAACGGCATAACACGAAGAAACGCACAGTACACAATAGATAACTTCTAAGATGAGAGCATGGTATACTTGTAAATGCAGTGCACCAAGACTATTATAAATAAAGAAATATGGACTACATTATGTGTTCATTTTTCTCTCCCTTTCTTACTCAATCCCAATCCCATTCATCCCGTGACACCCAAGTAGCCACAATTGAACAAGTCATTCGTCCATGACCCGGAAGAGGCTTCCTACAATAAAGCAAACTTTCAAACACAACATATATAGTAGTAATTTGATTTTCAATTATACTCAGTTATTTGGTGGTTTCTGATTTCTTAGTTTAAATGATTTGGACAGGAATAGAGCCAGTGGCACACACATCCTTGAATTTGATAATAATAAAGTAAGTTTGAAAGAATTTGGATGTATATAATATTTGGAAGGAATATATCTCTCCCGCAATAGTTTATACTTGGGACAAACTAATGTAAAGTGAAGTTCTGTTTCAAGTTCGTTGGGACAAAATGGGCATGTCATGCTTTCTTGGCTTCTCGAATATCTGAACCTGTGGGTTTAAGTTGGGAAACACCAAGCCGAAGTCTGGTTAGGTGTTTTCTAAGAGCGTGATTTTTTATCTCCACTAGATAACCAGGAATATTTTGTAGTTGACGAAATGTGGAATAAAGTTTGTATCTTTCTTTGGATTGCAACAAAGCGTCAATATCTTGGAAATGACAGTCATAAAGCCTTTGCTTAAAAATGGATATAAATGATTTTACATTTTCTACTCCTTGATTCTCCCACACGAATCCAAACCCATACCTAAACAATGTAATGCAAACCTTGCTTACCCAATTTGTCTTACCTTGACAGTGCATTGTGTACAGCATTTTGTATGATTTCCTTGGAATACGATATTCCTCCATTTTTGTTAGTCTTAACCAGTGCTTAATAGTTTTAGTAAAGGTTTGTATGTAAAGCGGATATCTGTTAGCTTCGTAATATGCAAGTGGATAGGTGTTTGTATGCTGATATTCAATAAACGTTTTATGGCAAGAAGATGCACTCTCTCAATAGGGTGTGATCTGCAGTCAACCCCCAAACTTCCGCACCATATGTCAGAATAGGTTGTACTTGAGTGTCAAATATCTTAAAGAAAATCTTAGGAGAATTTTCGCCTATAGACCAGAGAAATCTAAAGATACTGAAAACACATTTTTTTGCTTTACGAGCCAAATCTTCTAATGAGTAAGAAAATGTCAACCCCGTGGAGAAAAATATTCCCAAATACTTATATTGATTTACCACTTCCAATTTTACATTTCCATAGAACCATTTTTCTCTTGCAGCAAGGTAACCCCCTTTCCTAAACACTACTATTTTTGATTTTTCATTATTAACTGTAAGACCTAGTCTGTCTGCCGTACTTCTTAAAATGTTCAGTTGGTGCTGGAGCCCGATTACAGTGGTAGAAAGGAGGACAACATCATCAGCAAATAACAAAACCAGAATCTGCATCAAATCAGGTGACAATCTTACCCCATGTCTACCATGTTGTGTTATATCATTTGCAAGCTCATTGATAAAAAATGCAAATAAAATAGGACTACAGTTATCGCCTTGTTTCAATCCTCTAGGACACATGAGTGTTTCTGTAAGACCACCGTTAGTTCTGACCCTAGCTTTAACTATTTCATACATACTTTGAATAGCTTTGAACATTTTCCCTTTGATACCATTTCTGTCTATAAGATCAAAGGCTTTCCTAAAATCAATGAAAGCTGCATATCATTTTGTTTTGTTAGTTGAAAATTGCTTCTGAACTAGTGCAAGTAGAGTAAATATGTGATCGACTGTACTGTAATTCTTTCTAAACCCTGCCTGCGTTTCACTTAACAAATTATTATCCTCTGCCCAATTTGTCAATCTCTTATTAAGTATGAATGTGTACATTTTGCTGCTGATATTCAACAGCGAGATACCCCTGTAGTTGTCAGGGGAATTAATGTCTCCTTTTTTATGTAATGGCTGTATAATTGATTCTGACCAATTTTGGGGAAATATACCTGAATCCAAAAGTTTGTTGAAGAGCTTAGTCAGGAACAAAATGACCTGAGGAGAAGAGAGAGAGAGAGAGAGAGAGAGAGAGAGAGAGAGAGAGAGAGAGAGAGAGAGAGAGAGAGAGAGAGAGAGAGATTTTTAGAACGCAACGGTAAATAGTTAAAGTCAACATAATCGTAAGGAAATTTCCCAATATTAACAAATGCACCTATACATAAATGAATAACTTATTCTGGAAGAGTCCTCAGTCCAAAAGGTATTTTAAACATAAACCATAACACACCAAAGGCGCCACTGACGTCATCGCGGCTTTGCGACGGACATCCATGATGGTGTGTGTGTGTGTGTGTGTGTGTGTGTGTGTGTGTGTGTGTGTGTGTGCTTACAAATACGCAAATACATGTATATATTCTTAATTTTAACAAGAATGCATATGTGGTACCATATCTTGTATCTGGGGATTGCATCTGAGACAATTACTATATATCACACACTACAAAAGATTTATTTCAAGCCTTGTGTAGAGAATCGTCTTGAAATGCAGGTAGGAACTGTTTTATAATTTGTCATCGAACAGAACATGAAAGCTTGAAAGTTTGAAAGAAAGAGAGAGAGAGAGAGAGAGAGAGAGAGAGAGAGAGAGAGAGAGAGAGAGAGAGAGAGAGAGAGAGTGAGTGTGTGTGTACGCGCACACGCGCACCCACATAAGTATTTACGAGCAGTATTTAACAACGCTCAGCGATATTCTGAATTGGAGTTAACGGGTGCTCATAAGTTGTAGGCTATTACATATAGATGCTCGTCAAATGTGAAATGAACGAATGTATACGAACATAGCACGTGATTCCTTGATTATTTATCACACTTCTCACATACGTGCACATGCACGAGAAACAAAGACAGAGAGAGAGACAGAGGGAGGGAGTGATGGAGAGAGGGGGAGAAAGAGTGTGTGGTAAAGAAAGAGAGAGAGAGAGAGGGGGGAGGAGGGAGGGAGTGATGGAGAGAGGGGGGAAAAGAGTGTGTTGTGTGTGTGGTGTGTGTGTGTGTGTGTGTGTGTGTGTGTGTGTGTGTGTGTGTGGTGTGAGAGAGAGAGAGAGAGAGAGAGAGAGAGAGAGAGAGAGATGGTGGAGAGGGTGAGATAGTAACATAACATACCTCGCTTGGACAAACCATGCCGAAGTTGATTGTCAATGTCCTCATGTTCCGCCTTCCTATTCTTTTGCTGTAGCTGCGGGTCAGTTGTACTGCCCAAGAACTGATTTTTGTATTTGTCCCTTTGTTTTACAATGTTGCACAGAGTGCAAGAGGAATCTGAAATTCTTCAGTAATCAACGTCTTTTCTTTTTCGGGTTTCTCTCCACAGCATCCAAAATTTCGATTTTTCGTTTCAGCGAAATTGCTTGTCTTTTGTGTTTGTCAGCCATCTTCACTTTACATTGTACAAAACCTTGCCTTGAACATGAACCCGGCGTGAAGAGAGAAACAGGGTGGGGGTGGGGTGGGGGAAGTTCAAACACCTCTCGTAATCAAGCGCCTGCGTTTTGTCTAGCTTACATCCGGCTATCCCATCTCTTAGGGACATCAAAGGGCCCACATCCTGTCCCGCCAATTCCTGTGACCTGCATCGTGAATTGTTTATATATATATCTTTTCATCCGTCTATAAAGTTCACAGTGTCCTCTTCCACAGTGCAGATCCCCTTCCTTGATGTACTCGTCAGACTGGAGAGGGCTTCCTAGTGTCTGACATCTACACAAAGCCGACTGACAGCCACGCGTATCTACAACCACAGATCCTGCCACCCCAAGCATGTGAGAAAGAACATTCCTTACAGCCAGTTCTTGCGGCTACGTCGATTGTGCACCAATATTAATGATTTCGATGCCCAGGCTGAAAAGATGACGGCACGGTTCCTCAGACGCGGCTACCACCTTACTGACGTGAGTAAAGCCAAGGAGCGTGCTCGGATGAAGGCACGCAACACAACCCTTGAGTACCGAGAGAAGGAGCCCAACACCAGGTGCCGTTTGTCATAACCCACCACCCTTCAAACCCCCCTTTAAGGACATGGCTGGAAGATTTACAGCCCACACTTCAATCCAGCACACGCATGAAGCGGGCCATGCCAGATCTGCCGGTTGTTGGGGAAAGGTGCTGCAAATCTCTACGAAATTTGCTGATGCCCTCACTTCTGCCGTTTGGACCTGACAAGGAGGGTGGATGCGAGCC
>CM031606.1:54114672-54249672 GCA_018398815.1 Conus ventricosus | reverse complement strand
TTGAACTGTCAATTAGAACTGAGCTTAATAGTATAAAGAAAAACTTAGAAATCACCTTTGACATTTAAACTTAAGCGCTTTTAAGACAGTGAGCGATCAGCTTGAAATGAAGTGACTATGTAGCGAGAAAAATTCGGGAAAGTGTTCATCAAATCATTTTCTGCTTCATTTCACTGAAACGGTCCATGAGGTTTTATCCACTGCAGGGTACATGGACTGTCACTTCATAACAAAGTCTTTGAGATACGCAGGCTGGTTTTGACCTGTCTGGGGTTGACGTCTTGGAAAGTCGGAACCAGTAGGCCCAGTCGGAACCAGTAGGCCCAGTCGGAACTAGTAGGCCCAGTCGGAACCAGTAGGCCCAGTCGGAACCAGTAGGCCCATTTTGACATTGTGGTGACTGCAGCAGGATATCTGGGTCATCAGCCGGGAGATCGTCAACATCACTTAGATCATCATCAGCTGAAGACTGGGCAGGCTGCACGGTGTCAGGCAGGGCAATCTTCTTGAAATGTGAAGAGTTGCGGGTAAGCTGATTACCACTAGGTCTGCTGGCTGACAGCATTGACCCTTTCTTTGCTGTCACTTTTAGTGGGATGGGGGAGTAGTAGCGGTTCAATTTGTCTTTTTCGGCTGGCCAGCAAGAACAGTATTGCGACACCCCTTGTGTCATCTGCAGCTGCTTTCATGACACCCCTTATGTCATCTGCAGCTGCTTTACAAGAAATAGAAACCAATCACAGAAGTCCAGGTTGAACAGGTAAAAATGGATGAAGGATCGACTTTATGTTGTTTTCAGATCCAGCCATAATGTGACCGTGTGTGTCGTCGGTACTGTGGTGGGGTTTTAGTTCCATGGGTACTGGTGTGTTGCTGGCATCATTTCTCAAAGATTTGGGGTAGGGGTGGGGGTATTAACTAACATGCCATTGGGAAGTCGTTTGATTCCTTTTGAAGATTTTGGGGAGTTATTGGTTAATATGACGGTCAGAGATAATTTTATTACTTTTCTCCAGGAGATAGTGTTTGTGTGGCTGTGTGTGTGTCTGTAAAACGATTTTTATATTTGGTTTTTGCTGTTCCACTTGTAAGATTAATCATTGTTTATTTCTAAACATGATCGATTTGTCTGACGTGATTTATCACTTCAGCTTTTAGGAAACAAGTATTGAGTCATCTGTATGGGTTGCCCAACTTGTCGGGATCGGCAAAAGAAGAATCAGGTGAAGGCACACAAGAAGAGGAAAAGGAGACCAAAGCCAACGAGACACTGAAAGAGGACGAGTCAGTAACAAGTAGTGATCCTCAAGACCACAGTGAAAAAGACGTTGCCCAAGACAAAGAAAATGAAAAGGAAGAGTCAGTGGACGACAGTGATAAAGGTCAAGAAGAGGCGAAAGCAGATCACAGCAACAACAATGAGAGTGCTGACGCTGTGGTGAGTGACCCATTGACCAGTACGCAAAGTGACCACACAGGCAGCAGTAGCAAGAGTGACCACATGAGCAGCAACAGTAACAAGAGCAATACCACCCACACCACCCCAACCACCACCACCTCTCACCTTTACAGTGTGCTGATGGCTCCCCTGGACGGTCACAGCCCCTACCGGAACAACATTTTGCGCTTTGGAGCCGATGATGCTGGTAAGACATGCACTGATTTGTTGTGTAGTATATCTCATTTCAGAATTTGATACATCTGAAACACCGCCAAAAAGAGTGCATGTGTCTAAGCAGGGTGAAATGGAAGGTGACGGAGGAAGGGAGGGGGAGAGCTGAAGGGAAGGTGTGTGTGTGGTGTGTGTGTTTGTGTGTGTGTGTGTGTGTGTGTGTGTGTGTGTGTGTGTTGGAGTAGGTAGGGGGAGGCAACCTCTCCTCAAAACCTTTGTCTTGCTTACACTACAGAGAGAAGTTGTGCCACCTGCTTGTTTTGTTTTCTTGAGTTTGTGTATAGTAATCGTAAATGCCACACAACTGACTGCAACATTAATGATTTTTTCCTTATCACTGTGTTACAATTTACACTGCATGACGTTGTGTCGTAACAGAATTTTCTTTGTGGAATTTGAGCTTCTCTCCCTGAGGGAAAAGAGTGTGGTGTGATGAATGGCATGGTACTGTGTGCACCGTCTTCTCTCCTGTTTTCTTTCTGTCTGTATATGTTTTTGTGCACCTATGGATGTATTCAAGTGAATTTTGTAAAGAAATTTGCCAGGGACAACTCCCATTGTTGACTTTAGTTCCTGCATGTGTTCGACTTAAATGCTTGTCTCATCTGAAAGATATATGCAGCGTTTACTTTTCTTTTTTTTTCAGTTGATCTCTTGAAAAATGTGCTTCAAAAGAAACCAACAAAAACTGACTACAGTTGTTTGGTAGAATACTCTTTGAGGGAGGCACTGAGTGAGCAATGTCAACATTGGGCAGTGTGTGAATATTACATTAGCTGTTCAAGAAAAAGGACAGAAAATTTAGCATGGGGTGGATGGCTGTTTTCAGAATTATGCATTGTGACTGTGAAAAAATATGGGAACGCGCATTCTTGCTTTGAAGGTCAGAGTCAGGAAATTAAAAAAAGAATTGACAATACTGGGGATCGTTTTAGTAAAACCTCCAAAAATCCTGCAAAACGGTGTGCTGAATGGAAGGAATTCTCATTGGGAACTAAATTCATTTTAGACAGAGGGAAACAACTAGAAGTCATGTTCTGGACAGACAAGTCTCTAGCCCAGAAAGTAACAAGTAAAAAAAAATATGTTGAGTGAAAATAAAACTTCACTGGCCATTTTGTGTTGCCCACAGTTTCAGTGGGTAGCTTTTTTGATCGAGTCGTTTAACTGCAGTGTGTTTCAGTTTGTTTGCTTTCATTCGCCTGCCTTCCTTCCCTCCTACCCAGTGGAAAATGATTACTAGATTGTAGTTCTGTTTTGATTTCATATGTTAATGCTAAGAGCTGGGTCTACTTTTCTGTGTCCTCTTTCACATTATTAACTGTGCAGTTTAAAGTTGCAAAATGCCTTTCCTGATTCTGTTGGTAGCATTTTGTTTTGTATTTTGTAGTTACTTAACATTTTTGGGCTGGCGAATAAACGTTTTGATCGGGCAGTAACACTTTGAATCACTAGCCAAAGACTGGTTAGAACAGATCCTGGACTATATAAAAGCTGATCTTTAGCCTCATGGCCGCCACAGCATTTTCTCTCTATATACTGTAAGTGACATTGTCTTGTGCCAGAGGGGAATCATGCAGTAACTCCATTTTCACATGCCAGAACAACCACGGATGGTATTAATATGAAACTTTATTGAGACTTCATTGATGTATTAATGCATCAAAAAAAAACAAAAAAAAAAACAGATGAAAATAGTTTTGTACCATTCGCTGTTTTTTAATAAAACTTTTTGAAAAAATAGCCTATGTTTACTTTTTTTTTTTATACTAAGGCCATGAAATTGCACATTATCATAAGCAGTATATGTTCTGGTAATCACAGGATTGACAGTTTGATATGTATGGTTTATCTTTGTTATGTGTCATACTGATTTGGCTTCAGCCAGCTTTTGCCAAAAAGTTCAGTATGGACCTGATAAAATATACACAGAAGATACAAGGCTTTCTTGAACTACGATCTTCTGATTTGCTGAATTCTTAACAACCCAATTATGCACTCATTCTGACTATTTTTTAATATGAATGATAATAGTGATAATAACATAGCATTTATAAAGTGCCTTGCCAGAGGTTCTAGGTGCTGACAAAGAACTACATATGTACAAACATTTCACATCAATAAACTTTATACACTTACCCACCCACAAATGCGCATACACACACACTCACACACACATACACACACACACATACCATTTTAAAACCGGCTAATTGTGCCAGGCTGTCTGCATTGTTCCCAGCTGTCTGCTGTGTGAAGTGGAATTTATGAAGGCACAAACAAAACTAAACCAAGTATGATTTACATAAATAGTAGTGTAAAGAAAATCTTCACATATAATTTGCGATTAACCTTTTTTAAACGGTATATTTCTATTTGGAACAGCCCTGATGTGGCCCTTTGCGGTCGGCTGGCTATAAGCAACATTATCTTATCTTCTGTTTGGAATGCTGTATATCTGTTTGCCTTTTTTAACGGTATATTTCTATTTGGAACAGCCCTGATGTGGCCCTTTGCGGTCGGCTGGGCTATAAGCAACATTATCTTATCTTCTGTTTGGAATGCTGTATATCTGTTTGCCTTTTTTAACGGTATATTTCTATTTGGAACAGCCCTGATGTGGCCCTTTGCGGTCGGCTGGGCTATAAGCAACATTATCTTATCTTCTGTTTGGAATGCTGTATATCTGTTTGCCTTTTTTAACGGTATATTTCTATTTGGAATGCTGTATATCTGTTTGCCTGATACAGATGGAGGACCAAGGAAACGCATGCGCATGGATGTTTCTGCTGGGGAGAAAGCCAAGCCTGATCACACTGCACAGAGTGGAGATGTGGCCAGCAACAAAACTGCTGCCGACACCAACTGTTGTGTAGGGATGGACTTGACAAAGAACCAGAAGAAAAAGCAGAAGAAAAAACGGCGGAGGCATCTTCTCAACAAAATAGAAGTCCAAAGAGCCAAGGATTTTATCTACTCCAGTGAAAATGAACAGTTGTAAGTGCTCTTGTGGTCTTTTTTTTTTGTGTTTAAAAGAGGCAGCATGAGAATTGCTGTTTGCCGATTAGACAGCTTCAGTGTTGTATCTTTTTGACTGCTGAAGTTTATTGTCTGTTCATCGGCTTGCGTAGTTAACAGGGCCATAAACAACACAAATGAAAACATTGAATATCAAATATGTATATCATCATGACATAATTATAATTATAGTTATTATGGTCTGTAGGCTTGAATGTTTACATGAATGGTTACACTCTCATGCCAGCTGTTCCTGTCAAAATCTAACTGATGGTTGGTACAGACAGCTTGATGTTCGTCAGTTTTGATAGTTTTGTAAAATGGTCTGTTTCTGCTGTGGTTAGATGTTGCATTTATTGTTGATGTTTTGCAGTATTTGCCCACTTCATTGGTGTTTTGTAAGATTTGTATTGATTTCCTTGCATGTGGTATGCAAGCAGCACATGATCTGGGGAGCCTTGCACAGTTCTTTGTCACATTCAGAACTTCACTGAGTAAGTTAAAACCAGGTTTCCTCTTCAGGGAGGTATTAAAAGCGTTGTTCTCAATTCACCATCTGTATGAATAGACCAACTTGTGCTTTGTGAGTTATCAGTCATATTGATTCATCATGGTGCTAACTCAGGTTTACCGATGGCCTATTGGGCAATGAACGTGCAGGTTCCAGAAGTACCACTCTACTGTTAACCATTTAGTCTGTCTTGAAACCACCATCCTCAACGCCTCCTTCATTATAAACATGTTGCTGCTGTCTTTTTTCAGTGTGGAGAAAGCCTGTGATACCACATGAAAATACGGAATTCTTATGGATCTTTGTAAACATGGTTTTCGTGGTCAGCTGCCTGTTTTTTTTTGTGTGGCTGATTAATCGATTGGTAGTTTCTAATTCTGTATTGGCACCACACAGTCTGACATCCATGGGCAGGGTTGGGTGTACCCCAAGGGAGCGTCTTTCTCCTGCTATGTTCAGTATAAAAGTTAATGAGATTGTCGGTTCTGTGAAACTGGGTTCTGAGTCCTCTCTGTTGATGACTTCACACTCTACGCAGTTGGAGCCTCTTATGCCAGCTTACAGTGTAGACTCCAACTTTGTGTTGAAAAGATCTAACAGTGAGCCAAGGAAAACAGGTTTACCTCTTCGAGCACCAAAACACAGTTTGTCCATTTTCTCAGTTTTTGTCAGTTCTTTGCCGATCCTGAAATTGGTTCAAACATATCCACCAATTCACCTGTGAAAGAAGCCAGATTTCTAGGTGTAATTATTTCTTCTTTTTTTTTTAATCAAAAACTAATCTTTAATAGTCACGTGCAATACGTAAAAATTGCATGTCAGAAACCACTGAACATTCTGAGAGTTGTGGCACACACGGATTGGTGCGCTGATATGAAAATTTTTCTCCATCTTTACTGGGCTCTGATCCGCTCCAAATTGGACTGTGGATGTTTAGTCTACAGCTCTGCCGGACTTCCTACCAAAAAAGTCTAGATGGTATCCACCATCAAGGGCTCTAACTCTGGATGCATTCCACACCACCCCTGTTTATTGCCTGTATGCTGAAGCAGGAGAACCATCCCCTTGAACCATCGGCTGAAACTCTTTGAACAACTGTTTGAATCTCTCTTCTGAACCAAAACCCAACTTATGACTGTGTTTTGATCCCATGTTTTAAAAGAATACGATGACCACCCAGTTCTATTCCACCCTAGGGGATTCATTTTTTCTTTCCATTTGAACACTGCAGACGTAGGCCTTTGAGTCGTGTGTGATTCGTCCAAATTTCCTGGTGACCTCCATGGACTTTCATCACTCAGGAGGTCAGGTTTGATTTAGCCTCATATCACAAAGATACTACTCGCTCTTTGGTGTACAAGTCATTTTTGACCGAATTGTGTTCTAAGTTTCCATTCCACAGAAGAATTTGTACCGAAGGCTCCAAATCTGAAGAAGGGGTTGCTGCCTCTGTTGTGTATTGTGCGACAGGTCCTCAGAGATGTTCTAAACACATTTCCCATTGACAGCTCCATCTACACTGCAGAGTTGGCAGCCTTGGTCCTGGCTCTTAAAATGGTCTGTAAATCCAAACCTAAAGATTTCCTCGTTTTGTCGGACTCCCTTTCTGCTTTGGAGGCCATTGCCAGCCGTACCTCAAGCACTCTCAACTGCTGAAATTATTCGAACTCTAAGATGGATACAACATAGTTTTTGCTTGGTTTCCCAGCCATGTGGGCGTTCGAGGCAATGAGTTGGTTGATCAGCTTGCCAAGAGTGTCACAAAGGAGTGGAGCAGATTGCCTATCCCTCCAACTGACCTGAAACCCAAAGCCCAGGCTAATGTCAAAGACCTCTTGCAAGAGGAATGGAACTCGCAAATAGTTAACAAATTGTTCTAGATCCATCCAAACCTGAAAGAGTTTTTATTTTATTCCAGGGGCGGTCGTAGAGAACAATTAGAGAGCTGTTTGCACACCCATTCTTTTCTTTTAAAAGGTGGAGTTCTCCATGGTGCATTCCATGTCATGTACCAGTCACAGTGAAACATGTTCTTTTAGAGTGTTGGGACTTGCATGATGTGAGACATAAACATCTTACAGCAGACAACATGAAAATCTTGTTCAGAGATGACCACTTGATGTGATCTTTGAATTTCTGAAAGAGATCAGCATTTGTCATCTGATCTAAATCTAGAGTTATGGAAGAATGATTTTAAAGGGTTGTGTGAATGAGGGTTTTTTTTTTTTTTTTATGACTTGTGAGTTGACTTAAACATGGTGACAGCAGTGATATGGCCCTTTGTGGTCGGCTAGCAATAAGCAACATTCTCTCTCTCTCTCTCTCTCTCAGGTTTCCTGCATCTGATTCACCGGATAACCTAATTTTAAAGATTATCGTCCTTTGTGAAATTTTGAAAAAAATTTATATTTGTATTATCGTTTATTATTATCTTTTCCTTTGCAGTAGTGTGGAAAAATTGCGGACCATGATCGAGGATGTCACAGAGTTTCTGGATGCCATATGGGATGTGTACTGCAGTGAAGGTAATATTTTTAGTATCTTACAAACTGTATGAATGTTTTGTGTGTGGAATTCCCTCTCGAAATCCTGGAGGGGATTTCCACAATCTTCTATGCTCACGTTTTGTTCATGACTAGTTCATCATCTAGACCATACCTTTTTTTCATACTTCTTGTCCAAATGCCTTATCCATACTCGGCGTGGAGCATCACCAAACATCAGGATCCCCTCTCCCGCTCCCCTTCCGCCAGAAAAAGAAAAAATTGGGAGAGTTGGAGATATCTTCACCTCAATTATGGATAGGCAATAGTGTGATCTCCCATAGTGAGATATTCAGTGCTGTCTTAGCTAGATCGGTTTTGTCCTTTTTCTCAGTGAAGGAATTTGCCTTTTATTGGGCTGCATGTTTTCATCAGCCAGTGGATTCCCACAAATTACAGTTCAGTTGCACCTTTGCTTTGAATGGGGAAGATTCTTTTTAGTGACAGTCTAGGGATATTTCGGTAGATTGTTCCCAAAAATTGCACTCGTTTGTTACTTCTCTACATTCATCTGCTTCGCCGACCGTCTTGGCTTCATCCAAGTCTTTTTCGAAATCATCGTTTGCCTTGGCTTCTCGAATTTGTCATTTTTGCCACAAGCAGTGTTCAGCTAAAGACTTGCAAGAGACCTGTGTTTTCTGTTCAATGTTCTACATTTGCGCCATTCAACTTGTGTGTGGCTTGGTCCAGTTCGACTTGGGTTCGGAATGTGACTTTGACCCTCGCTTTAATATCATAGACGGTCCGCCAGCTTTGGCAAAGGAATTGACTGCTTGTCCCAGCCACACCTTTTGTACTTTGATCCTGAGGTCAGCGGAGACATGCCAGGTTAGTGTCATCCCCCATCCGCTCCGCGCTTCAACCCCTAAGAGCCTTGTAGTGAAAGAAGAGTGGCTGGTAAACTGTAAGTTGGATGAGTCATCGAAATATACGTGCCCCTGAGGTTGCAAAGGGTTGGGTTGCTGCCAGCAGAAAGCTGATCCAACAAGGGTTCCTGATGCAAAAGGGCGAGTTTAGGTCCTGGCTGGGAGGAAAGGACATTCCCCGACTGTCGTAACATATGTATGTTCGGTGTGAGTGCAGGAGAATGGTCTTGGAAGGGGAAGAAGTGTCGTTTGATAATGACTGTTTTGATGACCATGTGCAGAATTCAGAAAGTTTGCTTGCTAAAACAGCTGTTGACAGCGCTTGGTCAGCGATTCAGGACATTCTTCCCCACTTTTTTTAATCTCCCCCTCTTCCTCTCCAAGTTCAGGGGAGAGCATGCGTAGTCAACCTTTCCAGAGGACTACGTTTCAGATGAAGTAATTCAGTCACCTCGGCGGTCCGAAAATTCCTCATTTTCGGGAAGCATTTATTCACTTCTTGTTGGACTCGATTTATTCCATTTGTTGACCTTCTGCATATTCAGGCCGTACATCCTGAAAACATAGTTGTTATAAAGAATACTCAGTTTGCGGTATGCTTTCTATCCCGAACATCTGTCTTTAAAGTTATGCTCGTTACACATCGAATGTGCTATTTGTCTTTTTGACCAGGCCCAGGTTTGTTAGTTGAATTGTTACATCCTTAAATGCCACAAATTTCATCACTTTTTAAATAACATTGATACTTAATTGTCAGCTTATCCTTGTGGTTCACAATCTCCCCAATAGTAGGATAACAAGTATTCTAATTTTTTTGGAATTCCTGCGAAGATGTCATGAAATATTAGTCGGCGATGAGGGTAGGCACCAGCCTAATATTTTCTTCTTCTCTCATCTCTCCTCGGTCACATTGGCTCTCTGTTTGGTTCATGTAGTGATATCGAAATATTAAGGAAAACAAGAGGAAGTGGATGGAGACAAGGTGTCGTTGAATTGGGTTCATACTCAGGACCTTTCACTGTTCAGGAATTTCCCTTCTCCGGTTCTGTGTAGGTTTTTGACCCTGGTGTTTCTCCCTCTCGCATCTTTCAATCTTTTTCTTCTGTAAGAGGCCACCACCTTTTGATGTTTACGTTGTTCCGGTGGTAAGGGAGGGCCATGAAGATTTGCCTTCAGGCCCCCCTTCACCCTCTTTCCTGCCACCCCATGGCCCCCTCTTTCCTGCCACCCCATGGCCCCCTCTTTCCTGCCACCCCATGGCCCCTCTTTCCTGCCACCCCATGGCCGTATCTCCAGTTTGGTCCTCCTTGGTTGCAGTTCTCATGGGAGGCAACTTTTCTACTTCAGGGTGCTGTTACACAGCTAGCTCTCCCTTGTCTCTTTTTCTGTCCACGTTCTTTTTCTGGTCCCAAAGGAAAACAGAATATGGAGTCCATTTATCTCTCCCAGCAGACTCTGCCCAGGAGCTTCTGGTGATCCTAGAGAAGCTGGGCATGATGCCTTCAGTTTCAGGACTTTGCCAGGGCGTGCACTTTTGCGTTGATTTAATGATTTAATATTGCTCCTCCTTATTGCAGGGGCCGAGGAAATTCGCTCTCCAACATGTTTCTTCTTCAGGCTTCTACAGCTCCTCCATGCATTTTTTGATTCATGATTGATGTGGCCTCCTGAGCTGCTGAGTTAATTCCCCTGGTCATCTTCATCACCACAGTCTTCTGGGGGCACTGGACGATGCTTGAACTCTGATGACCACAGTTGGGATTTTGTCATTCCCATGTTCTGGTCCTTTGTTTCAGCCCTGCAGCCTTGGCTGTGTCTTTTCATGGCAAAAGTCAGGGGTTCTTCTGATGCTTCCTCCATCATCAGTCTGTGCCTTTATGAGCCAGCAAGTTTGGGGTATTCATGTCTACCTTCAGTTTCTGAAAACCAGCGGAAATTGGGATTCTTAAGAAGCAACAGACCACATCATGTGCTAGAGTTGAGGTGGTTTTTCCTTGTTCAGCATTGGTCTCCAGTCCTTCAGGACAAATGTCTGATGATTGGTGCAGACAACTTTATAGTCATCCTGTATGTGTAGAATCAGTGGAGGGGGGGGGGGGGGGGATTCGCTCCAACCAGTGAAGTATGTAAAGTATGTTTTAATTACACATACTATACCGTGGCTCACTAATGCAATAAGCGGCAGCAATTTGCTATCCCTGCCTCGTATACAATAAAGTCCGTACGGACAACAAAACCCCTGAAAGGGCCTCGTGCCTTGCGCATGCTCAGAACCATCCTCTTTCTCGGCAGCCATTTTCCCGTTAAGACCGCGTGTACACGAGCAGCTAAGTATTTTTTTACTTTTCTCGCAATCGATCGATTGTTGTTGCTGTTCGTTGGTGTCCTTGCTTATGTTTTCACTTAAGGGGAAACGTACGTGAAGCGATTGGGTGGTAAGGCGAGAATTAAGAAGGTTTCGTCTTTCGATTCCCGCATCTCGCCGGCAGGCCCTTTGTCTCTTGCCCCGCCAAAACCCCCTCTCCCTTCAACGTCACTTTCTCCCAAGGGTTCACTTCAACTCAGCTGCGGTTCTGTTGTTGTGACAGCGAGCTCTTTCTCGCAACCCACATTTTGTGGCGGTGATCGGCTCAGCTGCGGTTCTGCCGATCTCGCCCCTTTGCCCCATAACGGTGAGCGACTCAGCTGCGGTTCTGTCACATCCGTTAGTGCATCCTGTGTCCAGTTCAGCTGCGGTTCTACTGCGCACAGTTCGATTCCCATGGCAGAATCGAAGATGCACGGGCCCTCTACGGAGGCGCCGGGCAATGAGGTAGACTATTCGTCACCCTCCCCCTCTCGCTTGGTAGGCGATCCAAGGGAAGCAACTCCTGCTCAAGGGCTCGAATCTCGTTCACCCCCGGTTGTTTCCCTTCCCCCGCCTCATGTGTCGGCCTCTTCTTTTGGGCAGACCACCGGGGTGTCGCCCTCTTTTCCGAGCACCCCTCAGGGACCGGCGCATTAGGCCCCCCATTTTCTGGGTTGGGCCAGCAGCCACACTCTCAGCCCCCCCTATCATGGGGTCAGGGCCCTCTGCCTTGGGCGCCATGGGCCCAATGGCAATATCCCCCGACCATGGGCTTTCCACAGCCCCCTGCTCCGGGTTTCCCTGGTGGCCGGGTTTTATGCCCAGCCCTCCACCAGTGCAGGCCTCTCTCTCCCAGGCCCCTCGGCCCACCCGGGGACTGATCCCTCTCCCGGAATGTCTGGGGAATCGGCCATCCCAGGCCACTCTGGGCTTTCGCCGCGCACCGCTTCGCCAAGGGCGGCCACCCCATCGGTCTGTGGATCCGACCTGGTGGATTCTGAGTCAGAGGAAGAGGACCAGTCACCCGGTTCTTATTCCTTCCAGGAGTCGGTGGCCTTTCTGGCTTCCCTTGTTCCGGAGGCGGTGTCATCCTCTCAGGAGGTCAGAGCCCCCTGCCCTTCGGCAGCGGAACTCGCCCTGGGATCTCGCCCATTGGCAGCTAGGCCCTCCTCTCTGCTAAAGGAGTCGGTCATGGTGGCCGACTGTATGAGGAGGGCCCAAATGAGAGTCAGGGGCACGGAGGCACAGGACCTCATGCCTGGTTCTGTCCCTGATTTCCCTAGTGCGCTGGCGTGTGGGAAGTTCCTTAAGCCAGAGAGGCTTCCATTTGCCAAGAAGGCCTTCTTGGCAAATGATACTATCCCAGATGCCACTCTCCCCCTCTCCCAGGAGGACCTCCTCCTGGTCCAGGAGAGATCAAAATCACACGCTAGGCAGGTGTCCTCTCAGAGCGCTGCCTTGCTGAGTGGGAAGAGTCTGCGAGGAGGGGTTTGGAGGCTATCTCCGTTATGGATTCTTTTCTAGGGGGACTAGTGTCTGCCCTTAAGGATCCTGATTCAGATTCCTTCACATCCGCCAGTCCGCGGACCCAGCTGCTGTGGTAGCCTGTATTCAGTCAATGGCTGAAGGGCTTAAGTATTCGGCTGGGGCCTTCGCCAGGCTCCATCTGAACTCAGTACTAGCGAGGAGAGACGCGGTCCTTTTGGCATCTTCTGTGACCCGTTCTCCCTCTGCCCGCGCTTCCCTCAGAGCCTTGCCAGTCAAGTCAGGGTCTCTGTTCGGGAATCACGTACAGGCTACCATTAAGAGCCAGGCCGAGATTAGGCGTGACCTCGCCTTTCAATCAGGCCCCCCTCCTCCCCGCCCCGGTTCAAAACACAAGGCGCCAGCCCCTTTCTCAACCGGGTCCCTCTCAACCCAAGGGACGACGGTCATTTGGACCCCGTGGGACCCAAGGCAAGCATCCCAGCCGGGGTCGGCCTCAGGCTCGGCCGGCGGGTCCGAAAGCTCCCACGTCTCAGACGGCCCACCCCCAATGACTTGCCCCCGACCTGGGTACTTCACCCCAGGGCGGTCCTGTGGGCGGTCTTTCCAGGCACCTCAGTGCCTGGGAGCGGCTTCCCGCAAGCCCTTGGGCTCTGCGGGTGATCAGGTCGGGGTTTCGTCTTCCTTGGGGTGCAGTGAAGGCTCCTCTCACTCCTTCCCCCCCCCCCCCCCCCCCCCCCCCCCCCCCCCCCCCCCCCCCCCCCCTTTCGCCTCCCTCCTCGGGATCTGGCGCCTCTCAGGCCTTAGACCAGGAGGTCCTTTCGCTGTTAGCCAAGGGAGCCACAGAGGAAGTCCTCTGCCATTCCTCTCCGGGCTTTTATGGCCACATTTTTGTGGTTCCCAAAGCTTCTGGAGGATGGAGACCGGTTCTAGATCTCTCGCCCTTGAACAGGTTTCTTATCGTCCTCCGTTTTCGGATGGAAACCCCCATGTCAATCCGCGATGCCATGCATCCCGGCGACTGGGCGGTATCCATCGACTTGAAGGATGCGTACTTCCATCTCTTGATCCACCCAAGGGACAGGAAGTACCTCCACTTCGTGTGGAGAAGCCGCGTTTTTCAGTTCAGGGCTCTTCCCTTTGGACTAGCCCCGGCCCCTTGGGTTTTCACGAAGGTGGCTCGGGAACTTTGCTTGCATGTTCGGGAGAAAGGAATTCGTCTGAAGGCCTATCTAGACGATTGGCTTCTTCTTGCCTCATCCAGCACTCTGTGCTCCCAGCAAGCCCTACAGGTTTTAAGCCTCTGTCAGCAGCTGGGATTTGTTCGCAACGAGGAGGAAGTCCGATCTCATCCCGTCGCAGCAGTTTCAGTTTCTGGGCATGTCCTCCACACCACCAACTGGCTGGTCTCTCCAACCCCCCAACGCCTGGTTCGCCTCCAGCACCTCTTGGGCCCACCTCCTCTCCTTGGATCAGGCGCCAGCCAGGAAGCTGGCCTCTCTTCTGGGTCTGATGGAGTCCTTGGCCCCCTTAGTACCCCTCGGTCGACTGCACAAACGCCGGTTTCAGCGCCTCTTTCGCAAGCGTTGGTCTCAGGCGCTGCAGTCGTGGGACCTTCCGATCTCGCTCGGTCAGTGGATCCAGTCATCGGTGGTCCAATGGCACTCCCAGTCCTGGCTGGCTCAGGGAGTCCCCATCACACCCCCTCCTCCACAGGAGGACCTGTTCACGGACGCGTCCCAGTCCGTGGTGGGGTGCCCACGTCAGCTCTCTGACGGCCTCCGGGCAATGGTCCCAGAGATGGGATCCTGGCATATCAATCGGCTAGAGCTGGAAGCCGTGTTCCAAGCCCTCAAGGAGTTTCTTCCCTTCCTGAAAGGAAAACACATTCTCCTCAACACCGACAACACGACTGTGGCGTGTTATATCAACAAGCAAGGGGGGGCACGTTCTCACTCCCTGTCCCTGAGGGCGGAACAGCTTCTTCTTTGGTGCGAGACACAATCAATCCGGATCTCGGCCAAGCATGTTCCGGGGAAGATCACATTCTCGCGGACTCCCTCAGCAGGTCGCACATGGTTCTGCCTCAGAATGGACTCTCGTCCACTCGATCCTGGAACCTCTCTGGACTGTATGGTTCAAACCACAGGTAGACCTGTTCGCCAACCCGGTTCAACCACCGTCTCCAGCTGTATGTCTCCCCAGTTCCGGATCCGGCAGCGTGGGCTGTGGACGCCCTGTCCATCCCTTGGTCCGGCCTGACGGGCTATGCTTTCCCCCGTTCTCCATTCTGGGAAAAGTTCTCCGCAAGGCAAGGGAAGATGCAGCCACGCTTATTCTTGTGGCTCCACGCTGGCCGGCCCAAGCGTGGTTTCCGGAACTGTTACACCTGTCTCACGTGCCTCCGATACCGCTCGCCTTAAAGGCAAAGTCCCTGCTTCAGCCACGGTCAGGCATTCCACACGGCAATCCAAACGTGCTGCATCTTCACGCCTGGCTACTGTGCGGGACGCGCTGTCTGCACGAGGCGCCTCCCCAGCGGTAATCGGCCTTGTGGAACATGCCCACAGGTCAGGCACCCAAAGCGTCTATAGTGTCCACTGGAATGGCTGGCTCTCTTGGTGCTCCAGCCACGCATGTATCACCTCATTCTCCTTCTCAATGCCAATTGGCGAACTTCCTAGCCTTTCTTTCATCGGAGAGAAAACTTTCAGCCTCCTCTGTTAAGGTTCACAGGGCGGCTATTTCCACCACTATCCGCCAGTTAGGGGGCCCCTCCTTCGGGGACGACCCTCTTCTGCGGGATCTTGTCAGAGGAGCAGCCCTACAGGAGGCCCGATGCCCCCGCCGTATCCCGGCGTGGGATCTTTTCTTAGTCCTCTCCTCCCTCAGGCTCCCCCCTTACGAGCCCATCCGGGTGTTCTCTGAAATTCCTTTCCTTCAAAACAGCCTTTCTCGTTTCCCTGGCCTCAGGGAGGCGCTGCAGTGAAGTCCCGCCCTTAGTGGCCTGCCTAGGGACGTTGCCTCCGAACCGGATGGCTCCATATCTCTTCGCCTCCTCCCAGAATTTTTAGCGAAAAACCAGTTGCCAGGTTCTTCTTCCCCGACTATCTCCATTCTTCCTCTCACTTCTATCCTCGCCCCGGACGACGAAGACCGCACTCTCTGTCCGTGCGCGCTCTGCGGGAGTATAGGAAAACGCACGAAATCTTCTCGCTCCAAGCAGCGCCACCTGTTTCTCTCTTTACAACGAAGGTTATAAGGAGGACATCAGGCGCTCTTCAATCTCTCGATGGCTGAGAGAAGTCATTAAAGCTGCGTACGCGAGACCTGAAGGGGATTTGGCTGTTTTCTCACCTAGACCTCATGAGATTAGGGCATGGGCGTCTTCGCTGGCAGTAGCTCATAATGCCAGCATTCAGAGTGTGTTAGATGCCGCATATTGGCGTTCCCCTGGCACCTTCATCCAATTCTACTGCGCAACGTTTCTCGTCTGCGCGATGATGGGTCTAGGGGCATCGCATCAGCTGTGGTGGCGCAACACTCCGTCTCCGCCACACGCTCCGGCTCTTCTTGCTCCTCCAGGCGGTAACCAGGTGAGCCCTCCTTCCAGGTAGTGCGACTCTGCATTAGTGAGCCACGGTATAGTATGTGTAATTAAAAGGAAATTTTTATTCTAAAATTTCGTTTAATCTAACATACTTACCGTGGCTCACGCAGAGACCCTCCCTACCTCCCCGCCTTCCTGGTTCCATCAGGAGTTCTCAGTCAGGGTTTAATTTTACCTCGAAAAGAGGATGGTTCTGAGCATGCGCAAGGCACGAGGCCCTTTCAGGGGTTTTGTTGTCCGTACGGACTTTATTGTACACGAGCAGGGATTAGCAAATTGCTGCCGCTTATTGCATTAGTGAGCCACGGTAAGTATGTTAGATTAAACGTAATTTTAGAATAAAAATTTCCTTTATATGCAATTGTTGTTTTGTGCATTTCTTTTTTAAAGTGTCTGTACAATTTTTTTTTTACTGCAACTTGTCTAGCAAGAACTTCAAATAATGGAAGCATGTCCTGACCCCTACCAACCCTCTCTCTTTGTAAATCTGTAAGTAATAGGTGGTGTGTGTGCGCGCGTGCGTGCATGCATGCGTGCGTGTGTGTGTGTTAGATCACCAGACTTCTCAAATTGTAACTTTACAAACACTTGTGGATAAGAGAGTAAATTTCAGAATTTTCAACTGGTTGAAGGCGGACAGCTAAGAAAAGAAGAAGAATAACTAACAAAATGGACAACTAAGAAAAGAAGAAGAATAACTAACAAAATGGACAGCTAAGAAAAGAAGAATAAGTAACAAAACTATTCAGCTTAAGGCTTCATCTTCGAGTAAAAACTAACCAACCTAAGGTGCTATCTTGCTTCATCTTACCATAAAGTGGTTTATCATTTTCATTGGTGGCATTTACAATAGTTAGTCCTGATGAACTTAAAAACTTTAGACCTGTTTCTCACCTTCCTTTTCTCTCCAGACTGCTGCAAAAGGTTGTCTTTGTGCAACTTGAATGCCATCTGTCCCAGCACAATCTGTATGAAATAAACCAGTCTGCATACAGACAGAATCACAATACCGAAACAGCGTTGCTTTGTGTGACTGACAGTCTCCTTCAGTCCGCTGACAACAAAAAAACCATCGCTCCTGACTTTGCTAGATCTCAGTCCCGCATTTGTCACTGTTGACCACAGTATTCTTTTAAAAAGACTGTTGGTGGCTTTCGGTATCACAGACATTGCATTAGAGTGGTTTCGGTCATACCAGACCGGCAGAACACAATCTGTGTCTGTTGGTGGCAAGGTCTCCTCTCCCCTTCCCGTGGACTTCAGTGTGCCCCAAGGCTCTGTTTTGGGCCCCCTTCTCTTCTCTCTGTATATTCAACCTTTATCTATGGTCATTGAGGAACACGGGATTCCTCATCAGAAATTTGCCGATGACACCCAGCTGCACGACGCTGCTGAGCCTGCTGCACTCCAACTTTTGGTATCAGAATTTGAACTGTGCTTCCAATCTGTTAAATCATGGATGCTTAAAAATAAGCTCAAGCTAAACGATGAAAAAACTGAGGTTCTGTTGGCAGCACCTCGTTCTGTTTTGGATCGCATTTCTGAAAAATCTTTTCTAGCTGGAACCAGCAAAATTCCCTTTGAAGACAGTGTGAGGGATCTGGGTGTCCATTTGGATAGTACGCTGTCCATGAATGTCCAGATCGGTCACCTGTGTCGTTCAGCCTATTTGGCTTTGAGAAAGATCGCGTCAATTCGCTCATATCTTACACAGAAAGGGGCTGCCCATCTTATCTGTTCCCTCATGTCAAAACTCGATTACTGTAACAGCATTCTTGCCAGTCTTCCCACTGTCAATATAAACCGACTTCAGCATATACAAAACAACGCAGCCAGACTTGTTTTCCAAAAGTCCAAAAGAACCCAGACTACACCTCTGTTAGTTAGACTGCACTGGCTTCCCATTCATGCGCGCATTCAGTATAAACTCGCAACACTTGTCTTCCGACGCTTTGATGAAACATTGCCTGCTTATCTTTCCAACACACTTGTCACTTATCAACCCTCTCAATCTCTCCGCTCTAGCAGTGATAAACTTTTCAAGCTTCCCCGCATGAAATTGAAATCCTTTGGCCAACATTCTTTCTGTCATCAAGCCCCCTTGTCTGGAACTCCCTTCCCTCCCAGCTCCGCTCTTCATGGACTCTCTCTGCGTTCAACGCGTCTGTTTTAAAAGTCCTTTTGTCTTTCTTCATAGCTTGCAAGTTAATGTGTGTTCCCCATGCATTCTCCATCCCTTTGCCTCTTGTATGTGCACGTGCGCTTCCGTGCCTGAATGCTTGTGTGTTTTGCTTATGTATGTTTGTGTGTGTGCGTTTACGCACGTGGGTTTTTGTTGCTTCGTGTTGAGTTTGCCCTTTCTGTGTGTGTGTGTGTGGGTGTGGGTGCTCCCTTCTGCATGTTTTGAATTGTACCCTGTGCAGTGTTCACGAAATTGGAGGTGGGTGTGGGGGTGGGGATGGGGATTGGTTCTTTTCTTCTATTCCCAAATTCTTGTCGAGCGTTGTTCATAAAGTCATAAGTGTAGTGTGTGTGGGGTGGCGGTGGGAGGGGGGGTGGGGTGGATGGAAAGAAGTGGGGGGGGGGGGATGTGGCTTGTGCATCTGTTTTAGTGCTTGCTTTGTGACCTATTGTTATGATGCCTTTTTCTCAATATTGTGCAGTGTTTATGGAAACTTTTAATTTTTCCTGTATTGTGAAGCGCTCTGAGGATGAGTCTTTTTCTCTCATCGAAGAGCACTATAAAAGCTCGATTTATTATTATTATTATTATCATTCTCTGTGTATGGGTTGTGCAGCTCGGCTGAAGGGGGAGAATGTGGAGGAAGATGGCGGCAAGGTAGCGGCAGCGCTGAAGTGCCTGAGTGCCTCGGGGGAGGGGAGTTGGGGAGATCTGCAGCTGCTGAGCCGTGCCAAGTCGGTCCTGGTGCTGCGCAGCAAGCACCTGGCTGCATCCACCATTGCAAGAGTGGAGAATGAGCTGGGCTACGATACAGGTGAGGCCAGACTCCAAACTTTTAAGCTTGATTTGTTCACATTTTACTTTCAGCTGCTATGACAAGCGCTGGTCATGAGAAGTGGGGTGGGGGGCCAAAGGGGGGGGGGGGGGGGGGGGGACAACTTTTGTTCTGACACAGGGGAGGCAGACTTGGTTGTTCGGTTTTGTTCCCATTTAATTTGCCTCAGGCTTTCGCTTTGAGAGTGGCAGAATGAGCTTGGCAACAACACAGACGAGACAGGTTCGAGTAAAGCTACAGGTTTGTTTACATTCCATTTGCCACTATTTTGGCAAGCGCTCGACTGTTTAAGGGCAGAGTTTGATGGAGTTAACTTTGTCAGTACACATCTTCAAACATTCTAACACATTTTTTTCCCTGTCCAATAATTATAATTGAACATAACTTGGTAATTTCAAACCATTTATATTTTAAATAAATTGCCATTTGATTGCGGTTGATGACAGTACATCTGCATGTAATGTAAAAATAATTCTAATACAGCAAATAGTTGATATCCCCAACCAAAAATTTTTTCTTCATAGCATTGTAAAAAAAAAGATATATTTTTTTGTTTACATTTCAAAATTCAATAAAAATTCTGAATTTTACTTTTTATATCTTGTCTTGCTATTTACACAAACAACAATCTATTGCCTTTCCAGTGGTGTATTGAATGTATATGTATGTGCATCTGTGTTACTGGTTATTTTCTTTAAAGTCACAACAGTGTTCACACAAACAGAAATCACCAAAACACAAGAACTGGTTAGAGTTAAGAAGTGGCAGTATTTACCATTGATACGGTCCTTTGCGGTCGGCTGGGCTATAAGCAACATTACCTTACCTTTCCTTACCTTACCTTGCCATAGTGCTGTTATAGCAGATGTATGTTGAAAAAACAAAAACAAAACCCTTGAAAAGGACTAACGGTCAAACCCATACCCATTACCCAATCCATCATACACTTTGCTACTTGGCGCGCTCTCTCCACCCTCCATAAACATGAACACACTCAAATGTCAGTCATGCATAAGTGCTGCCCAGTCCCTTTTCCCAACCTAGACATACATCAGTTGCTCGCCAGCAGGCATCTGGTGTCCAGCTTATCCACATCTGTCCCTCTTGTTTCATTCCAGTCGGTCATATGCTCCAAATAGGCTGGTCCTGTTGAAGGCCAGTTCCCTGTTCTGTGTGTAGTCGATTGCTGCTAGGAGGCAGGTTGGTACTGGGCCCTGATAAAACTGGGACCTAATGACACTATCCCTGCAAACAGTTCTAGAGAGGAAAGGAAAGAAAAGCAAACCACTGTACGGAAATGTGATGTTTTTAAAATTCATTATTGTTGTTTTTAGCAGGAGCAAGCCACATGTATAACCTTAGCTGTGGTTGTTTGATTTCAGGTACCTGTGATTGTTCTGTGTGCACAAAATGTATTTGTGAAATCATGTTTTCATGACTTTCTGACAACCAAATTCATATGCAAGCTGTTTTTGTACTCCCAGTTCTTATAGAACAGGGAGTACTTTAGAATGGGAACGAAGAAATGCTGTCCGTCTGTCTGTCTGTCCGTGCGTGGTCAAAATGTGTTCCACTCGCTCCAGACAAAACTGCTGGGCCGATCTTTCTGAAAATTTGTAGGCATGTTCATTATGGGTCAAGGATAATGCCCAATGTTTTAGTTTACCGTTACAGCCATTACTAACGGCTGTAACGTCCTTTAACGGTTTTTCTTCTTTATAGAATATCTGAAAAAGTACTTGACCGATCTTTCTGAAAATGTGTAGGTATGTTCATTATGGGTCACGACTAATGCCTGATGTTTTAGTTTACCGTTGTAGCCGTTAACGGCTGTAACGGTTTTTCTTCTTTTTGGAATATCACCAAAAGTACTTGGCCGATCTTTGTGAAAATTAGCATGTATGTTCATTATGGGTCACGAATAATGCTCAGTGTTTTATTTTACTGTTATAGCCATAACTAACGGCCTGTAACGGTTTTTCTTCTTTATGGAATATCTCAGAAAGTACTTGGCCGATCTTTCTGAAAATTTGTAGGTATGTTCATTGTGGGTCATGAATAATGCCCGATGTTTTAGTTTACCGTTATAGCTGTTACTAACGGCTGTAACGGTTTTTCTTCTCATGGAATATCTCCGAAAGTACTTGGCCGATCTTTCTGAAAATTAGCAGGTATGTTCATTATCATTTATGAGTCACGGATGATGCCCAATGTTTTATTGTGCGGTTATAGCCGTAAATAATGTCTGTAACGGCCTGTAACGGTTTTTCTTCTTCATGGAATATCTCCGAAAGTACTTGGCAGATCTTTGTGAAAATTAGCTGGTATGTTCACAATGGGTTATGGATGATGACCGATGTTTTAGTTTACCATTATATCCGTTACGAACGGCTACAATGGCCCCTAACGGTTTTTTCTTCTTTATGGAATATCTCAGAAAGCACTTTGTCGATCTTTGTGAAAATTTGTAGGTATGTTCATTATGGGTCACGGATGATACCTAATGTTTTAAGTTTACCCCGTTATAGCGGTTACTAACGGCTATAACTGCCCCTAACGGTTTTCCTTCTTCATGGAATATCTCGGAAAGTACATGGCCGATATTTCTGAAACTTTGTAGGTATGTTCATTATGGGTCACGGATGATGCCCGATGTTCAAGTTTACCGTTATAGCCGTTACTAACGGCCCATAATGGTTTTCTTCTTTATGGAAAATCTCAGAAAGTTCTTGGCGGATCTTTCTGAAAATTTGTATGTATGTTCATTGTAGGTCACAGATGATGGCCGATGTTTACCAGAATTGCCATTACTAACGGTTAGACCAGCCCAAGATGGTTTTTCCTCTTTATGGAATATATCACAAGTATTCAGGATAAGCTGGGAGTACGTTTATGTGCTTTGCATCTTGTTTGTTTATTTATTTATTTTTTAATCAGAGATCTTGTTATTTTTGTCTGCATTCATTATTTTTGTAATAATCTGAGGGGTTTTTGTTTTGTTTTTAAGAGTAAGGAGTTGAAAATTCTGGCTGCAGATGGGTATTTAGGAGTCGCAGCTTGGATGTGGCCTGTTCCCCGTAGAGATTTAGAGTGTAAGGAGTTCAGGGTAGAAACACTTGTCTGAGGGGTGGGGAGGGGGTGGGGAGTTCTTTTCTGAAAACCTCCTGCTGTCAAACGACCCCAAAAGTTTCTTTCTTCTGACACACGGCTGGGTCATGGACTTTCAGGAATAGTCGGGAAGGCATCTAGGGAAAAGACTGGATGACACGGAAAATATGGACTTGGTGGGCTGTCTCCCCTTCTTGCCTTAAGCTGTTCCCAAGATTCTAGGGGGGAAAAAAGTTTGGGGGGGGGGGGGGGGGGATTATGAATTCATTGGCACCAACCCATTCATGGGATGAATGATGATCAGTTGGAATTTTCATGGGAAACCAGGGTCAGGATTCAACCCACAGTGCCAAGGATATTTGCACTAATTCAGGGGCAGTGGGATTCAACCCACAGTGCCAAGGATATTTGCACTAATTCAGGGGTAGTGGGATTCAACCCACAGTGTCAAGGATATTTGCACTAATTCAGGGGTAGTGGGATTCAGCCCACAGTACCAAGGATATTTGCACTAATTCAGGGGTAGTGGGATTCAACCCACAGTGCCAAGGATATGTGCACTAATTCAGGGGTAGTGGGATTCAACCCACAGTGCCGAGGACATTTGCACTAATTCAGGGGCAGTGGGATTGCCACAGTGCCAAGGATATTTGCACTAATTCAGGGGCAGTGGGATTCAACCCACAGTGCTAAGGACATTTGCACTAATTCAGGGGCAGTGGGATTCAACCCACAGTGCCAAGGATATTTGCACTAATTCAGGGGTAGTGGGATTCAACCCACAGTGCCAAGGATGTTTGCACTAATTCAGGGGTAGTGGGATTCAACCCACAGTGCCAAGGATGTTTGCACTAATTCAGGGGTAGTGGGATTCAACCCACAGTGCCAAGGATATTTGCACTAATTCAGGGGTAGTGGGATTCAACCCACAGTGCCAAGGATATTTGCACTAATTCAGGGGTTGTGGGATTCAACCCACAGTGCCAGGGATATTTGCACTAATTCAGGGGTAGTGGGATTCAACTCACAGTGCCAAGGATATTTGCACTAATTCAGGGCCAGTGGGATTGCCACAGTGCCAAGGATATTTGCACTAATTCAGGGGCAGTGGGATTGCCACAGTGCCAAGGATATTTGCACTATTTCAGGGGTAGTGGGATTTAAACCACAGTGCCAAGGATATTTGAATTCAGGGGCAGTGGAAAAATGCACTCTGTCGAATGAAGTATTGGCACATGACACCTCTTAGGATCAGATCTGTGACTTCCTGCTCTCGAATTCCAACCTGGTGAAATAGGGGAAATCAGGTGACCATGAGTGTCTACTCTGTGAGGACAGACTAGCAATGGAACACGCCCTGAGTTCATGGAAAACGGCGCTAATCCGGGGAAGGTACTCATGGAGACACAACCAAGTGCTTAACCTCTTCCCTGTTTGCCCCGTGTCTATTACGGGGTCGTTTCCGCGATCCTGTACGCCTGTAACCGTGTCTATTACGGGGTATCTTCGTCATCGAAATTTCGAAAATCGGCACGGGAAATAACCCTAGAAATTGTCCCTGACTCTACTGGGGTTGTTTAAATAACAGTTCTATCCCTTTATCGGTGTACTGAAGTGTTAGTAAATTGTCGGTTTAGTGTTCAAGAAGGGTCGAGCTAATTATCATAATCAAGATGGCGGATCAGAGACGAAGCTCGACACGGCGACCTGTTTTGAAGCGTTTATAGCGCACTGGAAGTTTTAGATGAAGTGTTGAATGATATTGATGGTGGTGACGAAGACTTCCAAGCATCAGTGACAGTGATAGTGATGAGGGAGAGACAGACGGTAACCAGCACCATCCCCTTTTGTCGGAACTCGTGGCGGTGAAGAAGAAGGCCCGACTTCGACCCACGTGGTGTTTGGTCAAGAGCGATACCGGCCATGATTCCGACCAAGAATCAGAACCAGGAGCCGATTCCCAGCACAGACAGCACCCCTACTGTCATGAGAGGTCGTGGTAGGGGCAGGGGAAGAGCTAGAGGCACTGGACAGCATCAAATAAGGGGCGTGGCAGAGGGCGTGGAGCTGACAATCTTGCCCCAGTATTCCAATGCAAATCAGTGGGAACTGATGGGAATCGTGCGACTGCCTGCAGTTGACTGTACTGGTCGAAGAAGGTGCTGTACCGCATTCCAGTCTTCAGCTCAGTAATGACAAGAAACAGATTTCAAGTAAGTTTCTTTACTCTCTCTGAGTCTCTCTCTGTTTACTTGTTCTCATTTGTCCTTCCACCCTCCCTCTCCAACTCCTTTCTATGTCTAAGTCTTTCTTTTTAGCATTATAATAGATGAGGATGATGTTGTGTGTGTGTGTGTGTGTGTGTGTTGTGTGTGTGTGTGTGTGGTGTGTGTGCTTCTCTGTAATGTGTGTGTGTGCACTTCTGTTTTGTGTGTGTGTGTGTGTGTGTGTGTGTGTGTGTGTGTGTGTGCTTCTGTGGTGTGTGTGTGTGTGTGTGTGTGTGGTGTGTGTGTGTGTGTGTGTGCTTCTATGTGGTATGTATGTGTGTATGCTTCTATGTGGTGTATTTGTGTGTCATTGTTTATGGTGTGTGTGTATGATGGTGCTTCTATGTGGTGTGTATACTTCTATGTGGTGTATTTGTGTCATTGTTTATGGTGTGTGTGTGTGTGTGTGTGTACAAATGTTTGTATGTGTACTTGATTGTTTCTGGTGTGTGTGTGTGTGTGTGTGTGTGTGTGTGTGTGTTTGCTTGTTTACACACACTGATCAAATGTTTTCAATCCTATTTCAGATCATCCTACAATTTATCCACTTTCACGACAACTCTGCGATGCCACCACCAGACCATCCCCAGTAGGACCGGCTGTACAAGATCCGCCCAGTACTGGACCACCTCCATGAAAGATTTCAGGAGGTGTATGAGCCACGGTGAGTGGTGTGTGTGGATGAAAGCCTACTCCTTTGGAAGGGTAGGCTTATATTTCGCCAATACATCCCCCTCAAGCGTGTCAGGTTCGTGATCAAGTTATACCTCTGCTACCGGTCCGACGATGAAGTGAGGCTGATGGAGAGGCATTTCATGTTCCCCATCCACCAACACCCAACGAGGCAGCACCACAGAGGGCCTGCAGGGTCTGCACCAAGAAGCTGAAGATCAGGCGTGATGTGCGGTCCCACTGCCCCTCCTGTCCCTCCAAGCCTGCACTGTGCTATCCACAGTGCTACATGGATTATCACACTAAGTTCAACTACTGGAGTAGTGTGGATCCTGTAGCACAGCTTAGTTTTGCAGTGCATTTTTTTTTCATAGATCTTCTTCAGTTAGTCAGTGCGTGCTTTTATCTCTGTGTTTTTATATTCTGAGTGCATGTGTGTTTTTCTTTTTTTCATCTTCATGGGTGTTTCTTCTGAAACTGTTCAACTGTTGGAAATAATCAGACTGGGTTATATTAGTGAGGCTGCTCAACCCAAGAACAACCCCAGAAACCTGCGAGATGTACAGAAAGAAGTACTGGATTAGTGTACAGACATGTACTGAGTGAGTAGCAGATGTTTCTCCTCGCATCCAGTGAACACTAACATCAGTTTTTCTAGTGTTTTGTGCGGTTTTATATACAGCAATATGACTGTTTTTCTTTTGAAACTGTCATAATATTTGATTTCATCAATTTTACTGTTTACTAACAAAATCTGATTATTAGTACATCAGGTTATAGCCAAAGATGCAAGAAAAAAAACATGCAAAAGATGTAAGACTTGTCTGAGTGAATGAGTCAGTAGTGATCACATTAGTAAACCTACTGCAAAAGGCAAATTTTGGTCCCTTTATGTCTGGATTATGGTACCTGCAATGATATATGTATGTATTATCACACAGAACAGACTTTGCTGGCATTCATATCAATGCCAGATGTTTATATTATGTTCAGTCAATTCTAACATCATTTTTTTCAAAGTTTTGTATGGTTTGATGAGCTGCAATGTATGTGTGTGTGCCCCAAAACAGTCATTTCATTACTAAAAAAGTTGGTTATGTTACTTTTTGCCATATTACTTATCAACAAAATCAAAATGTAATGATATCACATCATGCCACAAGGTATAAGGGGAAAACATGCAAACAATCTAAGAGATATCTCAATAAATGAATGAGTAGTGAACAGATGAGTGAACCTACTGTCAAAAGCAGAATTCTGTCCCTTTACCCTGGGATTGGGGTACCCAGGGTTCGTACGCCCCCTTATTTTCTTGAAAAGTGCTTGAGATTTGACATGACCATTTCAAGGCCTGGAAAAGTACTTAAAAATAAGCTGAAGGCCTAACCCCCCTGGAAAAGTCCTTGAAATTTCAAAATCGGTCACAATCTGTCCTCTCAAAGCAAGGAAGTGACTGTCACTCAAGAAAATGTTTTTTATACGAAATAAATCACAATCTCTTCACTCCATGTGGCTTCGTGATCGCCGATCCCGTAGCAACCGACAACAGCCTAGCTGAAGCAGAAGGGAAGTAACTCGTCAGTGACTAGTGTTTGACTTACTATAGATGTAAGTGTAGAAGCCAACAGAGTTCTTTCCCTTTGGTTACCATCGGGGTTGTCGACGGTCGATGTTTTGCGCCAAATAGTGCTACTGAGCCTGCAAGATGGGGAAAGGAGACTGCGTTTTCAATGATATGTGGGCAGAAAAAGATGCTTTCAAAGGTTGGTTAGCTCGTGGAAAAAACGAACACTCAGCAAGGTGCACATTGTGCAAGAAGAGTTTTAGTATCTCGGGTATGGGCATCAGTGCTGTGAAAAGTCATGCTGATGGAGTGAAACACAAACGGTTCGACAAAAGGGAAAGTTTCTGCAAAGGTGACTGTATTCTCCTGTGCATTCAGACTCAAGACTATCATTAGTAACGGAAGCGGTGGTCAGCTCTGTGCTGGTTGTGTTAAACTGTAAAGTCACAGTGTAATTCAGAGAAAACAATGACAACTGTACCTGCCTTCTTCTTCCATCTACTGGACCTGACCAGTTGTGCTAGCATGAATACAAGGTAAGAAATGATGTTAAGTTAATGATTGATTGTAACAGGCTGCTCATAGAGTTTAATAAACATAACTTTGCAAGAAAGTTGTTAATTACTACCCTTGAATGAAGCTGCTAACCCTGGAAATTCCCTTGAAAACCCTTGAACTTTTTTTTCTGATATCTGTGGGAACCCTGGGTACCCCCAAAGATGTATATATTACCACACAGAAGAAGACTTGCTGGCAATAATATCAATACCAGATGTTTGTATGATGTCCAATCAATACAAACACCAATTTTTTCCATGTTTTGTATGGTTTGATGAGCTGCAATGTATGTGTGTGTGCCCAAAAACAGTCATTTCATTACTAAAAAAGTTGGTTATGTTACTTTTTGCCATATTACTTATCAGCAAAATCAAAATGTAATGACATCACATCATGCCACAAGGTATAAGGGGAAAACATGCAAACAATCTAAGAGATATCTCAATAAATGAATGAGTAGTGAACAGATGAGTGAGCCTACTGTCAAAAGCAGAATTCTGTCCCTTTACCCTGGGATTGGGGTACCCCCAAAGATGTATGTATTACCACACAGAAGATGATTTGCTGGCAATGATATCAATACCAGATGTTTGTATGATGTTCAGGCAATACTCACACCAATTTTTTGTATGTGTTGTGTGGTTTGATGTGTTGCAGTGTGTATGTGTGTGCTCGAATCTTGCAGCTTTTCGCAAAGAGTCTACCAGCTCTCTGGCGTACAAGGCTTTGTATGCTGAGCTCTGTTCCAAATTCCCATCCTATCAAAAAGTTTTCACTGACGGTTCCAAGTCTGAAGATGGAGTGGCCTGTGCAGCCTACTGCCCTGGGGCTCCTTCTCAGATACTGTTGGAACATATCCATTCCGATGCTTCTGTCTATTCTGCTGAACTTACTGCTCTGGTTTTGGCTTTGAAGATAATCTCACGTTCTTCAAAGAGGGACTTTCTGGTTCTGTCGGATTCGCTGTCAGCTTTGGAGGCCATAGCTGGCCGCAACCTTCAGCATCCAGAACTTTTACTTTTTTTTGAACTTTTTAGCAAGTTGAAGGCGGACGGTTACAACATTACTCTTGCTTGGGTTCCTGGTCATGTTGGCATTGGCGGGAACGAAATGGTTGATCGTTTAGCCAAGAACGCCACAAGAGAGAAACTGTCCAACACTTATATCCCCTGCTCAGATGTGAAACCCAAAATTAACGATTATGTGAGAGACCTCTGGCAGGAGGATTGGAACACACAGACGAATAACAAACTCTTTCAAATCCGTCCAAACCTTAAAGACTTCCTCCCATCTACGTCGGGTGGTCGTAAAGAGGAAACGGTTCTGTGCCGGCTGCACACCGGCCATTCGTATTTTACCCATTCTTACCTTTTAAAGAGTGAAGAAGCTCCGTGGTGCATTCCATGTCATGCGCCACTCACAATGAAACATGTTCTTTTAGAGTGTTGGGACTTGCACGATGTGAGACACAAACATTTTACAGCGGAGTCCATGAAGATCCTGTTCAGGGATGTCCCGCCTGACGTGATCCTTAAGTTTTTGAGAGAAATTAACATTTTTCATCTGATTTAAGATTTTACGGAAGAAAGATTTTTAACAAAGTTTCTGGTGCGTTTGTAGACGATGTCATTTAACGAGATGTGTGAAAGTGGTGGTGTTGTTTTTTTTTTTTTTTTTTTTTTTTTTTTTTTTTTAAATGACTGGTGAGTTGATTTTAACGTGGTGACAGCCCTGATGTGGCCCTCTGCGGTCGGCTGGGCTATAAGCAACATTATCTTATCCTATCTCGTGCTCGAACACTGTCATTTTATAACAAAAACATGTTGATTGTGTTACTTTTTACTATACTAGTGCCACCCAAATCAAATATTTATGATACCACATAATACCTCATGCTATTAGGAGGAAAACTGCAAACTATCTAACAGATATCTCAATAAATGAATGAATAGTGAACAGATACGTGAACCTACCACAAAATCAAAATTCTGTCCCTTTACTCCTGAATTGGGGTAACCCCAGTGATGCATGTATTACCACATAAAAGAACATTTGATTGGAATGATATCAATACCAGATGTTTGTATGATGCTCAGCCAATACAAACACCCATTTTTTTCATTGTTTTGTGTGGTTTGATGTGTTTCAATGTGTGTGTGTATGTTCAAAAACAATTATTTTATTTCAAAAATTTGTATCATAATACTTTTTACCAAACTATTTGGCAACAGAATCAAAATATTATGAGATCTCATTATAGACCAGGCACTAAGGAAGAATCATGCAAAAAATCTAAGACATATCTCCATAAATGAATGAGTATTGAACAGATTAGTGAACCTACCACTAAAGCAAAATTCTGTCCCTTTACCCTGGGATTGGGGTACCCTAATTATGCATGTGTTACCACACAGAAAAACATTTGCTGGCAGTAATATGAATACCAGATGTTTGTATAATGTTCAGTCAATAAAATCACCAGTTTTTTCACTTTTCTCTTTGGTTTGATGTGCTGCAATGTGTGTGCGTATGCAGAGAAAGTGTCAATTTATTACAAAAATGGTTGATTATATTGATTTTTATCATACTTATGACCAGTCAAATCAAATTATTATGATACCACATCATAGCAGAGGGTATAAGAAAAAAACATGCAAAAACTCTAAGAGATATCTCAATAAATGAATGAGTAGTGAACAGATGAGTGAACCTACTGCAAAAAGCAAAATTTGGCCCGGCACACAGCAATACAGAAAAGCACTTATACTGTGGCAGGGAAGGGGTTAAGGAGATTGCACATGTGGTTTGCACTGCCATATGAAGCATTGCGCCACCAGAAACTCCAGCGATGAAATAACGCAGCAGGAGGTTTCAGGTCACGGCCAGGATCTGTTGTGATATCAAGAGTTGGGAGTCAGGGTTTACTGGATGGAGTCGATGACTGGGAGAGCACACCAAAAGGGTTTACTGGATGGAGTCGATGACTGGGAGAGCACACCAAACCTTTCAGAATTCGAAAATCATCCAGAGATAGATCACAGGCAGAGTGGTGTGAGACTTTAAACTCCACTCGGGGTCATCAAAATGATTGCTTCTGATTCTCACTCATCCAGATAAGAGCAAAATGGAGCAAGCTCACTTATAACAGACTGAAAAGTAAGACAGTTTAGCCCGCAGCTTGAAGGAACCTGGCTTCCAAACCAAAGATCTCGCCACAGAAGTTGGAACAAAGGAATCTGTAGGTTCCTCTGGTTATGATCTCATGAAACAATGTGGGATTTCTGGTAAGAAGAGGACTATAACCCAGAATGCAATGGCAGAGGCAGCTGAAAAGAGTTCGCCTGGATCTGGTCAGGGAGGTATGAAAGTGAACTTCATAAAGCTTATGATTCCCAGCTTAAAAATAGGTTCCAATAGCAATGCAAGTAAGACATCCATCTAAAACAGGAACACTTTGAGATGCCCGCCCATCCATAAGTTCACACCCCAGCAGCTGTAGGCAAAAAGAAAATTCTGGCAGCAGAAGGGCATGTGGAAGTCGTGACCTGGATGTAGCCTGGTCCCCATAGAGTGTCCTAAGTTGTGGGCTGAAACACTTGTCTGAGGGGAGTTCTTTTCTGAAGACTTCCTGTCGTCAGTTTCTTCTTAGAGTGTCTTCCTTTTACGAAATCATAAAAACAGATATTTCTCCCCTTTATTTGTTGATTTGATAAATTTAGCTCTGGATTTACAAACCTAGAACACTTATTGCACATCTTTGTGTTTCAGATGTGCGGAGCTTCATCGTTCGCATGTTGAAATTCTGGATGGGAGAAGTTGTTACAAAAGGCTGATTTCTCCTTCAAGTCAGCTCTTTGACTGTTGTCATTTGCGGCAGATTTATTTGTGTGGTCAGCTTTTTGACTTCAGTTTCCAAGACGACTATTGTCACAAAAGGTTGATTTCTTCAGGATGGCTTTTTGACTTCAATTGTCAAGATGACTGTGGTCACAAAAGGTTGATTTCATTCTCCAGGACAACTCTGCAGCTTGTATTGACCTGATGATTGTTACAGAAGATGTAATAGTGCCCGGAAGAAAAGGAAGAGCTATGAGGGGAACAATTTTTTATTTGAGTGTGTCCCAAACAGATGTTTTTGTGTGAAAGGTGCAGGTCGTGGTGCAAGTAAAGGGGCCATTCATGATTGTTAGTAATGGGCCCTGTAGGGTATCAGCCATGTCTTGAAATATTTGAACCACAGAACCAAGCAAATTATGTTTGTCTTATGTGAAAGTGTTAATGGGAAGTTGTATTAGTTTTGTTCTTTCTGACACAGTTACAGCATGTTTCAGAAACCTAAAAGAAAAAACAACAACAGAAATCTGCATTTGTTCCTTGCCCACTGAAATGAAAAGAGTCTTCAGAGGCAGCAAGTAGCTTCCAGTGAAACAGGGTGCATGAAAGCAGCTCTGCTTGCTGAATGTTGATATTAGATGTATGAAATTCATATGTGTGCGGGGCGGTGGCCTCAGAGATTTACCCACACGTTGCATGGCCTTAAGACACGGAGAACACCAAACCTTGTGAATGTAATCCATTTTCCATAGTGACTTGAAGCAAAGTATATCACCAAAACAAAGTCAGGTGTTGTTATCCCACAATTTTGTTTTTCCCCTCAAGCATATTATTGGTGCAGAAGGAAATCTGGAGATTCACCAAAACTTTTACCTGCTGATTGTTGACTTTGCCGTGCCATGTAGTGATTTATTTTTTTCAAGCGATGGTTTTGTTGAAATTTGAGAGAATGATGTCAAAGCTTTACACAGACATAGGGATCAGAGTAATTAGTGGAACCAAAAATTATTTTGGCCAAATTAAGGAAAGAAAAGTATAAAAGAGAGAGGATGATAATGTTAATGATATGTTAATAAACATACGACATTCATCAGTGCATAAATGTATACAATGGATGTAAAGTAAGGACTAAAGAAAGTGCAGCAGAGGGCAAGGCAGAGGTATTCCCAAAAAGTAAACTGTTTTTAGTCATCCGAAGCAGTTGCTAAATACAGCAGCATAACTGCTCAGAATGTTATCATGCATAGCACAGGTCCAGCACTGTCCAGTTCAGTGAAGGACACAGAGGTCAAATCATTTCTCATTCCTTTTTTGGTCATTTGTGACAGCGACACTGAGAGATGCTCTCTCTCATGATTTCTTTGAGTATGTACGTGTGATTTCTATGTGTCACATTGTATGTGTGGGTGTGATTTGCTATGTGTTAAATTGATAACTTTAAGGGCAGGTTTCCTTGTTAGTTGAAAGTCTGATGCTTGCATCTATTGATTATGTATCATGATGTTCACTGGATGTTTTTGTTTTGTTTTATTTTTTGATTTTCCTACCATAATTTTTTGATTTACATTGTTTTGAGTGTGTGTGTGTACATGCATGTGTGTATGGTGCACACGTGCACGTGCGTGTGTGTGTGTGTGGACTGATTTTTTGTCTGGTTGTTTTTTTTTTGCTGCAGTTTTATTTTTCTGGTAGCAACTCCCACAACACATTCAGGCTCCCACTTCCACAGTCAGATGCAGGCTAGGTCCTGTTGAAGCCCCTGAGCTAGCAGTCCACAGTGAGCAAGCAGTTATCAGGTCTTCATAAGGCAACCTACAAGAGGAGACGCTGCTCTGCTGCTAAACCACCAGTCTTTCCAATAGCAGTCTGCATTAACTTGTTGATGGCTACGATGTTGACACAAACTGGCCATGGGCATGGATATCAACTAGTTATTAAGGTCACACAAGCGCAGGGCGCGAGTGGCCACAGCTTTTGGGACATTCATTAAAGTGAGGATGATAAAGATATTGCTATGGGGAGAGCTCCACTGTTCTTGAAAGCAGCAGTTTGTTTTTGGAGTTCACTTGATAATGGACCTTGCTGATTAGTGTGAGTCACTGTGTACATAAAATGTGTCTTTCCGTTTTTACTTAATAGTTAAGTGAGTTTTTGTTTTTTTTAATGAGTGATGGTGCTTTGTCTGCTGTCTTGGAATGAAAATGTCATAAAAATAATCACTATAATTATCATAGTATTCACAAACACTGCTTTGTAAGTGTTTTCATTTTTGATGACATTTGACTTTTTTTCCCATTTATTTTACTGGAGTGAACACGAGTAGATCACTCTACATATGTGCCATACATTGATTTTTTTTTCCCATGTGTGTATTTTATTTTGATGAGAAAGTGGAGTAGTTGTTGATGTAGACAGGTAGCTGTAGTGTTGCATATCTGTGCTACCTGCTGTGTAGCATATTTCTGGTATGAATGAATAATTGTTGCATGCTACTTACTACATATGCATTATTCAAATGAGAAAAACGGTGGGCTGTTTCAGTCGTAAATTTTGATTGGTTTGTTCAGCTATAGCTTGTTAGAACTAATGTTTACTTTTGCAGCACACATGAGAAAATGGTGGTTCAGTCTGCAACAAGTAAATATCCATAAAACTGAAAGGAACCAGTGGCGCTGCTACATTAGGTTCAGACATTGACATTGATTCTAATATTAATTACATTTATTCCAGTGACTCTGATAGACAGTAAAGTACGTCAGAGAGCATTCTCAGTGATACACATGGAGACTTAGATGGTGAGGGAGTAATGGCTTTAAAGACAACATTGACGAAGTAACAGAGGAGTGGTGGCCAATCAGGAAATGACATGAAAAGGCCGTTTTCAGTTTATGATGAAACGTTGACCCTGAGTGTTGCTATAGCACACACCTTGCTGTGTGGCAGGTCTGCCATCGATTGCAGCAGCAGGTCAGCCATGTTCCTGCGTGATGTCTTTGGTCTGGGTTTTAAAGATCAAGTTTCCATTTCCTTTAAACCTTGTGATTTATCGAATCCAGGCTGCCTTGTGGCATGTCCTGTGTTTTACATCACTAAGTGTTTTTAATGCATGATTTTATGGATGGTGTAGCGTTCTTGTTGCTGACAGTGCTTGTCATCCAGGCAGCAGAAATTACAGATAATTTTATATGGCCTGCAGATGAAGAAGTCTTCGAGTGAGTTGCATGTTTTTTTTTATGGAGGAAAATAAGATCATTTTCAGATTGTACTCATTTAGGTTGTATAGTTTGGGGGAGGGGGGAAGAACCAACTTAAGCTCTGAATTCAGAAGAAAGTCTTACTGTATCTCCAACTGGAACACTCTGTCAACAATCATATTTCTGTTCCCGTCTATGACTCTACCTTATAACGTGGTGACAGCCCTGATGTGGCCCTTTGCGGTCAGCTGGGCTGTAAGCAACATTACCTTACCTTACCTTACCTCTACCTTATTTATTTTTCTGAAGTGTCAATTTTTTTTTCTCGGTGGTGGCCCATTCATCTGTCCGTCTCCCAGAAGGTATTACATTTTCTGTCTGTAATTATAATGTGCAACATGCCGGGTTTTAGATGTTATGGAGGAAGTGTGTACAGAGATTTTGAAGGTTTCTAGAGTGTACATTTGCTGCCCATTCTGCAGTGTCTGTTTGCAAGTGTTTGTTTGATAGTTTATTAGTTTTTTTTTAAGCCTGGCTTTTTTTTTCAATTAACATCAGTTTTTGTGTGTGCAAATTTTTGTCATGTGAGGGTGAAAAATCAAGTAGAATGATTGGTGCCTTCACCACAGCCTTGTTTCATCTGCCTTTGGGTTGTCTGTAATGATAAGATCAATGTTATTGAATACGTTATGCTTACGTTTTTGAGTTTCTTGTGCTTATTTTCATCACTGACCTGATTTTCTTGGTGGTAGTTGCTTTTCTTAGAGGTAACTTATTTTCATGACTGACTTACTTTTCTAAGTGGTAACTTATTTTCATGAGTGGCTTGCTTTTCTTAGTGGTAGTCGCTTTTCTAAGTGGTAACTTATTTTCATGACTGAGTTACACAAACATTTTACAGCAGAGTCCATGAAAATCCTGTTCAGAGATGTCCTGCCTGACGTGATCTTTGGGTTTATGAGAGAGATTAACATTTTTCATCTGATTTAAGATTTTACGGAAGAAAGATTTTAAATGAAGTTTCTGGTGCGTTTCTAGAAGATGTCATTTAAAGAGATGTGTGAAAGTTTTTTTTTCTTTTAAATTTTTTTTTTTTTTTATGACTTGTGAGTTGATTTTAATGTGGTGACAGCCCTGATGTGGCCCTTTGCGGTCGGCTGGGCTATAAGCAGCATTACCTTACTTTACCTATTCTAAGTGGTAACTTACTTTCATGACTGGCTTGCTTTTCTTAGTGGTAACAGTTCTGTAAAGGTCATGTGTGGTCTGCTGGGTTGCAGGTCAACTGAAACTGGCCTGTTCCGATTCCCTAGCCACTCAACCTTACCATCATTTCCACTCCTGACTCAGTCTGTGAAGGAGTGTGTATGCACTTTTTTTTGTTTCTGACTCGAGTGGTGGTTATGGGGACTCAGTCTGTGAAGGAGTGCGTATGCACTATTTTTTTGGTTTCTGACTAGAGTGGTGGTTATGGGCAGCTCTTGTCTGTAACTCCTGAAAAATGAGCACTATGCAAATGGTACACAGAAGTCAACTCTAGGATCAGCAGCACGTAAGGGTTTTTGGAGACTGAAGTGGGTAACGATACCTTTTTATTTTTCTCATATAACTATCTGTGCAGTTTTTGCCATACATGGAATGCTGATCTTAGTAGGTAAATACTGGGAGCAGGATCTGTCTTTCTTGGTATACATGGTTTTCAAGTAACTGAGGAGTTTCAGCCTTTTGACCCATGTCTGATCTGGTAAATGGAAATTTTGCAGTTCGGCATAATTCGTAACTAGTTCACCAGGAGTGAGATGGGTATGTGCGTGTGTTGTTCAGCTGTAGACACACATATGAATGTATTTCAGCAACAATACCAGTATGATGAAGAGTGTTGAAGTGTGTCGGACATATGAGGTATTCCATATTCTTGGGGTATATTACAAATCGCCGTGATCGGATATTCCACATTTTTATTCTTTACTCTTTGTCAGGCTGCTTCATGTTCTGTGCCCTCCCAAAGGCTTGGTCCATTTTTTCCAACTGCCCACCCTTAACTACACCCAGTTACCTGCCTGTTGAAGCAGTCAATAGAGGTATGGTGCAAAATTGGCCATTTTGAGCATAAGGCCATCCATCCGAGAAAACCACACTGCTCCCAGGGATTTTCATTGGTATCTTTGCCCAAGCCCGGTACAGACAATGACTTTGGTACCATGCTGTGTTGGGTAATTGTCTGTGTGTGATGTATTATCGCCTCTCTTTAGGCTCTACATCTTACTGGCACCATGCTTATTTATAGCATTAATTTGATGTTGAAAAAAAGATTGTCATGGTCAGCATGAAAACCCTGCCCAGAGCATGTTTAACTTCATTTGAGATTGCATTTTTTATATTTATTTCACAGTTTATTGGTATAACACCCGAGACTCCAAAGTGATTTTGTATAGCAACGCTTCGTGTTTCATTGTCTTGTGCCATTTAATAGCAAGTTCAAAGGTTAAGACTTAGTTTTCAGAGTTTACAGTTTTGATCATGTAACCACTATTCATGTTTTGATAAATCTACAGAGTTTCTACCAAGTGCCATAATTCATTGTGTGATTTGCTTGCATCCCCCAACATTTTTGTTGTAGAATTCATGTGCCATATCTGGAAATCGCTTCCTTTTAGTTGGTATACAAACATTCTATGTACCTTGTGTAGACCATCATTTTTGGAGGCTTAGATTTGTTGTGCCATACTGTTTTGCTGTAAATAATGGTGTTGTCAACATTGCAGTCATTTGTGTTTTCCAGTTCTTTTCAGCAGAAGAAGAGGGTGTAAACGAGAGAATTGTTGCAAGTCTGTGTGTGTGAGAGACAGAGAGATAAATGTGTCTGTGAACAGTGTCTTTTGTGTGTGTGTGTGTGAACAACCTTTTTTCCAGACTGTTGAAATCTGTTTAAGAACAGCTTGTGTCCTGGATATTGAAGTTCAAAATCAATTCCTTTTGATCTTGGTTCATGGTCACTCATACTCAGCATAACCACTTGTTTCATATGAACTGAAATGAACCGGCGTCAATTAAATTTTTTCTATTGTGAGTGGGAAAGGAAAGGAATTTTCTGTGTACAAGTGACAATACCAGATAAGGCACACCAACTGAATTTCTATTTTAAAGAATTGATTTGGGCAAGCTAACTGGGATTGGATATAGTTAGATGCAGCCACAAACTTCAGTCCTATGGCGATCAAAATGGTTAGCAATATTAGAAAAATGGCAGCTATATTGGACTCTTGACGCTCGCATTTCAATTTCATGACATGCAGCAGATTTTGAGCAGATAGAAAAGAAACCATCAGCTATCGGGGAAAAAACCAGCAAGAAAGGGCGTACTGAGTTGCCAGTTCCGTCAGCATAAAACCCAGAGAAGCCCGATTCTTTAGAGGCCGAGATCTACAGTTTGAGTATGGCCCCACTGATGGCTGGCTCTGTGGTCAGACCGTCATCAGCTGAGTCATCTCCCTTTGTTGTACTGAACGGGTGTCTCGTTTCAAAAAGGCATCTGATCTATGGTGCAGGATCTTTTCTATTTGCACCTTTGTCTCACCATAGATTTGTTAATCCAAAGGTCAAAAGCAGTTTTCTGGTTCCCTTTGTCTTTAGTGGCACTCAGCTTGAACTTGGCGTCTTATGCTTTTTTTTTGTTTTTTGAACTTTGTTTTGGGCATGATGATGATGATGAAGCTGGCAGACAGCGAAATGAATTGACCAGTGGTGAACCTTTCATCTAGTTAATTCTATTTCAGCAAACTAAAACGCTCACTCACCAGACTGGGTGACAGAAGTCGTCGGAGGGAAAAGATTGTCTTGTACACAGAAAATTACGGTACCTTGAGCCAGTGGAGGTGAGGCCGGAATACTGTGGAGAATGAAAGCATCCCATGGAATCTTGCTTTGTGGAACACATGTGAGTGTGTAAGAACAAGTGTATGATTAGTGTCTCTCATTTTATGCGTTCAGACATTAATTTAAAAAAAAAACAACATAGAATGAAAGCGTCCCTTGGAATCTTGCTTTCTGGAATGAAACACAGAGAGTGTGCTAGAACAAAGTCAACTTTCACATCAAAGTGTATGACTGGTGTCTCTCATTTTATCTGTTCAGACATTAATCAGAAAACATCCCCGTACGCCCCCTCCCCACACACAAAAGAAAAAGAAAGAAAAAAAAATCATGAAAGAAAAGTGAAAAAATTTCAGTCATTAAAGGTGAAAACTGTGGAGAGCATTACACCAAGAGCACAACTGTCAAAGACGTTTTAAGTTGTGGAAAGTACACAGTAGTGCCTCTTTGCAGACAACTATTATACTGATGTTTCACACCCGTTTCAAGTGGACATAAGCTTGCAATTTTTGTTGGGTTGTTTTGAGTGCATGAAGATTTTCCAAAGATCTTTGGTGTTTTTTTTTTCATTTATAAAATTATCAGTTTACGTTTGGATCAGTTAATGTGGGGATGGCAGGGGCTCTATCGGAATAAACAGCACCCGCCTTCTGTTAATCTTGTGGTGGCAACTTTCCTCTTTCCTGTGACTATCTTTGACCTTGAAATTATTTGTCGACTATTGATTTTTGCCTTTGTGGACCACCCTTCAGTCTTTGTTCTGGACAGCATAGTAAATTTTCTCCGGTAGCATCGAATGAAAGGCCAGCTTTTTTTTGTTGTTATCTGGTAATCAGGCTGTTAGAATTGTATACATTGTCCAGGGTGGACACTGGCTGTCCATTCTGCCATGTGTCTTTGCCAGTATGTCTTTTTTATGTATATTTGTGCCATTTTAATGTTCTTCATTTACTTTTTTCTTATCTAGCAGTGGAAAGGGGAATGCCAGACGCTTTCAGCATAGCTCAAGTTTATATGCCTTTGGATATCGGTAGTTAGCTGTTATGCCCTGGCCACTTGTGTTTTGTTTCTTTGTCAGGATGTGTGGTTTTTTTCACAATGATTCGACTTGTTTTATTATGCGACATTTTTTGCCTTTTTTTTTAACTGTATGAGTTTGATAGCTCTGAAAAGGCTCTGTCTTCTGGGCTACAATGATTAACAAGTTTTGTCCTATAAACATTGGCCATAAATCTTTTTCATTTATATGTATATAATGAATAAGATATCCAGCGTAAATCAAATTATCCTGTAATGCATGTCAGATATCCCAAAATGGATGAAAAGGTAAACTGCAAGAAATCAGTTTACCCAGTTTCTGTTGGTCACTGATGATATAGAACTAGATTATCATGATTTTGGTATGAGTACATGTTTTGCAGAGATGCTGGTGAGCTTTATATGTGACATGATTGCAGTAAAAGATGGTCATGTTATTGTTCCAGGAGGTAACGCAACTGGATGAAATCTGTCTGTTACCCTGTGTAGTTGTGTGCAATAGAACATCTTGTATTTATACATACGGAGGGTAGTTCAAAATCAACAGTTAAAATAGTTTGAAACAAATTTCATTGTTCAAGCAAAGTGCTCTCATTTCTTTCAGTGAAATATACATCTTGTTGCATATTTTACATTGAATATTCAACTGATTTTGCATTTTAATTTTCATGGATGGTCAGTTTGCGTAATACCTACTAGATGGTGCATAGATTTTGTTTAGACTAGCTGACAAATGACAGTTTAACATGACTGAACTGTGATCAGTAAAGCTTAAACAGTCAGCTATTTCAAGAGCCTTTAGTAAATCTGGATCAAAAACAAAATTCAGGATTTCATTTTTAAAAGCTTGTCATAAGTTGTTATGCTAAAGCTCTTCTTATGGATGTTTACAATCTAGCTCCTGTTACAGATGTTTACAGTCATTTAAGTATGAAGGTAGTGTACAAGGATGTTGGTTCTTTGAGCTCATTATCCAGGTTCTTTCAGATCATTATCCAGGATCATCTGCAATGCACACATCATCCGATTCATTGATGCAATGTTTGTGCAGATCTTGGCATCGACTTATGACTGTCTGGCAATATTTCATGGAGATGCTAAACATTTTGGTTGGTGTGCTGGTTTGACACAAATAAAACTGGAAAGATAGGAGTTGCAGTGAAAAAGAAAGTTTGTTTATGCATGTGACTGCATGCTTGGAGCGGCAGTGTGATGCTGAGGCATTAATGCTCTGGTCCTGTGGAAAGAGTCTTGGTTATTACTGGCTTGGGCGTCATCACACTGAGCTGAGCCTTGCCTTTCTCGTTGGGCACCAAATTAAAGTAGGTTGTGTTTCACCGCTATCTCTCTCTCTGTGCCTCTGTCTGTCGTAAGTTTATACACACAAAGTGTTATTTTTGCTTTTCAAAATATTCTTCTAATTACAACTGAGTCCACAGAATCTTTATGGTTCAACTACTCTGCATTTCAGTTTTAATACTACAGACCTATTCTTAAAAATGTAACTGAATAAAACTGATTAATGTATCCAGTTAAAAGTGATATAATAGTTGATTATTTTGTTTTTTTTATTTCTTCACAAAAGCCTGCATGGATTATGCCAAAATGGTGTTTGTGGTGAGTCAACATGTGAAGGTAGGAGTTACAGCACTGAAAGCTTCCTGTGGGGTTGGCGGGATTATGAATAAACTGAAACTTTGGCACAGCGACTTGTAGCAGAACTGCTGCTTTCCTGCTAAGTAGCAGATTTCGGTGACATGTAAAAACAAGAATTTAAAACGAACAAAAAGAAATATATTTTTTTACAAAAGTCAGGGAGAAGAAAAATATAACAACGATGGAATCTGAGAAGTGTGGTTGTGTTTTCAATAACCTAGTACCAGCAGACAATCGGTAACTTCACTTTTTCATGAGAATGCACAGCTGCCAATTGAATGCAAAATGTTATAGTCCGACGCCATGCGTAGGCAAGGTGTTGACAAAAATGAAAGGGTGGAAAGTAGTACAAACAACATGATCCTGGTTGTCACTGGCCCAGAACATGGACAACACACCCACCCTGCGTTTGTCATTGGACCAAAAACCTCCATTGTGAAAGCAAGTTTCAAAAATATTTTCCTGGGGAGGAAGAGCATGCTAGTAACACCCTCTCTCAGAAATTCAGCAATTACTGCTTTTCCTTGGAGGGGGACCCTGTTGTGGGTTTGCAGTTCTTTGGTCTAATTCTTAAGGAGGGTGGTAACGAAAATGTCTGAACTAAACTTGTTCTGTACTGTTCTTTGGAGCTGAGCCACTTGAAGTCCGGGATGAAATAGCTGGTGAAAGGGGTGAAATGTAATCAAGTGATTATGCTGGATCACATTTTGTACACCCAGACTGTCAAAGAAACTGGCAGTAGCTGCCTTGCTTCAGATCTGGCATGCTTATATAAGGAATGAATTGTTAATGTAGCAAGTGGGTGCGTTATTTTTATTTCTCCCCTTCCTTTCCCATTTTCCTTCTTTATTCCTCCTTTCCTTTCTTGATTGTTTCTTTTCTTTCTTCCTTCCTCCCATTCTTTCTTCTGTTCTTTCTCTCTTTTGTTCTCCTTTCGTCCTTCTTTGAGTTTTCTTTCTTTCTTCATTCCATCACTCTTTTCCCTCTGCATGTTGTTTTCCTTTATCGTTTGTTCCCATCCTTTTCACTCCTTCCTTTTGTCCTGTCTTTCCATCCGTTTCTTTGTTTGTTCCCATCCTTTTCACTCCTTCCTTTTGTCCTGTCTTTCCATCCGTTTCTTTCTTTGTTCCCATCCTTTTCACTCCTTCCTTTTGTCCTGTCTTTCCATCCGTTTCTTTGTTTGTTCCCATCCTTTTCACTCCTTCCTTTTGTCCTGTCTTTCCATCCGTTTCTTTGTTTGTTCCCATCCTTTTCACTCCTTCCTTTTGTCCTGTCTTTCCATCCGTTTCTTTGTTTGTTCCCATCCTTTTCACTCCTTCCTTTTGTCCTGTCTTTCCATCCGTTTCTTTGTTTGTTCCCATCCTTTTCACTCCTTCCTTTTGTCCTGTCTTTCCATCCGTTTCTTTGTTTGTTCCCATCCTTTTCACTCCTTCCTTTTGTCCTGTCTTTCCATCCGTTTCTTTGTTTGTTCCCATCCTTTTCACTCCTTCCTTTTGTCTGGTCTTTCCATCCGTTTCTTTTCTTCCTACACACTTGAGACGCACATCTCTGAACACCTTGCCAACATCCATCATGGATCCAGATCAGGCGCTCTGCACTTCAAACATCCCTAAAACAACATCAAACATGTCAAGGTCCTGGTGCTTTGGCAATTACGAGTGACAATGTTGAGCTTGCAATGCTGGAATCCTATCTTATGGCCAGACTTGAGACCCACCCTGTTCTTGGATCAACATCCAAAAATAGCATGTGCCACCCACACCACCACCCCTGGGTACTCTCCGCACACATTCATAATTGTGCTGCTCATTATTTACCTGATGTTGTGTCACAGCCGTCTTTCCTTGTCCCCTCCCTTCACTATCTCTATTTTCCTTATCAATCCACTCTTTACTCACTCGTCTGTCCATTCCATTTTCTTAGTTTGGTTCTCTTTCAATTACATATTCTCCCTGTGTGTGTGTGTGTGTTCCTTCCCATTTCAACAGCGCTGTCAGCTTTGTACTCTTTGATCATTTCTATTCCTTTCTATCTATCTATTATTATTATCACCATCATCATTAATATTACAAGTATTAGTAATGTTATTATAATTATTACTATTGACACTACTCTGTCATTTTTAGGACTACTGTGAAAACTCTTATTAAAATTGTTATCATCATCATTCACACTACATTATAAACTTTATTCCATTTGTATTTCCTAAATTTCTATGCGTTAGTATATTTCCTAGATTTTAACTTTATCTTTTTCATTTCCTACATTATTATTTTCATGATAATGATTATTATTGTAGCCACTGGTATATTTATTTTCCATTAAATATATCCTCATCCTTCCTTTTTTCCCCCATCCCTCCTCCACCTTTTTATTTCTTCTTATGTAGTCGCCATAATCGTAATCATTATTACAAATTGGCCAAGTAACTGTAACTATCCTCTAACTCTTGTCCTCTTCAGTTAATATTGTTATTATTACTACAGTTACTATTATCATTATCTGATTATACTACAATTATTAGTAATAGCAGTATTTTCTTCCTTTGATCATCATTATTAATTGTCTCCCCTTCAGCCTCATTTTCATTCTGTAGCCATTCTGCACACCATACAGTTTGATGAGATAAACGTCTGCTTGTCCTTTGTTTTTTATTGTCTTAAAGTGTATTTGCCTTGCTTGAAGACCAAGCAATTCAAAACGCCTTGTGTTTGATTTGTAATTTGCTTATTCTCTCGTTTGGCAGCATTTGTAATTTGCTTATTCTCTCGTTTGGCGGCACAGTAATTCTGTCTTTGTTCTTAGAAAAAAGTAGTTACAGGCTCGGAATCAAAAACTTGCTTGGAAAATATTTCGACAGGGTCGCCCTGTCTTCTTCAGCTCACTGATTGTAGATGGGTGGAAGTTCAAAGCCTTGATCTCTGTTCAGGCTGGGGCGTCTGGTCTTAATTTCGATGGCTTCTTTAATTTTTCTTTTTGTGAGGAAGGGCTCTGTAGATAAGATCTTGGTTTCTTGGGGGCTGAAACAGTGGGCCTGTAGCTTGTAGATGTTCATGTATAGCAGAAGTAGATCGGTTTTGGTGTTCCTGTAGACGGGTGGTGAGTGGTCTTACTGTCTCGCCAATGTAGGTATGGGTACAGTCTTGACACCCTACCTGGTACACTACACCACACTGCTTGAGGGGGTTCATTTTGTCTTTGACATGAGTCAGTTAGGGAGTTGGTGGGTTTGTGGAACACTTTGCATCCATGTTGTTGGAAGGTCCCGGCTAGACGCTCTGCGACTCCTTTAATGTAAGGGATCCCCACTTTCACACTACTGTCTGTATCTGTAGAAGAAGGGTAGCGAACTCGAGGGTTGTCCCACATCCATGCAGGGTATCCATTAGCGGAAAGGGCAGCCTTGATGTGTTGTTCTTTCAGCTCTTCCTCCTTAGTGGAGCACGGTACAGAGGCTCTGTGCATGAGGGTGTTGACAACAGATCTCTTGTGCTGGAGGGGGTGGTTAAAGTTCAGATATTGGTCAGTGTGGGTGGGTTTCCTATAGACGGTGGTCTCCACACTGTCGTCATGGGTTCAGGTGATGAGTGTGTCCAGGAACGGGATCTTCCCTTCTGCTTCAGTTTCCGAAGTGAATTGGATACTGTCGTCGATGGAATTCAGGTGAGTGGTGAAGCTGTCAACCTCCGTCTCCTGTATGCGGGTCATGGTGTCATCCACATAGCGGTACCACATGCTGGGAGGGTTGGCAGCAGTCTCAAGGGCTACTTTTTCAAAATGTTCCGTGTACAGGTTGGGTACCACTGGAGATACTGATGAACCCATGGCAGCTCCTTGTTTCTTCTGGTAGAACTCGTGGTTGAACGAAAAGTAGGTGCTAGTGAGGCACAGTTCCAACAGTTCTAGCACCTGTTCTGTAGTGAGTTCACACAGGTGACGAAGGGGGTAGTCATCCTCAATCTTCTCCTGAATGACTTGGAGAGCCTTGGGTACAGGGATGCTAGTGAAAAGTGCACAAACATCATAGGAGACAAGTTTCTCCCATGGAGCCATTTGCTGGTTTTCCATCTTCTGTACAAAATCTGTGCTGTTGACTATGTGGTGCTCGGTCTGCCTGACTGAAGGTCCCAATACTTGTGTCAGGAATTTGGAGGCATTGTGCATGACACTGCCACAGCTGGACACAATAGGGCGGAGGGGGGGGGGGGGGGGGGGGGGGGGGGGGGGGGCATCCTTCTTGTGTATCTTGGGTAATCCATACAGCTTAGGCATGGATTCTGAAGTGGGGGTAAAGACGTTGGTAAAGATTAAGGGAGGGAGAATCTTTCTTCCATTTCTTTAGTAGGTTGATAAGCTGGTTTTTCACTTTCTTCATAAGGTCAGTCTTGAGTTTTTCATTGGTGTCTGATCTCTTCAGTGTACAGTGATACAGACACCAATGAAAAACTCATGACTGACCCTACGAAGAAAGTGAAAAACCAGCTTATCAACCTACTAAAGAAATGGAAGAAAGAAGATTCTTCTATCTCCCTTAATCTTCACCAACGTCTTTACCCCCATTTCAGAATCCACGCCTAAGCTGTATGGATTACCCAAGATACACAAGAAGGATGCCCCCCTCTGCCCCATTGTGTCCAGCTGTGGCAGTGTCATGTACAATGCCTCCAAATTCCTGACACAAGTATTGGGACCTTCAGTCGGGCAGACCGAGCACCACATAGTCAACAGCACAGATTTTGTACAGAAGATGGAAAACCAGCAAATGGCTCCATGGGAGAAACTTGTCTCCTATGATGTTTGTGCACTTTCCACTAGCACCCCTGTACCCAAGGCTCTCCAAGTCATTCGGGAGAAGATTGAGGATGACTACCACCTTCGTCACTGGTGTGAACTCACTACAGAACAGGTGCTAGAACTGTTGGAACTGTGCCTCACTAGCACCTACTTTTCGTTCAACCACGAGTTCTACCAGCAGAAACGAGGAGCTGCCATGGGTTCGTCAGTATCTCCAGTGGTAGCCAACCTGTACACGGAACATTTTGAAAAAGCCCTTGAGACTGCTGCCAACCCTCCCAGCATGTGGTACCGCTATGTGGATGACACCATGAACCGCATACAGGAGACCGAGGTTGACGGCTTCACCACTCACCTGAATTCCATCGACGACAGTATCCAGTTCACTTCGGAAACTGAAGCAGAAGGGAAGATCCCGTTCCTGGACACACTCGTCACCCGAACCCATGACGACAGGGTGGAGACCACCGTCTATAGGAAACCCACCCACACTGACCAATATCTGAACTTTAACCACCCCTCCAGCACAAGAGATCTGTTGTCAACACCCTCATGCACAGAGCCTCTGCACCGTGTTCCACTAAGGAGGAAGATCTGAAAGAAGAACACATCAAGACTGCCCTTTCCGCTAATGGATACCCTGCATGGATGTGGGACAACCCTCGAGTTCGCTACCCTTCTTCTACAGATACAGACAGTAGTGTGAAAGTGGGGATCCCTTACATTAAAGGAGTCTCAGAGCGTCTAGCCAGGACCTTCCAACAACATGGATGCAAAGTGTTCCACAAACCACCAACTCCCTAACTGACTCACGTCAAAGACAAAATGAACCCCTCAAGCAGTGTGGTGTAGTGTACCAGGTAGGGTGTCAAGACTGTACCCATACCTACATTGGCGAGACAGTAAGACCACTCACCACCCGTCTACAGGAACACCAAAACTGATCTACTTCTGCTATACATGAACATCTACAAGCTACAGGCCCACAGTTTCAGCCCCAAGAAACCAAGATCTTATCTACAGAGCCCTTCCTCACAAAAAGAAAAGTTAAAGAAGCCATCAAATTAAGACCAGACGCCCCAGCCTGAACAGAGATCAAGGCTTTGAACTTCCACCCATCTACAATCAGATCCTGACAACCGCTCACCCCACACAACAGTCGTCCCACCAGGCCTCGCTGCCACAACAGCAACAGTGAGCTGAAGAAGACAGGGCGACCCTGTCGAAATATTCTCCAAGTAAGTTTTTGATTCTGAGTCTGTAACTACTTTTCTAATGTCAAATCCAGAAACCTTTATTCTTATTTATGTCTTTGTTCTTGTTTCATTTTCCACCTGCAGTCATCCCATTTTGAAGCCAATAGATTAGAGAACATTCTATCCTTCCAGAGTTCCTGCAGCGATGACATCAGTCAAAATTTATGGACAAGTATTCCGCACTTGCTGAATAGTATTTCTTTATTTCGTATGTGCAGTGATTGAAAAAACAACAACCCAAAGTAATAATAAAAGAAGAAGAAAGAAGAGAGAGTTTCTATAATTTAGGCACACTCTTGTTCTGGGCGCTTCACCATTTGGGAATTTCCCCTTCCAGAAATCTTTTCAGGTCTTTTTTCCTCAGTAGGTTGCCATCTTGTCCGATGTTTGGTAGGTTGCCATCTTGTCCGATGTTTGGTAGGTTGCCATCTTGTCCGATGTTTGGATTCAATCTGTAATATTGTTAGGCCTGATGATTTCCATCTGGACCCCCCTTTGACGTCAAGCCCAGTCTGGATCCAGATTTCTGCAGAATGACCTCGCGCTCTCTCTCCTCGTCTTTCAGGCAATGAAAATCCCCTTCTGGTAGGGCACAATCCAGGCAAACTATTTTCTAGCAGACTCTCTGAAGGGACAAGTCCTTTCCTTGGATGATAAACAAATCTGATTTGCCAGGTACTATGACCCCTGGGCCCCCCTCCATGTTGACCTGTTTACCACCAGGTGGAACAAAGAGCTGCTGTCTCTCCTGTTCCAGACCCAGCCTTTGCTGTGGATACTCTGGTGATTTCTTTCTTTTTAAAGAAGGTAACATGGGTACAACATTTGGTTCCAGCCTCTTCAATGCTTCCACTCCCTCTCTCTTCCCCTAGGTGGCTTGGACCCAAATTTTATACCTATGTTGCCATCTTCAACTGAACACCCCCACACAGGAAAAAAACAACTCGTACATCCCATGGTAATTTCTATCTTTTATTTAATCTAAATTTAGGTAACAACCCACATTAATTCATGTATAACACTAAAAAATAACTCCACTAGAAATATTACTTCCATTAAAAACATAAATGTCCAATAGTATGTATGCCACTTCTTAAAACATTAACCTCTCAGATACTCAATTTCCCAAACATTACATATAGTTATGATATGGTTTTACTAATTTATGGCAAAAGTTTGCTTTTATATTAAAAGCAATCTACATGACATCATCTTCTGGCTGTAATTACTGAAATCTATACTCCGTCTTCTCAGCTTACAAAGCTAATGATTATGGAAAACAGAGTGAAAGAACCAGGTATGCTGCAATTCAGTGGCGGAAGCTTCTTTTCAGCCTCATTCTGACAGAGGAGCAGACCTATTCTGACAAGATGTTCTGAAACTGATACCTTTTTTTCAACCAAAAAATAGTGCACTTTTGCATATTAAGTGTAATGCAAAGGCAGTAACTGAATAATCACCAAGATTAATGAGGGCTTTTTTTTTTCTTTTTTTAGATAGCACCACACCCACATAGGAAAATAAGTACAAAAAACTGCTATAAAAATTAGGCAATAAAAAAAAGAAATGGTGGTGTTGATGTATGTTAAGCATTTTTGATTACTGAATTGGAGCTCTCTCTCATTGCTGAAATTTCATAATTGTGATTCTATACTGAAATTTCAGCATTGTGATTCCATTTTCAACAGTCACTAGATCCAGCATACAGTCATGGTGTATTCCTTTTCACTTTACCTTCCCATCAAGAAATACAACAGTATTACAACACTTAGCATAGACATTGAAGCTTATGTGTCCTATGGAAATGTCAAAAGACAGAACATGATGATGGGCAGTCAGTAACATCTAAAACCTTGTTCCAATACACCTTTTTTTCACAGTTTGTTCCCCTTCATGCATTCATTCTCCTTCCTCTTCAACAGAGAATGGTCAAACTCGTGACAAATTCCCGAATACACAATGGGAGTATGTGGAGATCCTGATTGATTTCATTCCAAGCACCTTTTGATTTTGGAATGAACAGACAGGTCCCAACAGTCCATAGTTTTACAAGTGTCACAACTTGTATTCCATATTATGTGCGTGTCAGGAAGATCACCTGAATCCTCTTTATGCATAAAAACCAAACATTGCATAGGTAGAATCTTCAATCACAAAGCAAATTTTCAAATGCAAATTTAGGAAAAAGTTTCTTTTTGCTTTCCTTTTTACTCCTTTGTTTAACTTGCACAAATGAACATGAACAACTATCTCATTTCTTTGACTTGCACAAATGAACATAAACAACTATGTCAACTGTATACATTCTACACACCTGTAACCATGTAATCCGTTGATTAAAAACACTTCCTGCTCAGCAACAAATCACAAGGAAGCTGACTAAATACATTATTGTGGTTAAACATAAATAAGATCAATCGCACATAAACATGGGTTATTCAGTCATGTCGAAGCTAGGGCCAACGAAGTTATAACGATGATCAAAACATTATTACGACCAAACTCCCAAAACATGACAGAACACAAAAAGGCAAGCGTCAATCTTGCAAAACATAAGTAGTGTAAGCCCTGTGTGCAACCAAAGGAAAGTGAAATGCATACACTGCTTGACCCTCATTTTATCAGAACAATCCAACAGGAAATTTTTCAAATCAAACAGACTGGTATCCTGTATACAACAAGCACAACGTTCAACGTTAGAAATCATTTTACACCCTACTTCAGTCAGTAGTCTCTCCTATTCATATGCATATAAGTCCTTCCGATTACCAAAATTTGAAAACACAATATCAAGAATGAAAAAACACCTATGAAAAAAAACAAGTCTTTGGATGAGAGCATTGCAAACTGATAAAACTGATCCTTAATGTGAAGCTATGGCTTTAACATGTACAAGTGAATACACTGAAGAAAAGAACAACAAAACCTTGCTTAATTCCTGAGGTCAATGATTTTCCTCTACAACTGTGCATTCATTCCTACATGGGATTAATTGAAAAAAAATACCACCTAAATAATGAATGAACTACACCATTCATAGACCTTTTCTAAGAATTCAAAATATTTCAGATTTTAAAGAAGAAAAAAGAAAAGGAAAAAAACAAAAACAAATAGAATCAACACTAAAATCCTATTTTGCTGTTAACCTGTTGTACTGCTTATAGGCAAGATTGCAAATAAAACAGGTCGGTCTACTTCCATTTAAAGCAAAAGACACTGAAAACTGCAAATTGCAAAAGAGCTCTAAATTCTATATCTGCTTTAAGCAAGACAATTTCTTTTGTGCGCCCCAGATTTGCTCTTAGAGTATGTCTCTCTTAAATGCACACACTAGCGTTGCTTTCAGACATCTCTGACAACGGAATGTAGATACCTTTATGAAGGGACAAAACTTTCACAAATGAAAAAATGTGGGAGAACTTCAGAACTCTTGCCAAGGAACAAAGTGGTGGAAGTTCTAGAATACTAAAAAAAAAAAAAAAAAAAAAACTTATGGAAATGTTATTTTGTTGTTGTCGATTCTTTATCAAAAGCTGCAAGAGCTGAAGGCGATAAAAAGGAGATTTACATTTCTGCATGACAGTGACTGTATGCCAGCCTGTAATCATGTTTTCAGTGCAAATTTTCTTTTTGATACTCTGGTAAGCCCACACATGAAACAATCGATTAAATCCTTTCAATGGCCGAAACTTACCAAATCAAACAATTATACTGATTCACTTGAATGAACCATGGGTCAATGATGAAAATTCTATCTTGTGTGATGGTGTGTTCCCAATTCAGTCTGCAACTACACTGGAAACTATGCGAGGATAGCCATTAAAGCTGAAGCAAACCATCTGATGGCATGTATCCATTTCTTTTTTTGTAAGTTAAGTTGATACGTGTCCGAACATTTTGACTTGTCCAGCTTTTAAACATGTCCAGTGGAATTCATGCTTAGTTGCAGTCTATAAGTAATGTCAAGAATATGTTTGTAGCACATGCAAGTGAATGAATCATGACATCACCATTATGTTAGAAGAAGTGCCATTTCGTGCCATACTCGCTTATTTTGGAAATCTACTCCAATGTGATTGTCCATAAATTAATGCAAAACATTGATACAACACTTTTCTTTATGACTGGTAACTGTCAGTACATAGAATTTATATTAAATAATAAAAGGGGAGCAAGATTTCTATACTGATTAGACCATCAGAATTTGCCGACAAATAATATTTGAACTCCAAACAACGGTCACATTGGAGGGGCAGGAGCTGCAGTTTATAGACATAGCAATGGAATCCGATGAAAAGAAAATACAATGACGGTGACAAACAAAACAACACAAAAAAAAGCATAAAAAGGTCAATGAAACGAGCACATGTTTGCAACCTCCTTACTTTCTCTAATTTCTGGTGTGTTGTCTTTGTCAAACATCCACATTTAAGACTGTTAAATGGGGAAAACAACAGAAGTGTCCCTATAAGAGTATGTGAAACAGTTTTTTACACAAAAGAAATGTACTTGATCCCAGACTAAACATGAGAATTAAGTGTGGGTTTGGGATAATAAACAACAAACAAAATGATGACAACTGTTTTCCCAGAGCAATCTGACAATACAAAATTGCACTTGTTGACCGGCTATGTGCATGCCTTCTTGGTTTTTAATGATAATCACCAAAATTTCTTTTTTACCGGTAATAAAAACCCAAACTGGCTCATCAGAACGAAAAACAGGAAAAACTGACCCCAAAACATATCATAAACAGATCTTTTTCTTTTTTTTAAAAGTTGTTTCTCCACACAATCTTTACTCCATGTTTATGAGCATGCACCAGATAAGCCAGAGATTCATGTGGCCTTTTACTTTCTTTTTATGAATTTGCTGAAGATTAAGGAGCTTTTTTCGGTTTTAGAATGAATTTTCTGCACACGTGCGCACATCTTAATTTCATAAGTACATCTGAAGATAAGCTAACAATTCACCGTTTTCTTTTATAGTTGAAACAGAATGAGTAATATATCAAAATGAATGAATGAATTACAATATAATCTCTAAGCAAAACATACAATGGAATTAAACGTATCAATCAACCACAGTTTATCAACGAAACACCCGATTCACTGAATGGCAGTGTTGTGACCCACTCTGACCTTCAAATTCAGGCATCGGCTGGGCGATGCTGGTAAAGGAGATCAATCACACTCTCATCAGCCAGAGTGGACGTGTCACCCAGGTCATGATCACCTCGGGCTATTTTACGTAGGATGCGCCGCATGATCTTTCCAGAGCGGGTCTTTGGCAAGGCTGGAGCATTCTGAAGAAAATCTGGCTGCGCAAAGGGACCAATCTTCACCCGAACTGCACAGAAAAACACAGAGAAACGCTTATTTAGAATTAAAAAAAAAGACTCTTGAGAACATGTCATGTTGTTTATAGGCCAGCTAACAAGGACTGACAACAAGCTGACTCGGAACTAAGCTCTCATTGAAAATGGGCTGAAATTCCAAACCAGAGATACTTCCTAAATGTCCTGTCTAAATCATCTTTTTCTTTCACAGTCAGAGAGGACACAACTTCTTATCTGACCTGCCCACCAGGCAGGAAGATAACATTTTTATCTGCCCCCAAGTGAAAACCATCTATATATCTATCTCAGATAATTTTAAATTCTACAAAACACGCAAAATGACACACACATAAGAAATCAATTACCTTTCATTTTGACACTTTGTAAGCAAGTAGTCATAACTAGTTGGCCTCTATGCTTCACTCTGATTGGTCCATGCCTTCTAAATGCTAATTTGAAATAGTAGTTTTTCATGATATGAAATCTTGGCAAATACTTGAGAACACTGTTCATGCCCTGGGTGCACATGGCACATACACCATCATGCCTGAAACAAGTGTTTGCCTTCTCTGGCCAGTCAGGATGCTGCCCATGTCTTACCATGGCAGTGCAGGTCATTCAGATCAAATGAAAAATACCAACAGTCTTTAAAAACAAAACATCACTGCAGGTCAAACATCTCAGTATTTGTAGATCTTTATGGAGTCTGCAACAGAATGTGTGTGCCTTCTGTTTTACAATTCCCAACATTCCATTAAATGCTTTAAAATGATAGGTTTGTAACATGACACGCATCATGGAACCACTTCCTCCTTCAGACGACGACGACAAATGTATAAGGAAACTGCTCATATGTAGCATGCACCGCACTGTCGGATCAGCAAACAAAACAAAGCAAATGAAAACGCAGAGAAAACACACAAAAGAACAAATGTTTAACATGTCACTTCACTGAACACAACTAAAGATTCAAATGAACATAATGATACTATTTTGGGGATTGTGGAAAAATGAACAATTTCTCTGGAATAACCTGATGTCAGTTTGAAAAGAACTGAATGTCACTCACAATATGACAGGGTCACAAAAATAAAAGAAACTAACATTGATTAAAGTTTGGAAAGAACAATTATACAAGCAAAGCACTGGTATTTTGCCATGCACAAATTCAGCTGTGTCAGCGGAAGTACTGTTTCTGGTACCATTTGTGTAAATAAACAGTCATCCAACACTTCCAAATAAACAACTATCCTAGACACCCTCAGCTGTGCCGAAGTATCCAACATCATCTTACAAATGTTTTTTTTTAAAAAGTCTGTCATATTCGACATGGTAAAGTTGCTAGCTTACCAGCTTACAATGTTCAGATTTCTATGTGTGAGACAGCTCAGATTCAAATTGAGCTTTTGCTGCAGAGGCGACATTTATGAATTCAATTCATTTGCGGGATTTGATACTTAAACCTTGAAAGGCCCTCTCTCCAACCAGCAATAAATGAACACCTGTTTCGGTTCAGGGAAGGTTAAGGCGACAGATGGAGTGGGTGTGCCCTGCTTCCATAATGCAGTGTCCTAGTTACTGCATCACAAACTGGCTATAGCTTCCAATCAGTTTGACATGGTATGATATATTTGATGAAAATTAAACATCTGTGAGTTTTCTTGTTTTCACAGATGAAAACTGTATGCTTGAGAACACATCCAACTTACCCAGATTCTTCAGTTCAGTTTTCAGGTGGTCAGTAAAGGCATGTCCCTGAAACAAACCATCAAATCATTTTAACTTTCTAAAAACAACAGTAAAGGCATGTCCCTGAAACAAACCATCAAATCATTTTAACTTTCTAAAAACAACAGGAAAGACATGTCCCTGAAACAAACCATCAAATCATTTTAACTTTCTAAAAACAACAGTAAAGGCATGTCCCTGAAACAAACCATCAAATCATTTTAACTTTCTAAAAACAACAGGAAAGACATGTCCCTGAAACAAACCATCAAATCATTTTAACTTTCTAAAAACAACAGTAAAGGCATGTCCTGAAACAAACCATCAAATCATTTTAACTTTCTAAAAACAACAGGAAAGACATGTCCCTGAAACAAACCATCAAATCATTTTAACTTTCTAAAAACAACAGTAAAGGCATGTCCCTGAAACAAACCATCAAATCATTTTAACTTTCTAAAAACAACAGTAAAGGCATGTCCCTGAAACAAACCATCAAATCATTTTAACTTTCTAAAAAAACAACAACAACAACAGTAAAGGCATGTCCCTGAAACAAACCACCAATTCCATTTTAACTTTCTAAAAACAACAAACAGCTTTACATTTACAGGGCTGTACAGACTTTGCTAAGGATTTCCTTTCATAGTTAAGAAAAAGGTTGAGTGGGTTTTTTTTTTTTCATATTTGACTCAAGTTTCTTTTTTTTTTTAATCTTAAATTTAAAACATTAGTCATAAAATCAATGCCAAAACTGTCCACAGAATTAACCCTTACACTGGTTATTTAACAAATTACTATAGGTATGCTGTCTGGTGAATTAACAGAAGGAAAGTTTGAAAAAAATAGCTACATTTGTATAATATGCATAATTTTTCAACTATTAGTATTTGCACATGACATGCAAATAGCAATTGTTAGTAACTGAATAAACAATAATATAACCAGAACTGGTGTGCTTGTGAATGTTTGATTAGGTGCTTACTTGTCTAGAATGTGAAAATAACAGGTGAAAACAGGTGGCACAAATAGTCCAGTCAATGATGTTCTACAGTATCCAGAAATAAGTTACAGCCTTTTTCAAAGGAAAGTCGGTGTGGATTATATCAAAAGTCAGTGTGGATTATATCAAAAGTCAGTGTGGATTATAGCAATCCTCCATGCATGTAATCCAGGTAAGAATGAATAAAGTACAGTTCAATTTTCACATTGAAATCACATGCTGATAGCACAAAAAAACCCAAAATGGTCACTATCCACAATAATTGTACTTCTTATTATACAAAACTCACACTGTATTTGTCTACATGATTACAGGTGTGCACAGGTAAGTACAGGTGAATTAATGTTAAAACGAATTATTGGTCACTGGCTTCATCCGGCAGATTGTTAAGTACACGTTTATTGTCCACACGAGAGTGGTTGATGTCAAAACAGCGTGGATGGCACAAAACACATCCCAAAGGTGTTGCACATGAATGTTGACTGCTTGCGTTTGCAACCATCAAGCTCACTATTCTTCTTGATGCATGCAACACAGTCACGAACTGGTTTCTTTCTCTTGGCTCCTTCCTTTGCAGAAATGTAAACAGCCGTACGTGTACCTATCAGTCTTTGAGGAGGGTTTTGGCACAATGAACAGTGAAAAAAAAATCGAAAGGTTTAGGATCACCTGGAAGCACTACATGAACTTTTTCTTCCCCACTGAATGGCATGTTGACAATCCCCTCTCCCTTATCACTCCAACCAGTCACTGTTCGAGTCGATCTCAAAATCATGACCACATGGTGCTTGATCGTGGCCGGAATAGCTCAGTGGTAGAGCGTTGGATTTGTAATCTTGGGGTTGCGGGTTCGAATCTCCGCCAGGCCGTTTCGGTACAGGGGTATTTTTCCCTTGCAGTTAACACTGGTTCTGACTCCATTCCCCATACAGTCCTTCGAATGAGACTACAAACCGAGGTTCCATGTGTGAACGCACACATAACACCTTGCACACACGTAAAATCCCATCACCAACTTTTGGAAGAGAAGGCCAGTTTGGCTGTTGGTATGGATGACAGGTTACACATAGCATGCACTTTCCCAAATTGGAGTATGGCCGACTTAATTGCGGGATTAAAAACGGTCATATACACAAAATTCTAAAGTACACATCTGACTTTATGTTACATTGTAATATTGATATTTATTTCTATACCAGAATTTCCTCAGAGCTTAATCTAGGATTTTGGAAAAAGGGGGGCAGTCCCCCCCTCATATCAAAAAAAGGGGGGCACTCCCCCCCCCCCCCCCCCCCCACAACCCCACGTTACATACCTCCTTCTTCTTCTTCTTCCGTTAGGCGGCCAACATCGTTATGTCGATGATTATGTCGCACTAAGGGAGGTTGCATTTGTGGCGCAGTAGTGAGGGAGTCAGTAAAAATAGGGGTGGGGGGGTGGGGGTGGGGGGCATTGGAGCAGGAGGCAGTAACTGGGGTGGGAGGTGGTGGAGAGGGGGGGGGCAGGGGGGACTTGAAGTTTGGTGTTTACAGGTGAGAGGCCAGCCTGGACTTGAAAGAGTCCAGCGACTTGGCCATCACGACCCTCTGAGGCAGTCTGTTCCATTCCGGGATAGTCCTTGGAAAGAATGACATCTGCCGGTATTTGGTTCTATGGGAAGGGATGTCGTAGCAGAGGGAGTTGTTCTTTCTGGAGCTCAGCCTGCTGCTGGTTGGCTTTGGCAGGTAGATGGAGTTGACGGAGATGTGTCCATGATGGTATTTAAAGAACATCTCCAGGCGAGCTCTCTGTCGTCGCTGTTGAGTGTGGGCCAGTCGAGGGATTCTAAGATGGAGTCAACGCATGAGGTTTGGTGGTAGGAGTTTGAGACCCATCTTGCTGCTCTGAGTTGAATTTTTTCGATGGCCTGGGTCTCAGTTGCAGTGTATGGGTCCCATACAGTGGCTGCATATTCAAGAATCAGACGGACAAGGGTTTTATACGCGGTTTCCTTCGTCCGCTTGTTGCCGATCTTGAGGTTGCGCCGGAGAAAGCCCAAGGTCTTATTGGCTTTACTGGTGATGGCATTGATATGGGATTCCCACTTCATGTCATCCTGGATGGTGACTCCCAGGTATGTTACGCTACTGACATTTTCAAGAATGTGCCCGTGAAGCTCATACGCTGGCGTGATCTTGCTCCGTTTGCGGGTGACGCTCAGCGTGGAGCACTTCTGAGGGTGGAATTCCATGAACCATTTCTTTTCCCAGATGGTGAGGGAGTTGAGATCTTCTTGCAACATCTTCTGATCTGCTTTCCTTTTGATGGTCCTGCTGCACATGGTGTCGTCTGCGAACAGTCGGACTTTTGACTTGATGCCGTCAGGGAGGTCGTTGACGTAGAGCAAGAAAAGGCATGGCCCAAGGACTGATCCTTGTGGGACTCCCGACTCCACAGGAACAATTCTTGCATGGCCCAAGGACTGATCCTTGTGGGACTCCCGACTCCACAGGAACAAAGTCAGATCTGGCTCCCTCAACTACAACAGCCTGCTGTCTGTCCTTGAGGAAGTTCTCAATCCATGCACTTGTGCGGCCTCCGATGCCGTAGCGACGCAATTTGTGGACAAGAAGGGCATGGTTGACTTTGTCAAAGGCCTTGGAGAAATCGAGGACAACGGTGTCCTCCTGGTTGCCTCTCTCAAGTTCTTCTGTCGTTTCGTCCACATACCCGAGGAGCTGAGTCTCACAGGACCGTCCGCTTCGGAAGCCGTGCTGCTCTGGGCAGAGGATGTTGTACGTCTCAAAGAAGGACATCAGATGGCTGGTGAAGATGTGCTCCATCAATTTGCAGGCTATGCAGGTGAGGGAGATGGGGCGGTAGTTGGCTGCCTGGTACCTTTCTCCTTTTTTGAACACAGGGGTGACATGGGCCAACTTCCAGTCTAGAGGCAGTACTCCAGTTTTATAGGAAATTCGGAAGAGCAAGGTAAAAGCTGGGGCTATCTCGTCTGCTACCATCTTCAGAAGTCTCGGGGTGATGCCATCAGGGCCTGGTGCTTTATTCGGGTCGAGATTCCGTAGCAGATTCTTCACTCCCTCTTCTGTGATGGAGATATCGTTACAGCCAGGATAGATAGGGAGATTAGATGGCGGTGGACAGCGTATTTCAAACTCCTCAGCAGGAACTGTATTTTGGGGGCTGAAGACAGAGCGGAACTGGCTATTGAGTAGCTGGGCTTGTTCCTTGGGGTCCGTAATTAGCTTTCCTGCATCCTTCAGTGGAGAGACGCCCACACATTCTGTTTTTCTTGTTTTGATATAGCTCCAGAACTTCTTCTTTGGGGTGGTTGGGCTTTCATTGCTGATCAGATCTTCAATATATCTCCAATAAGCACGGCGTAGTCGCTTCTGGATGAATCGCTTGAGCTCCTTAAACTTGGCCTGGAGGGCCTCGTTCCCAGATTTCTTGTACTGCTTATGGATCCTATCCCGCTTGCGTATCAGTCTCTTAGTCTCGTAGTCTACCCATGGGTGACTTGGTTTTGACCTGGCTTGCTTGTGAGGGACATGATCTTGTAGCAACTGGGTTAGGCCACTTCGAAGTTCCGTCCAGATATTTCCTACTTCGCTGCTTTCGTCATAGCTGGTCATGATGTGTTGGTTTAACTGCCTTGTTGCTTCTCTCAGTGGCTTCTCACACTCTTCTGTGTAGATGGGTATGAGCCGCTGAGGCTGGCGCTTCTTTGGCGGGTGGATATCCAGTTCCATGTACGCTGCATCATGGTCGGACAGTCCTGGAAGAATCTCTGTTCTAGGGACCAGGTTGGGATGGTTCGTGAGGAACAGGTCTAAAAAGTTCTCCCTCTAGTGGGCTCCTGTACCATCTGTTCCCATCCTAGGTCGTTGATGTCGTCCATAAATTTGCGATGGGTGTTCGGACTTGGGCATCCTTTCTTCAAAGTCTTGGTGGGCCAGTGCCATCTGGGCAGGTTAAAATCACCTCCAGCCACGACGATGGCGTTGTTTGTGAGTGAGGCACGGTGAGCTGATTCACTAAAAGCTTTCATGCTCTCGGCGTCTTCTGTATGCGGGTGGTAATAGCAGCAGACCAGCAAAGTTCGGCGTCCCTTCAGTTTGATTTTTGCCCAGACGATTTCGCAGTTCGTGATCAATTCTGGTTCTTCATATGAGGTCAGGTTTTCTGCGACAGCAATGAACACGCCTCCACCAGTCTGATCTTTTCTATCTCTGCGAAAGATACTGTAACCCCTTGGGAAGATTTCAGCATTGGTGTGTACTGGCGTCAGCCACGATTCAACTCCTAGGATGATGTCAGGTCTTGTGCTCTGGACAAGGTTGTTAAACTCAGCCACTTTGCCCACAATGGACTGGCAGTTCACAGTCAGGAAGCGGAGTGGCCTTCTACTGTGCTTGTCCTGCATGCTTGCTCTTGTTGGTGTGGACGCATGGAACGGGTGGAAGGAACTGTCAAGGTTTGAACTGGGAGATGAGTCAGCCACTGAGCTGGCTTGCTCAGAACCTATGCCGTGTAGGTCGAAAGCAACAGCACTGTAGTTGGCATTTGCACATATTACACAGTGCCAGGTGACGTCGCTTCTGCCAAGGAGGTTGTATGAATTGCTGGAGATGTGTTGGCATTTTGCGTGGAACCATTGTCCCGCAGGACTCACACGCTACTCCCATTTCGTCCCATCCAACAGAACGGTCGCATATGCCACAGGGATAACGGGTATCACTGTGGTCTCCGACCGGGGGGGGGGGGTGTCGTGTTCAGGTACGTTCGATACTCTTGGCGAGTCAACCGAGTTCGTAGCGGCATGGAGAGAATGGGTGTGTGACATAATGATAATGCACACTGTGGTTATATTCAGAATTATACGTTTCAAAGTGGCAGGTAACATTGGGGGAAACGAGAAAGACGATGGTAGTTCAGTCCGACATGGGCGCCGCCATGTTTGTATACATTGGTTGAGTACAGTTTGCCGAGTGCAACTTGATGTTAACATGCAACGTCGATGCGGCGGTGGGAAATAAGGTAAATTTGCTTACCTCTCGTCAGCAGGGGAAAAGGAAAAGGATGAATTTATAGGTTTACTTTGGACCGGGGCCGAAAAAATGATGAAGAAAGGTGGATATTCTTCAGAGCTCGCAAAAGGGCGACTTGTTCCTCGCGCATGCGCAACCTCCTCCACCTTTGTACACAGACTTCAACACACCTTGATCAAATCATCTAGATTAAACAACCACCTTGGGGCGACGTAAATACGTTTTGTTTCTTGTGTTTCAAACACAATTCACATCGCATCACACCGGTCTTCAGCTTAGGTATCCAGGGCCACTTCTTCAGCAAATCGTCTTGAAACCAGTGTTGCCTTGCACTGGCACTAATTTCGGGCTGCTTCTCCGAGCTTTTGGATGTAGTCGCGGTTTCTTCATGATCTTCTCCACCCTCGCATGGCAGAGAAGCTTTTTTTTTTTTTCACTTTTCCTCCACGAAAGTCGAAGTCGAATAGGGTGGGTGCACGCTTCATTTTGGAAAATATCCAATATGGCGCCTTAAACTCTCGCAACTTCTCGTCGGTGATCGAGCAGGAGATGAACGCCGCCAATTGGTTGATTTACACTAACAGCCAATGAAATATCATGAAATCGTTCACTCCTGCTCAGTCCTAGTTTCAGTTTTTCAAGCAGACGACAAACGAGCGCCCGCAACGATCAGTCAACAGGGCGGGCAGTTCTGCAAATGTGTGGGAGTCTGCCCGCGTTAAGACTCGATAATTGCGGGAAGGAACAGATTTTCAGGGGATTGTACCAATCCCGCGCTCTAGATTAAGCTCTGTTTCCTGCAGTACTTCCAACACCTCCTTGGGGGCACCTAAATGCTTCTTTTGATTACAAATACATTATGTTACAGAAAAGTGATAATGTAAATATTTTATCAACTGAAGTTCCTGAACATCTAGAAAACAGCTATCCAAATCATTTAAAAGTGTTTACATATGGGTCGGTAATGGAATCTCCAACAGTGGTTCTGGCTTTACAATACCAATTTTAAACGTCGGGAAATCACATTATTTAGGAAAGGGGTTTTCAATCTATACCTCAGAATTATATGCAGCACTAAAGGCTTTGACTTACATATATGATACACCAATTGCTTTCTACAAAATTCTATTGTGTGTTGATTCCAAATCTGTTTTACAATCACTAGAGCGTTGGGACTGCAAAGGTAGAAAAGATTTGCTTTTTGAAATAAAACATTTACTGCACTATTCCATAGCTCTAGACGTAAGAGTTGATTTTTGTTGGGTCCCATCTCACTGTAGTACAGTATAAAGTGGAATGAAATAGCAGTCTTGCAAAAGAAGGAGCAAATAGAAATGCTGAAAATTTATTAAACAATCCCTTAGATTTGTCCTCTTATGAATTAATCAAAATTATGGACAAATATATACAGAAGCAGAATTTTAGTCAAAAAATGGCTACTTCAACATCGTGCCCAAGGCACACTGTTTGATTAATTCATAAATTAATGCTGAATACTTGGAACATTAAATACTCTCATGGTATTACTTGTGCCTGCAGAGAAAACATTTCTGTGCATCATCTTTTGTTTGAATGCTCAGTGTTGACCTTGCTCTATCAGGAGAAAGGTATCGAGATGAATAATGAATAACTTTGATAATGTCAGTACTGTCTTATATGGTTCATATGTTGCTGAAATTGCCATGGTTATTTTGCAGTTACAGGTTGCAAATCTTTTTTTTTAATAAAGATCAACAATTCTGTGTACCACTAGGGTATTTCACTTATGTAAATGTGCATACATCAGATGTGATTTTGAAAGTACTAACATGGATGATAAGTTTAGAGTGCATTTAAAAAAAAGTAAGTGTCTAATATCATCTGGCGATGAAAAGACATTAAATAAACCATTGAACTGAACTGAACTGCAATCAATAGGTCAGCATGTCTTGCCTCATGAAAAAGACCGGACAGTTTGGCATTACCTGATGAAAACTATCAAATCCTGTGCATGCTGGATGGATTTTACAATCAGTACAGTATCCACAGTGTCTGCATTACAATCTGGCTGTAAGATAAATATGGCAAATGCAGCTAAAGGATGTATGGAAGATAAATGAAGAGGCAGAGAGAGAGAGAGAGAGAGAGAGAGAGAGAGTGAGCGAGCGAGCGAGAGACAGACCGACAGACAGAGAAGGACACTGAGAGGCAGAGAGAGACAGGCACACAGACAGAAAGACAGATAAACTCAGACCTTAGACTTGATACCTGAAGAATTACACCAGTGGATTTCTTTTTTTTTTTTTTAAATTGATATCCCCTTTATCCTTCCTTACCCTTCTCCCCTCCTCTCTCTCTCTTTCAGCATCTCTATAAGTGTAAATAATGTTATGTTATCAGTGCAGACCTGCCACATTTTGAGAAGGAAAAAGAGGGGCAGGGGTCTGGGGGCCAGCGTAGGCCTCCAGTGGGGTACAGGGCAACACCCCGTTGGGGGTCAGCTGAAGGGTTTTTAATGATTAGTGAGCAGAGAAGTACTCCAGAAAGCATAGAAATGCATGATTTTTTTTTAATCTTATTATTAATGTATTCAACAACAAATTTTCAACTTACAACTTACACAAATCAATCAGCAATGAAAAGCTAGAAAAAAAGCTACTGTGCATTCATTTTCATGTGTATGTTTCATAAATTTGAGACAAACATACACAGTGACATCACAGAGAGAGAGAGAAACAGAGAGATTGGAAGAGAGATTATGTATATTTTAGGCGATTTACAGAAATGTAAAAACAACCCAGTGATGGCATATACTGGTAATTATCGGTAAAAGACATATTTCAAATTGAATAATGAAAAAAAAGGCCTCTCAGTTCCAGGGATTGATAAATTTTCACTAGCACTGATAAATATTCTAAGGGAGGCCTTCGATTATTTCTTTTTTACTGGTTCATATTTTCTTTTGGACTAGTTCTGACAAAAACTGTGACCAGGTCCTATATTCATACGATCACTGCAAACACAAAAAACTTAACTTCATTTGTGGATTGTATGTCAGGAAGAGTTAGTGGTAATACGACACTCACCAGAATCAATCCATTCACAGGATTTGAATCTTCAGTTTCAGTTTCACTGACTTGGCAAAACATGGATAAACACTCTTGTAGTCCTCTTTCCGTTTCTGATTGTATTTTTTGTTCGCCTTTTCAGTCGCAACACGATCGCTTTTGTTTAGTCATTCAGCCATCTTCAAAGGAAGTGACCACGCTTTCGCTATTTTTGACAATAAAAATTCAGTGATGAATGTCCATCGAGACAGTAACCTTAACCGGTTTTGGCATCCCCAGATAGTATTGTGCCTATTGGCACAGTCTTGTGCAGAAGAGAAAAAAAATCGTTGCTTGACCGTTCTCAAAATATGGGAGTTTCGGCTATCGCAATTGGAGAGCAGGTTGAAGCCCAAAAAAGCGGAGTTTACCCAATGAAATCGGGGTGAATGGCAGTCTGTCAGTGGGTGCATTTGAATACTGAACCTATCTAGATAATGTCCAAAAAATGCATCACGAACTGTAATTTTGCATTCATCTTTTATTCAAATGAAGGTATGAAAATAAAATATAAACTGATTACCAGAATGTTGTGCAAGTTAAATTTCACCTCCAAACTGATGACATTCAATGGATCATTAACTGAACAGGACTAGAGCACTCAGTCAGTGGCTGAAACTACAACAGACTCAGATTTGTTTCTATTGCTAAAAAAAAACTCCTCTTAAACTAGTTTGGATATCTACTGTATGCACCTTTCCTTCATTGAAAAAAAAACCCAAAAAACAAACAACAACAACAACAAACACAAAAAACCAGCAACAACAACAAACAAACAAAAAAATAGGCCTACGCTAACATCTCTTGAACTCTTAATGTTCTCTCTCTCTCTCTGTGTTTGCTTTTCTCTCTCCTGCAATGTTAGCTAATGCTTTCTTTTGCTTGTTTCTCTCCTGCCAATAGAGTTAACAGTAAAATCAAACTTTTTTGCTGTCTCATCTTCAATGCAATATCGGAGGTATTGCACCCACGCTGCTCATTCCCACTCTCCATCCATTGCCACACCATGGCTTGTCCTCCCACAGCCCTGGCACCCACAATCCACAGGGAGCAAAAGACATCAAATTATCAGGCAACCCACCAGAACTCGACACTGCTGCTATAGTGGTTTTCAGTGGTGCCTTTTCTGATCCAACACACACAGGTCACAAACTACTAAACGCCCTACTGATGACAGTAATTGTTCACTCATACAGCCAGCAAGAGTGAGCTCTGTCCAACGACAGTCCCTAAGAACCTGTTGATAGTAGTGACCCTGACAGAACCTCATGAAGGGCACAGACATGCAGAGGAAATCAAACTGAGGACACCAAGAGAGCAGGGTGTGAATGGCCTGAGAATCTGTGGCATCTGTTTTTATGCTGATCTTGAGGAGGCATCTTTTTATGCCGATTTTGATGTGGAGGATGAGGATAGAATGTAAAAGCAAGAGTTCCTTCCCTTCTACATTAAAGGGGAGGGGACCCGATAGCTTAGATGAGGCTAGAAATAACACCACTTTGGTATTTATTCTACAAACACTACAGTTACTAATCAATTTTGTGATGCTTTGTCAACGAGACATGGAAATTAATAGATCACTTGTCTGCCAGTGCAAAATTTCACTGGATGAATGACACACAATCAGACTTTTTGAGACTGAATCGGACTATTTCTGGAGACTGATGCCTTGGTAAGTAACTGTAACTGTATGATAAAACACACTAGTGCAAAAAGAAAAAAAAAACTCATCCACCAGAGAAATATTCCTCATCCCTTGATCCCTTCCCTGCAATGACATAACCATACTTCTAAACACTTTCATGCTCCCACTTCTTTTCATACAAACAAATTCTACCAACAAGGAAACAATACGCATGAAAACAAAAAATAACGAAACTGCACCTTTCAGGATTACAAAGCAGTAATGCACCCAACAAACCACAAATAAAGGAAAAAAAAAAATAAACAGAAAAAACACACCCTAACTTACATCTTTCAGGGTCACAAAGCAGTAGATGCACTCGCCCTTGATGGCATGGGGGTGGGAGACAGAGGCGGCCTCGGCCACACTTTTGTGTTCAATCAAAGCGGACTCCACTTCAGCAGTCGACAGGAGGTGACCGGACACGTTCACCAAGTCGTCAATGCGGCCTGTGATCCAGATGTAGCCATCCTTGTCCCTGTGGGCTCCTGTCAACACATGGGGAAACGCACAATGACCTGGCTCAGCTTCTTGAGGTAAGCAGGGCTTGAAGGAAAGCCTGTATTCCATTCATGAAACAAGGAATGGCCTAACAAGAATTACACACATTACAGTTAAGTCCACCCTCCATATGCTGTGGAAAGGCTGAAAGACATATGTCTATTGCAAATTGGTAGACTCAAACTCCATGATAAATGTCATTCCAGCCTGTGTTTACTAAACATCCAACATTTACCCCCTTCCACACACAAACTAATACAGAGAGAAAAAACCCCAGAACAGGGTGAAGTGGAAGAAAGGTTAAGGGTAAGGCATAAGGGTGGAGGTGGGAAGCAGAGGTGGATCTTTAATGCTAATAAGATTAGACTCTAACACTGAGCGAGCCACCAGTGAAAAATCGATAACACAGTTTGGTAAGGTAAGGTAATGTTGCTTATAGTCCAGCCGATCGCAAAGGGCCACATCAGAGCTGTCACCGCGATGACACAGTTGACATTGTCCTTCAATTATGCCGGCCGTGCACTCAAATGTTGTTCCCAACTCTCTGGCATTTGAATATGACGTCATCAGAAGGGCACAACAGTCCTGTCTGTAATAGGTCTCTGATAGATCTGTGTACCCGTAATACTACGACAGTGTGTATGTCAAATGTTTGTATGTGAAGGTGGAAGTGGAGGGGGAGGGAAGGGTGGAGAGAAGAAAAAAAAGTCTTGTTTCTAACAAATAACACAGCCATGTAAAAGAAAGATAGTACACATATGTGTGCATGTGATTGTGTACAAGTATGCAGTAGAAAAAGGGAAAGATCAAAGAGAAAGTGAATGGGGTGCGAACAAAAAGACGCACAACACACAGACAGATAGAAAAAGGATCAAAACACAGAAAGGACAAAGAAACAAATAACACAGGTCAATAAACATACATACACAACCTTATGCAAAGACATAAAAAGAAATAGGAATGAAAAAAAGAAAGAAGAAAGAAAGGTCGAGTCAAATTGTTGTTTTTTTTTTCCGCTCAACTTACCGCCCTCTGTCCGTTTCTCTTCCCCACCTAAAACATGTTTTTTCTTTCTTTCCTTGTTCTTCGTATCAATGTAATCTCAAGAAAAAGTTTTGAAGATAGACATCCAGAGAATTAAATGATCAAACTTAGGAGAAGAGGTAAGGGCAGTAGGGGGAGGGGAGTAGGATAGAAAGGGAGTGGGGGTGTAACTGACAGATACATGGACATGAATACAGATAATGAAACAACACTCTTGTATATATGACATGCAGATGAAACCGGATGCACACTGCACACTCGGCAACTATTCAAGAATCTTTTACTCATTGATAAAACCTCTGTAACTGACAATCACTTTCTTTAAGCTCTTTTGTATGTCTCTGTACACCTAAAGAATCTCTGACAAAACAAATTTGTAACACATATATGCAAGCACACACAAAAATGCCTTCATACTCAGAAAAAAAAAGAAAAAGAAAAAGACATTATTGTCACATTACCATCCCCAGTGCAGTAATAGCCCGGAAACTTCTTGAAGTATGTTGTCTCAAACCTCACTTGATTTTCCCACACTGTTCGCATGATGCCTGGCCATGGCTGCTGGAACACCTGAGAACACATCAAAAGTTTGCACAATGTATTTTCACTCTTCTTTTTGTGTTGATTACAGCCCAGCCAATCACATTGGGGTAGGCAGAAGGACTGTTACAAAGTCGAATTTGATTCCATATGAGCATGTTCAAAAAACAAAAACAAAATTAAAACAAGATTAAAGCTAAAGCTGATCCACTTTCCACAAAATCTTGGATGTAATGAACATTATTTACTTCTTTTAGATACTAAACAACTATATTTAGTGGAATTTCTCTGAAAAAGATCTTCCTGAAGCTGTTCATAATCATCCAAAATGGCTTCTCCTGAAGGACTTATCCTGATGTACTCCATAATACATGTAGCTTCAAATGCACTGTCCAAGTTGGGTGTAGTATTAAGCCAATAGCTGGTTTGCGTACATAAATGTCACAATTAGTCCTCTCCTCAGCCAATGGGCTTTGCTGAAAGTAGCCATGACCTTTCTAAAACCCATCTCTCCTGCTTTCTATGATAGAAGAGCTCTGCTTTTGATCACATGACTGACAAATACGGGAGAGTTGTAGTGTCCCTCGTAAGCAGTTTTTTAGACTGACGCTGAAGGGCGGAAAGAAGTGAATTAGGACTTTAAAAATTAATGGTACTGGTGATAACAGTCCAGTTATCGGCTCTGAGTTTCCCATAATGTGGTCGACTATCATGTGGAGTTAGATTATCAAGTCCAGATCATTCACATAAATCTTTGCTGTCCAAAGCGAATAATAATTCAATCACTACTTCACTCACGGGACAAGAGTCAACACACTGCCTTGGCTGAACAAATTTGAAGTACTGAACCTACTGTGTCAATCGCGATTAGACTGTGCTTATTTATCGGCATTGAGATCATCATTGCACAGTCAATTAACATCTTGAATCAGATCTTCAAAGTTTAATCTTTCAAATTCACCTTAAATGTCCAAATCAAGCAGCAATTTGATCACTTCTCCATGCACGGGCTGACACAGGCTAGTTGTCTGTCAACAAAAGTGAATGTCGATCATATTGGCTTGAAGCCAATTCAAACCAATGAAATCATAGGAAAATCTTTACTGCTGATAACAATATGTATCAAAGCATTTGACTGTCCCTTCCAGCTTGCAAGGCAAGCAACTAATGGCCATCAGTTTTGGGCATGTGATGACATAGCGCCCTTGCTGTCAAGATCCTGAAACTGCACAGGACTCTTGGTATGTCTTTGCCATACCTGTCAGGTTTTGAGCATCTACAGTCAACACATGCATTCTCAAATAGGACCATGCTTTAAACACTCATCTGAAGGATACGGAGGAGGAGGGTCGAGTCTGTAAAGATCTGATTTAAAAAGAAATCTCTTCTGGACTGGTTTCTCAAGCACAAACTGAACCAAATGGACAAATCTGTGAAGAAGACACAATGACAGAAAAGGGACAAAACACATCTCCAAACACAACTTGCTGCATTCGGAGACAAAAGTCACCTGTGTGGGTTTTTTAAAAATTTCATCCACATACCCATATGTAAAGCTGTTCATTCAATTCTATTATCAAATCCTCATCTAAACTGTTTTTTGTACATGCTGAAGAAGAAACTCTTACTCACCAGATACCCTTCCCTTGTATCTGTGATTTCCTGTCCATCCTCTGACAGAATGACTGGCTTGATTCCAAAGAACGGAAATGTCTGCACACACACACACACACACAAACAAAACCAGAGTTGCTGTGACAGATTTATAAAGAAATGAAGAGTTATCAAACAAACTAAAATTAAAGTAACAAAAAAAAATCAAAACAAAAGAGAAAAAAAAAGAAGATAAAACATAAAATACAATGAGTTTTTGCAACAGGACAAAACTTATTCATAAAAAATGCTGTACTCAAACACAAGAAACAAAGCAAATCTTGAAATGCATGTACCTAAACACAACAATGACTCACTTCAATTTCAAGCATGTAAAACATTACATCTTTTATACAATGTTTCACTATTCAATAACAACTGTGGCAGTGCATGAAAAAGAAACAGGTATAACATATTTTTGGCATAAACTGAGATTCTGAGTCTACATTGTGTAACAGAAATCGCTGAACAAAACACATCTAGGTAAAATACTGACACTTTACTCATGTTATTGATTTCGCTAAGGCTCAGCACAGCTTTTGGTAAATGCGTACTTTTGGCATTCATGAGCCCCACTACCCAGACATTGATTTCATTTTCTTTTCTAAACTTTATTTTCTTTAATTTTTCAATCTCTTATGGCTTAGCAGTTGTGTTATGTAAATGGGCTAGTCAGTTCATTTATGTCTTCTTCATGAAGTGAAATATGCCAAGGAAGACCAACAATGTTTGCTACGCAAAATTCACTTGATATGTTTGGGAAATAACAAGAACGAATAGGCACAACCATGAAACTGTTCAAAACAGGCACTTACTGCAGAACCAGGCTTGGTAGGGGTGGCTCCTGGAAGCGGAGTGATAACATGACCACCCTGACCAACACATTAAAGATCACATAAGCACCAATATTTACATGCACACACACATGCACAAGCACACACACATGCACAGCACACACACATTATCTATAACTGTGTCCATAACTAAACTTAATGGCAAGTGTGTGGATTTGGCTTTTATAATGATTCTGATTTGGACAGCCGAAACATCTATAAAGGCATCATGGAATCATTCTGCATTTTTCACAGTCTGAGGAGAATGGAAACCATACATAAATTAGGCAAAATGCAAACACACACACAAAACAATGCGTACAGTAACGCTCACTGAATACACTCCAGGAAACGGCTAAGTGATTTGTCAATAAACTTAATACTTCCTTGACTGCAGTCCACATGCTTTTCTACAATGTAAAACAGTCTTCCTGCACTTGTTCTCCCTCACTGTTGAACCGTTTCAGAAATAGTAGTCTGGTTTTAACCGAATATGACCCAACAAATTTCAAACTGACAACAATCACAGATATTCTCCAGTGTTTAATCCTTCCCCAAATATGTGTCAAAAAGAAATCATAAAAAAGTTAAGAAACAGAACATGAGAAAATAATGTGGAAGGAAAGAAAGAGAGGAAGGGAGGGAGGGGAAAAGGAGGAGGATGAAGGAATGATTTGATAAAAAAAAATCTTCTCTAACATAAAACTATATATATATATAATATATATATATATGTTGAGCACCTTCAGATTTTTAAAGAACACTTTTATATTGTTCATATATATATATAATATATATATATACATATATATATATATCTATCTATATATATAATATATATATATATATCTAGAGAGAGAAAGAGAGAGAGAGAGAGAGAGAGAGAGAGAGAGAGAGAGAGAGAGAGAGACAGACAGACAGAGAAAAAATGTTGCTAAAAGACCAGCTGGCTTCAAAGGGCCATATCAGGGCTGTCACCTTGCTGAAGTTGACTCTCAAAATAGACTGAAAAAACAAACACACAAACAAGCCCACAAACATACAACTCACTAAAACAGATTTTCTAGAAACACACCAGAATTTCATCAAAATCCTTTCTTTCATAAAATCTTAGATCAGATGAAAAACGTTCAGCTCTTTCAGAAACTTGAAAATCACAACAGGTTGGACATCTCTGAACAAGACATTGATGGAATCTGCGTTTAAGTGCTTTTGTCTGACATCATGTAAGTCCCAATACTCTGTAAGAACATGTTTTGTAGCAAGTGGTACATCACATGGAATTGCACCACAGAGCTTTTTCACCTTTTAAAGATAAAAATGGGAGAAAAAGGAGTGGCCTGTGCACGAACAACACAAGAGTGTTTCTTCCTTACGCCCGCCCATGGCACACAGAAAAACTCGTTTGACTTGGAAGAATTCATTATCCATCGACAAGTTCCATGCCAGAGGCCTTTGGCACACACCTGAGCTTTGGGTTTCAGATCAGAGTGAGGGATAAAGAATCTGCTAAACTCGTAATTTGTGGTACTCTTGACAAGTTGATCAACCCGTTCATTGCCTCAAAATCCAACATGACCAGGAACCCAAGCAAAAACTATGTTGTATCTATCAGATTTTAAATGTGTACAGTTCAAACAATTTCAGCAGCTTTTGATACTTGAGGTTACAGCCAGCAATACCTCTGAAGTAAAAAGGGAATTTGTCAGAAGGAAGAGGCTTTTCTGTTTTCATTTACAGACCATTTGAAGAGCCAGGACCAAGACTGTCAGTTCAGCAGTGTTGAGGGAGCTGCAAAAAGCAGCAGAGATAACTCCCTCTTCAGATTTGGAACCATCAGCAAATACACTTTGGAAGAATGGAAATTTAGAACAAAGTTAAGTGAAAAATGTCTTGTATGCCAAAAAGCTGGTGGAATATTTGCAATATGAGGCCTTATCAAAGTGGATCTTCAGGGTGTGTAAAGTACATGATGGATCATCAGGAAATTTGGATGAATTACACAAGACTCCAAGGTCCTCATTGTTCAAATATGGAAGAACACGAATTCCCAAGGATGGAACATAACTGGGGTGGTCTTCCTATTTCTCGAGGAACCTCTGATTAAAAACACAGTCATAAGCTGGGATTTGGGGTTCAGAGAAGAGGTTCAAACAAAAGTTCAGAGAAATTTCAGCTGATGGATGGAGAGGGTTGGTTTCCCTGCTTCAGCATACACACCGTATACAGGAGTGCTGCGGAATGCACCCAGACTGAGCCCTTGATGGTGGGTGGGATTTATGTTTTCAAGTAGGAAGGACTGGCAGAATTGTAGACAACAAAGCCATAATCTACTTTGGAGCAGATCAGAGCCCGGTAAAAATGGAGTGGAGTTTTCTTATCCACATCCCATACCGTTAAGTGCCACAGTCTAAAAATGTTCACTGCTTTCTGACAAGAAGTTTTCATATTTTGGATGTGACATTTAAAGTTATTTTTAATTGAAGATAACTCCCAGAAATCTGAATTAAGGGTCAGCAAAGAACTGTTGAAAGTTGTGAAAGTGGACAAACTGAGTTTTGGTGCCTGAAAAAGTAAACCTGTTTTCCTTGGCTAACTATCTGATCTTCTCCATTCAAAATTAATGTCAATGTTGTAGCTAACCATTTAATTCTGCTAGGCAATTTGGTGTTGTAAGCAGCATTCGTCTGGAGTTATGAGCCTGTAACTATTTCATCATGGGAGCAAGAGTTACCTTGTTTGTTATTCAAGCTGTTTACAGTCCAGTCACCTACAAAGCAAGATTGTCATCTCATCAAAGTCAGTTGCCTACACTGTTGTTACTAAAACAAACAAACAAACAAAAAAACTCCTACTAACTCTCATTCAAGCAGATTTTCTTAAACTGGCAAAAACTGCTCACAAATCTTTCTTTCATAAAACCTTACATGATGAAAAATAATCATCTCTTTCTGGAACTAAGAAATAACATCAAGAGGAAGATATCTGAACAAGGCTTTTATGAAGTCTGCTTGAAAGTGTTTATGTCTGACATCGTTTAAATCCAACAGACTTCTTTTTATTGTTAATGGTTTATCACATGGAAAACATCACAGAGCTCCTTCACCTTTTAAAAGATACAACTGGGTGTATAACGAGTGGCCTGTGTGCATTTGGCACAAAATATCTTCTTTAAGGCAGATGTAAAAACTTTAAGGTCTGGACGGAGTTGAAAGTTTTGATATCTGTCTGCATATTCCAGTCCTCTTGATAGAGGTCAGATAATCAAATGACAGAAAAAGAATAAAACAATGAAGAACAGAAGAAATAAGAAGAACGGCATAGGAACAAAGAGAAAATGGAAAAGGTTACTGATTAAACAGAGAAGGGAAACACACCCACCACCTACCCACCCACTCACACACGCTCTCTCTCTTTCTCTCTCACACACACACACCAGAAAGATGGGAGACCGACTGCTCTCCTGCAAAAAGATGAACAAGAAATATGCGTACCGTTTCAGTCTGCCAAAAGGTGTCCACGACAGCGCACCTGGATTCACCAACCACATGATAGTACCACAACCAGGCCTCTGGGTTGATGGGCTCCCCAACCGTGCCCAGCACACGCAGCGATGAACGGTCATACCGGGTGCAGACCACATCTATTATCCAACTGGCACTAACATACATCTACACAAACCCACTACTGCCAAAAGCTCACATGAATGTCATGGGCGACACTTGAAACAGAAATATCCATACTCCTCAACTGAAACGCATGTAGGTAGAGGTAATCGTATTGTCCATCCAGGATTTCTATGGTCTGCCTCTGCAACACACACCCTCCAGTGTGCATTGTGGACTGAGTGTGACTGATAGTCATGGCAATACATACCCATACCAGGCAAGCTTACAGCCTTTGATCACTGCCAGGTAAGATTCTTGTCTGTCAGTGTATATGCTGACTTGCTGCCGGGCAGAGTAAATTTGTCTGATTTTATCCACATGAAGTGCAGGGAACCTGTCTGAACCATTTATTCCTTGGATACCCAATTTTTCATTTCATGTATGCCATCATGTCTATATTTCACATCCATGTGGATGAATATAATCGATGACTTGACAGAGTTTTGTCATTGGGAAGCTATGGGACTGGTTTTCCTGATTCACATCAACACAGACATTCACACAACTTTGTGGTTCTGCATACACCAATGAAAGCAGCTTAACTGCAAGCACCAAAGTACTCTATACAAAAAATGTTCTTTTTTTTCTAAAGAACAATATGTACACTGAATGTAAAGAAAGCAGAAAACTGCTGAACTGATTGATACAGTGTGTTGTCACATCACTCAAACATTAAAGTAATTATCTTCACCTAATATGTGCAAGCAGAATAAATCATGCATTAGAGCCTAATCCAGCTGAGTATAACAAATTAGAGATTCAAAGTGCCTTACTTGACAGTTCTGATACTTGCAGGCTAATCTCTGCAAGCATGAATTGGTGTGTGGACCATTAAGGTTTAGTGGACAACAGAGGATACTGAATCATTATTCACTCCCTGCTCTCAAGCCCAGTCGCGTTGTTGACAGCCCCGATGACCATGCACGCCAAACGATGGCTGATCTGTGCTCTCACACTCTGTCAAAAGCAAAACTGCTTCAGTCCTGAAGTATCTCTATTTCTTCCGTGAAACAATGTCATGGTAATCCTCTTTTCTGTTTTCATGTCCTGAGCAGGAAAAATCAATCTATGTGCATTCATAGGAAATGCCTGCCAAAATTTTGCAAGAAACTTTCAGCAACGGAGCAAAGGAAAGGCAAGGCATGTGATCCATATCGCAATGTCTTCAACAAATCTGCACAAGTACTACAAGCTACATACCACCAGTATCTTCAGGACATGTGAATTCACCACAAGACATATGCAAAAATTTTACATGAAATAGATAATGGCAAACTTTAACACTATTTTTGCAGCAGTTAAGGTAACTGATGTTGCGACATGTGTCCCTAATCAATCTTTGTTCCTGGTTCTTAAGATGTGTGTCCTTGGACCCTGCAGAGGGGAACAGGCAGCCCTGAAGAAGTCACAGACAAAAACTGATAAGGCATTCAGAGCTTGGGATGTAAACCTACTGTGCATGTGGGGTGCTTGCTTCTGTGTAGACATATATCATTTAGTACACATGCATGCAGCAACAACTTGAGAGTTTAGAAAGGGGACTTACTTTTTGACAAATTCATCCCCGGACTTCATTAGAGAGCGGATAGCTGTGGGAGCGGTGTAGAACTTGGTCACTTTGTATTTCTCCACAATGGACCAGAATCGTCCAGCGTCTGGGTAAAATGGCACACCCTCAAACTGTTGGTGAACCAGAAAAAAAAAGCTGACTTACAAGTCAGAAAAAAAAGTTCAAATGAAATTTCTTTGAAAATTTCCCTACACACTCTGTGTGTGTGTGTGTGTGCGCGCGCATGCGAGCGAGCCTGCATGCGTGCGTGCGTGTGTGTGTGCACGCATGCGTGTGTGCGAGTGTGTATTTTGTATGTGTGTGTGTGCATGCGTATATGAATGAGCATGTGTGTATAAGCGTGTGCATGTGTGTGAAGGGGCAGGGACAGGAATACAAAGAAACCCATTTGTTAAGTTGTTTTCCTACACATAGGGCACTACGATGTTATCTAACTTTTTCTACCAATGCTTTGTTGGTCTTTGAAAACTTTGTCACTCTATCAAAGTTTACCACTGTGATTGCACAGTTGAGAGCATCATGGTCTCATAGCCATTTGTTTCTTGCAAATACTTCACACTTTCGAATTATACTGATCATCATAATGAGCAAATCTAGCTCATATGTATCCAAAAGCTCTACTTCATAAACATAAAAACCATCATTTTATAGAATTTAATACTGTATCCATGGTCAGACCCTTTTATCTAATTTACCCATCCAAGGAATCAAATGTTGTTACTCTTAGTAAATCACCCAGTCTTCAATTATCCTGATCTGCATGGCCGTTTGTTGTCTGAAATAGTACTCTCTCTCTCTGTGTGTGTGTGTGTGTGTGTGTGAGAGAGAGAGAGAAGAAAGAGAAAGAGAGAAGAGAAGAGTAAAGAGAGAGAGAGAGAGAAAGAAGAGAAGAGAAGAGAGAGAGAGAGAGAGAGAGAGAGAGAGAGACAGAGACAGAGAGAGAGAGCAAGAGAGAAAGAAGATGTGTGACTGTATGTGTGTGAAGGAGCTGAGCGGTACCTGTTCTGATCTAACACAGGCAGAATACCACCTACCACACCCCCCCTTACCGACAACAGTTACTGCTTAGTCATGAAGTCAATACGAGTGTCCCCCTCAAAGGATGCCACCACTTCCATCCAACTACCATCCCCATCAACATGCTAATACTAGCGACCCTGAAATGAACCCACCAAGGGAACAGACTTGGTGAGGAAACCGAAGCTGAGGTGACCATGACAGCAGGGCATGAAGGGCCACAGAATTTGAGAGTTCTTTTTATGCTGACTGATGAGGATGAGAATGAAGATGATGATGTAACTGAACTCTATTCTGGTCTAAGACTGCATGACAGACAGAGTTGTACTGTATGCTTGATGAGAATGAAGATGATGATGCGACAGAATTCTATTCTGGTTTAAGACTGCATGATGGACAGAGTTGTACTGTATGCTTGATGAGAATGATGAAGATGATGCGACAGAATTCTATTCTGGTCTAAGACTGCATGACAGACAGAACTGTACTCTACGCTTGATGAGAATGATGAAGATGATGCGACAGAATTCTATTCTGGTCTAAGACTGCATGATGGACAGAGTTGTACTCTATGTTTACTTCCATAGTATATACCGACATCAACCAAGCCCAAGAGATGCAATACTCGGAGATGCATCCATTATGTGGGTGAAACTTGACTGTGCGGTTCCAGACTTCCCAGCTGAGCTCATAGCAAACTCAACTCTGGGTGGAAGCTGGTGTGACCAGCAGTTGGTTCGTTCAACTTTATCACTGAAAATACATTGTCTGAAAAATACATTCCCCCCCCCCCCCCCCCCCCCCCCCAAGATAGCAAAAAGACAGAATCATTCACACTCACAATGACACCGGTGGCTCCATTGGCCAGTGGTCCATAGCAGATGTAAGTGTGTCCAGTAATCCAGCCCACATCTGCTGTGCACCAGTAGATGTCATCTGGCTGATAGTCAAAGGAGTACTTGAAAGTTGTGGCGGAGTACAGCATGTAGCCTCCTATCGTATGCATCACGCCTTTGGGCTTGCCTGTGGAGCCACTGAAACCAGGTGTGTTGTGCTGTGTCAGACCTGTACATCTCCAATCTGCTGTTGTCGTGTTCCTCATTAAAGACCGTCTTCAAAATATTTGACAAATGCTTTTGTTCAGGACATTTTTACACTGAAAACACTCCCTCCCCTTCTTCTCCACCCATGTTACCTGGTATACAGCATGAAAAGGGGATCCTCGGCATCCAGCCACACTGGATTACAGGTGGTGTCAGCAGTGGCCATCAGCTCATGCCACCAGACGTCCCGCCCATCCTTCCAGTTCAACTGCACAATGTGGAACACCATACATATAACAGGACCCGTCAATAACCTCAAATCCAAAAAAACAATTGTCATAAGTGAGCCAAGTCTCATTTGGTGGTCAACCTAGTACATGTTCAAAAACAAAAGTTTGTGCCTCAATTCAACCAGTGATTGGTACTGACTATTTGATTTATGCTTGTACACTTTCTTAAATGGTATTCTTCTGGCTGTGGCAGTTACTGCACATAATTATCACATTCATCTTTTCCTTGCTAACTCTGTGGAGAGTCCTTTGTGTACCCACTGGGGAATGATGTTTACATGGTTCCCACAGTTACCATGGTTGTGTGCCAGGCAAGGCTTGGGTCTCTGGAAATGTTTTCCTTGTCCATTCTTTTTTTGTTTTGTCTTTTTTCTAACCTCCCTCTGACTCCCTTCGTCAACAGTTCCTTGAAGAACTGTTTCAGCATGGCCACTGGATCTTATTACATGGCACTGTATCTTGTTGCACAATCCTATCAATGTGTTTTTCTATTCTCAGCTGTAGTCAGTAGATCTTCATATTGTCCAATGTGCTTGACAATTTGATGAACTTGTTGCATGGTGATAGATCAGTGTACCTTGCCGGATCTGCTGTGAGAGTTCATACCTTGCATGCACGTACAACATGCCAGCACAGACAGAGCCTGATCATGTGTTTCATGGAGATATAAATGTCTGTCTGTACGGAATTTAGTCTGGACACCGATGCAGTAGTCTTTACTGCCCATGAGACGATTTCAGGTCTGGACCCTTCGCATTACTCTTCCCAAAATAGCCATTTTCAATAATCTGAGTGATTTCCTTTTAAGAATATATCAAGCATTTGGGATTGAAGCAACGACGGGCATATGAATATACTGCTTTCTGTGTCCTAATTTAAGTTCCATATATCAGATCAGCTCTCAATGAGTCGCAAGGCATGTGAAAAGTGGAAAGTCACATGTGTTCCACAATTCAAAAATCAACAGGTGGAAATGTAAGAGGCACATTCTATGGAGGCCAGAAACTGAAATTTGATAATTTCCACAGATCTGAGTGTATCTTAGCCTTAGGGTTAAAAAAAAAACAACCCACATAATCCTTCATCTTTAGATAACTCACTCTGGAGCAAACTTTTACTCATGTGGCTTTCATGGACTGACTCAAATTAGAATGAATCAATGAACGCCCATCATACACCCAAGTTTTGAAGGCCAACTGTTATACACACTATCAGTTCTGTGACAAAGATTTCTCAAAATTTTGCAGTTTCTGCTGGCACCAAATCCAATTCATGACGATGGGTTGCCATCCAATGGATTAGACAATCATCATAGAAAATTAAATAAATATCTGCCTATCCTGCGTGATGTTCACAGCAAAGTCACAATTGCGAGCCTGATTGGTCACTCAGGGTTCCCAGGTGATGGGCATGAGGCCAAAAAAGGACCTTTAAAGGACTTTAAAAGGACCTCAAATCAGTTTAAAAGGACCTTTACCAACATGGAGGGAGGGGGGTAGACAAGGCGGGAAAAGGAATCTATCCTGTAAATGTTACTCAAGAACTCAGCATATAGCTCTTCCCCAAGCTGTTTGTTATGTTCGCATGTTCGCAATCCGTCATGTTATGTACCTATATTTATTTGGGTAATAATATTTTCATCATTATTGCCCCACTCTTTTAATGAATTTCTATAAAGGGAACATTTTAACATAGATAGCATGAGCGAAAATGTTAAGTCAGCTATATGCCGCGAACATTAGCACCGCGTCTGCACTGTGGAAGCCGTGACGTCAAAAAAGCTGGACTGCAGCAACGCACCAGCAGAAGACACAAGCCACTGCCCGCAGCTTCGCGTCGTCTGCTAGCTAAGCTTACTAAACAGAAAGCCCACTGATAGGCCTAGCGTTATAGGCCTGCCTACCGCGTTTCAGACGATCGCGTCGGCATCTGTCAACTCTTTGCAACTTGCAAAAGTACGGTTTGGGTTGTGGAAGATGCATCGGTTTCGTTTTCAAGCCTCCTTCTCTTGAAAAAACAGGACTTAACAGCACCTTTCAAAATTAAAAGGACCTCCTCATGAGTTAAAAGGACCAACTTGCTGAATCAAAGGACTTTAAAGGCTTTTGACAAAAATCCCATTTATAAGGACTTCAAAGGACCCTACGAACGCTGTCACTTATAGTGAGAGAGTTGCCACATAAGATAAGATAAGATAATGTTGCTTATAGCCCAGCCGACCGCAAAGGGCCACATCAGGGCTGTCACCACGTTAAAATCAACTTACCAGTCAAAAAAAAAAAAAAAAACAACTAAAAAACACTCACACATCTCTTTCAATGACATCGTCCAGAAACGCACCAGAAACTTTGTTAAAAATCTTTCTGCCGTAAAATCTTAAATCAGATGAAAAATGTTAATCTCCTCTCAAAAACTCAAGGATCATGTCAGGCGGGACATCCCTGAACAGGATCTTCATGGACTCCGCTGTAAAATGTTTGTGTCTCACATCGTGCAAGTCCCAACACTCTAAAAGAACATGTTTCATTGTGAGTGGCGCATGACATGGAATGCACCACGGAGCTTCTTCACTCTTTAAAAGGTACAAATGGGTAAAATACGAATGGCCGGTGTGCAGCCGGCACAGAACCGTTTCCTCTTTACGACCACCTGACGTAGATGGGAGGAAGTCCTTAAGGTTTGGACGGATCTGAAAGAGTTTGTTACTCGTCTGTGTGTTCCAATCCTCCTGCCAGAGGTCTCTCACATAATCATTAATTTTGGGTTTCACATCTGAGCAAGGGATATAAATGTTGGACAGTTTCTCTCTTGTGGCGTTCTTGGCTAAACGATCAACCATTTCGTTCCCGCCGATGCCAACATGACCAGGAACCCAAGCAAGAGTAATGTTGTAACCGTCCACTTTCAACTTGCTAAAAAGTTCAAAGAAATGCAAAAGTTCTGGATGCTGAAGGTTGCGGCCAGCTATGGCTTCCAAAGCTGACAGCGAATCCGACAGAACCAGAAAGTCCCTCTTTGAAGAATGTGAGATTATCTTCAAAGCCAGAACCAGAGCAGTAAGTTCAGCAGAATAGACAGAAGCATCTGAATGTATATGTTCCAACAGTATCTGAGAAGGAGCCCCAGGGCAGTAGGCTGCACAGGCCACTCCATCCTCAGACTTGGAACCGTCAGTGAAAACTTTTTGATAGGATGGGAATTTCGAACAGAGGTCAGCATACAATGCCTTGTACGCCAGAGAGCTGGTAGACTCTTTGCGAAAAGCTGCAAGATCGAAACGAATCTCCGTGTGAAAAAGGTCCCACGGAGGTTGATCCGAAACTTGGAAAAATCCGACACAGCTCCTAGGTCTAGACCTGCATTCTGCACATGAGGCCGCATACGAAGACCAAACGGCGGAATACATTTCGGGTTGTTTTCAAACTTACTTTGGAACGGAGGGTCAAAGACACAGTCATAGGCAGGATTCTGCGGTTCTGAGAACAGTCGGATAAAATAATTCAAAGACAGTTTCAGCCTGCGGTTGGACAATGAAGGTTCACCCGCCTCTGCGTACAGGCTGTACACAGGAGTGGTGCGGAACGCTCCAAGACAGAGACGAAGCCCTTGATGGTGGATAGGGTCCAAGAGTTTGAGGTAAGACGATCTTGCGGAGCCGTAGACAGCACAACCGTAGTCCAGTTTGGAACGGACCAAGGCTCTGTAGAGGTGCAGCAAAGTTTTCTTATCAGCGCCCCAGTCGGTGTGCGCTACGACCCGCAGAATATTCAGTGCTTTCTGGCAAGCAGTTTTGAGGTGTTTGATGTGGCTGAGAAAGTTAAGTTTCTGGTCAAAAATGACTCCCAGAAATTTGGCCTCTTTAACAGCTGGAATGGGAGATTTCCCTACTTGAAGTTCAGGATCTGGAAAAAACTGACGGAAATTATGGAAGTGAATACACTGCGTCTTTGTTGGAGAAAAGGTGAAACTGTTTTCATCTGCCCACCGATGGATTTTATCTACGCAAAGCTGGAGCCTGCGCTGGACACTCGGGTACAGGCTTCCAGTTGCGTAGACAGCAAAATCATCCACAAACAATGAGCAGTCTGAACCCTGCTGAACTGATTGAACAATGTTGTTGATTTTAATACTAAAGAGGGCAGGAGACAGCATGCTCCCCTGTGGAACACCCAACTCCTGCTCGTGGACATCAGAGAGAGTGGTGCCAACCCGGACCTGAAACTGTCGTTCTGCCAAAAAATTTTGAACGAAAAGCGGAAGATGACCTCGAAAACCCAGATCATGGAGATCATGAAGTATCCCTGACTTCCAGGTGGTATCGTAGGCCTTCTCCAAGTCAAAGAAAATTGCCACTGCATGCTGTTTGTTCAAAAAGGCGTTCCAAAGTGTAGATTCCAGACGAATCAAATGGTCAAATGTAGTCCGATGTTTGCGGAAACCACACTGTTCTTTCGCCAAAAGGCCATCGGTTTCCAGTTTCCACATGAGCCTAGCATTGACCATTTTCTCCATCAATTTACAGACACAGCTGGTCAAAGCTATGGGATGGTAATTTGAAGGATTAGAAAGATCTTTTCCAGGTTTGGGGATGGGAATAATGAGGGCTTTTCGCCAAGAGGGTGGAAAAAAACCTGTAGTCCACACATGGTTGTAGACCTGTAGCAATATGTTCAGACCTTCTAGCGGAAGATGTTTCAACAGCTGATAATGGATTTCATCTATACCTGGAGAGGAATCGCTGCAAGAGAGTAAGGCAGATTTCAGTTCGTTTAACGTGAAAGGAAGATTGTAGTCTTCCATGTTGTCTGACGAAAAGTTGCAGGGTGATTTTTCTTTAACCTCTTCACTGCGCTGTTGACGTACAGTGTCCGTCATGAAAAGTGCCGCCTGCAATGCGCTGTTGACGAACATTGTCCGTCATGATTCAACACTCTTTCTGTTTCGTCCAGCATTGCCGAAAATCCCTCTATTTATGATCTGATAAGCTCCCTTGACCACTCTTTGCTTTTGGTGTACCATGTGTTCAAGGTAATTGGTTCATTTACATAATTTATGACGATCGATAAGCAAGGTACTGTGAAGTCCTACTTTCAGTATTCGAAGCCATGGCTGGCCCACGACGAAGCTATACAGTTGCAGAGGTTATTTACGAAATTTACCGAGATGAAGATAGTGGAGATGAAGATTTGATCCAGCTGGCATCGAACTTCGTGAAGTTGATGCTAACGACCCAGAGTTTGATCTGGAAGTGGAAAAGCTTTGAGTGACTGGTCGTCTGAGTCAGACTCAGAGCATGGAGATCCAATAATTCAAGACGCAGGTGAGTGTATTTGAGAGATTCATTCAATTTTATAACATAATGGTGTTGTTTTTCTTCTCAGTATAATTATGAATAGAACAACCAAGTATGTGTATTGTATGTCTGTACCGCTGATCGGGGCCGCGTCAGCGAGGAGCCGGTCATCAATGACCAGTGTGCTTGACCGACTTTCAAGGCGTTGGCTCGTGTGCCAGTGTCGTCGCTCGCTCGCTCGCTCTCAGTCACGCTGCGTGTGTTTGGTTTGCTTGTGGTTTACAAGTGTTTCTCTCACCGATGTGTGCCCAACTCTTCCCTATGGCCTGTGTGTGTTCGTATAAGGGGCAGGGTGGAGTAGGGGGAAATGTGTGTGTGTGCGTGGGTAAGTGTGTGTGTGTGTGTGTGTGTGTGTGTGTGTGTGTGTGTGGCGTGTGTTGATGATACTTTTTCTAGAAAACAGAAAGCACACAGTGATAAATAACACTGATCTAGACAATGTTGCAGTGAAGTTACTTGTACAGAAGCATAACTCATTGGATTGTTTGCAGTGTTTGCTTGATGAAAATGAAAGGGGGCGTGGCATGCTAATGACCCAATTTCAGTTTGTGTATGTTTGTTCGCTTATAGTGTGTATGTGTTTGTGAATATTTTCATAGACTGAAAGCAAGAGTAGATACAAAAAATTGTTATCATTTTGAAGTGATTTTGTATGCTGTTTATTTGAGTTTTATTGGACTAACAGAAGATAAGATAATGTTGCTTATAGCCCAGCCGACCGCAAAGGGCCACATCAGGGCTGTGGACTAACAGAAGGGGGTGTGGCTTGTTTACACTGTGTGTGTGTGTGTGTGTGTGTGTGTGTGTGTGTGCAATGTGTGTGTGTGTGTGTGTGTGTGTGTGTGTGTGTGTGGACATTTTTTTTATTTCATGAAATATTTCTGTAGAAAATTGAACTCTTGCTTACAATGTGTTACAGCTAGGCTGATGCAGCATGGAGATGATGTTCAGCCTGGACCTGCTGGTGCTGGGACTGTTGCTGGACCTGCTGGTGCTGGATGCAGAATGAACACATTGTGTTCAGGAAGATGGTCACAGCAGCTTCTTCCTTGACTTCCAGAAAGAAGCCATGAATGAAATGATTTTTGGCGACAAAGATCCAGCTAATGCTGAGGACGACCATGCTGTAGGTTGTGTGCTCAACACTTCATCGGTGCGCTGCCCCCTACCCAACATAAAGCAGGGCCCCATCAAAGAGGTGCCGGTCTGCTGGAAGAAAGGGCAGAGGAAAGACACCAGATATTACTGCCCAGACTGCCCCAGCAAACCAGGATTGTGTTTGGAAGACTGCTTCTGGAACTATCACACTCAGTGTTTCTACTGCGATAGAAACTGGGAGATCTACACACCTTTCGTTCTTTGTGTGGCTAGGCTGTGGTGTGTGTGGCTGGACACTGCTTCAATGGGTCTTTGTACACTGTATAACTCCAACCCCAAAGTTTGCTATAAACTGCTGTGAGGTCAGCATCATCTGATTATATCATGTTGTTGTTGTTGTTGTCGTACCCTGGCTAAAAGACTTCCAGGGATCATCCGAACAGCCGAAGCATTTGAACACTATGGCACAAATGCATCAGCTGGGGATGAGAACATTACGTGTGTGACCGTTTTTGATTACCCCGCCACATGGGCAGCCACACTCCGACTTCGGGGGATTTGGGAGACTGTGTTATGCTAGGAGCTTGTCACGACTGACGACAATCCCCACATAACTATGCAGAGCATAACAACATTTTGATGTAGCCTTGGTGTTCTGGCCTATGTCAATTGGTCTGACACAGCCTTAAGCCAAGGCGTAGATGATTATATCATGATTGATGTCTTCATTTCTTTATATTGCGTTTCAAGGAGTTCATGTGACATTCCGGCATACCATTTCATTATATTTTTTGTTACAAACAGATTTTTCATTCATTTTCCTTTCATATGATATAACTTTTATGTAGCTATCTTCAATATCTTCTGAACTATAAGCAAATGAAAAATCATAGGCGTGATTTTTTTTGTTTTTTCGGAATTCTACAGGTGACAGAAACTGGGAGATAAACGCCTTTCATTCTTTGTGTGGCTAGACTGTGCTATGTTGTGACTGGACACTGCTTCCTGGATCATTGTACAGTGTAAATGTTCAATACAAAATGTGCTACGAACTGCTGTGAGCTCCAGCATCACCTAATAACGTCATGATTGATTTTTTTCATTTTTTTGTATTGCATTTCAAGGAGTTTATGTGTCATTCTAGCATATCATTCCATTATGTTATTGTTCAAAACAGATTCTTCATTCAATTTCCTTTCATTTGATATATACTTTTATGTAGCTATGATCAATATCTTCTGAATCATAAGCAAATGAAAAGCATAGGCGTGATTTTTGTTTTTTCTAAAAAATTTCTTAGCATGGGACTTAGCAAAATATGATAGCAGCGAAGGGGTTAAGGGCTTTGTTTTTGACAAAAGTGGCTGAAATTTGTTAGAAGAGGAGGAATTCTTTTCAATTGTTGAAGCAAGCAGATTAGCAACTGCTTTCTTCTCCGTTATTAAAGAGTCAGCAAACTTGAGATGGTTCACAGTGGGACAGGTGTTCTTCCCTTTGATTTTCTTAATGAAGTTCCACACTTTTTTCTTGGAAGTTTTCGATGTCAGCCCTGGAGCAGAAACTTCTCCAGGACCGACGTTTACTGATTTTAAAAGTGTGTCTCGATTTGGCACGGAGTTTCTGATGGGCTCGAGCGTTAGGAGCCGAAGGTCGTTGGTACACCTGACGCTGAGCCGTTTTCAAATTTTGGAAATTTGTTGGCAGTCTGAATCAAACCAGGGTGTTTTTGGCATTTTAAGTTTATCGGAAGACACTGGAATACAAGCTTTAGCACACTTGATCACAGTGTTAGTCAGTGATTCTGCTGGTCCGGACTCTGAAGAAAATCAGTGTCCTGGAATTCTTTAGAAATAGTGGCTGCAAATAGATCCCAGTTTTGCTTTCTTAAATTAGATGTTGAGAGACAGAGACGTGTTCAGTTATTACAGGTTGTAGAAGGACAGGGAAATGGTCACTTCCGTGCAGATCATCATGGACAGACCACTCATAGTCCAGGACCAGCGAGGGGTCACAAACCGACAAATCTAAACACGAAAGTGAACCTGTGGAAGAGTGGAGGTAAGTTGCAGATCCGTCGTTCAGACAACACAAATCCAAATCCGAAAGGATATCCTCAATTAGCAGACCTCTGGATGACGTACTGACACTACCCCAAAGAGGATTGTGACTGTTAAAGTCACCCAACAGCAAAAAAGGTCGAGGAAGTTCTCCTATCAGACTGACAAGGTCCTGACGACAAACCGGGACAGATGGAGGTAGATAAAGAGAACAGATTGTCACAGTCTTATGGAGAGTGACTCTCGCAGCTACAGCCTGAAGCGAGGAAGACAAGCGACAGGACTATACAGCAGAGTTTTGTGTATGAGAAGGGCAACACCGCCCGACAGTCCCAACGTGGATGGTTGTGCAGGTTTTGAAAGAATATTAAAGCCAAGAGAGTGAGGTCTTCTGGCTTTGAATTTGAGTTTCCTGAAGAGCCACGACGGAAGGTTTTATAGATCGACACAGAAGCTGCAGTTCCTCAAAGTTGGAATTTAGTCCACGGATATTCCAATGGAATATTGTACTATCCATGGTGCAGAGGGCGAAAAGGAGAGAGATCAGGTCACTCCTCCTCAACATCTGCTGCTAAAGGTGTAAACTTATTGCTAAGTTTCACTGGACTGTGTGTGTCTTCAGACCTGCTGGCAGACTTGCCAACAGGTGAAGAAGGTCTGGATTTGGGAGACGGTGGAGGCTTCTCTACACTGGATTGAACTCCCTTGCCCGCAACGGGCACTGGACAGAGGAGTTCGAGGCGGGATTGCTGGTTTTTTAATCTGCCCAGCAGCAGATGTTGTAGACTGCTGGCAGTCTGAGGGTGGTGGATTTTTTGCCTCCACCAGGGGCATTTCACTTGGGTTGGAAGGTGGTGGACCTGCTTCCACCAGAGTTGACAATTCTTCCTTGCAATGTTTTCGAAAACGTGAAGTCATCAGTCTGGCAACAGACTGACCGAGTGGGAACTTTAGGAACTGTCTTTAACGGCCGAAGCATAAGAAAAGCTGATGGCGTCTGACTGCCCACAACCTGTTTGCGGGCCTCAAAAAAGGAGATCTTCTTTTCTGTTTTCACTCTTGTATTGTGGATTCCTGAATCCAAAGAGGACAGTTTTCTTGAAGAGGAGGGATGGTCGCCACCGCAGTTCGCACAATGTGCCGGATCTTTACATGGCCCATCATGGGTTGCCTTGCAGCAAAGACCGCACACCTCCTGCCCAGAACAACGGTCTCTTGACATGGCCAAACTTCTGGCATCTGAAGCACCTCAACGGGGACGGAACATATAACTGAACACGGACGTTCAGGTAGCCAACTTTGATGACCGAGGCAGCACAGGTTTGCAGAATGTCAGAAAGAGGGTGTTGGTGGCCACTCTTTCCGCACCTTTTTTTACTGTCACCCTGCGCCACCTCCGTCACACCCTGCGACGCCAGTTTCCGTTTTGATCTCTGCCTCCGAGACACCTGCTAATTCTCGGCAGCGAATCACACCTTTCGACGAATTCAACTGTTTATGGGAGTCACCTTGATCTCCCTGTCCACTAGTTTTGTTGCCCTCAACAGCTGTTCAGATTGTTTTTGTGATTTACATTGAATTAGAAATGAGCCATTCCTCAACCTTTTGATGGACTGAGGGTCACCTGCCAAACCTTGAAAGCCCTTTTGTATGGCAAAAGGGCTCAGAGCTGAAAGGGGTCTTTCCTGCTCCGTCCCTTCCATCACGAGCCAGGAAGCCCAGAAACCTGTCCTCTGTCGTACCTCTGTATCCGAATCGCTGTCTGTTTGAAAATCCCCTGAAATAGGGATGCTACCTTCCTCTTCTTTTTGGGGGGGATATTTTTTGAAAAAGCCATATTTAGTTTATTGTGTTTCATCCCTCCCTTACCCACCCACCTTGGAGTCCAACTAAGGGGCCAGGGCCAAGAAACCAATGTCTTGACCCCTTCCAGGCTTTGGGAGAGACATACGACAAACAGAAACCACCAACCCTATCCCCCCTGATCATGTTCAACTCCCGGGAACAGAGAGCTGAGCACTGCAGGGGTTTACTTGGCCAGCAGGGAACTGCCTGTCTTGACCCAGCCCCAAGAAGGGAAGCCGATTAGTACACCCGGCCAAAGTGTACTCCCTGTCTAGGAGAGGTCCGAGCCAAAGTGATGTGTTGAGAGCGCTGGCCCTCTCAATCACCAGGATCTCATCCCCCTCCGACACAGGTTGCACCGCACGGCAAACGCGGCGGATCTTAAGGAGACCACAGAGAGAAAAGGAGTGTGGAAAAGAAGACTTGAAGGGGAGACGAAGATAGAAAAGGGCCAAATAAGGGAGGCAGAAAACAAGAAAAGGAGAAAGGCGGGTTACTCTTAGTCAGGATCCTCACCCTTAGCCTATCTGACATGGGAAGCCCTACCAGGGGCATCAACTCCTTACCACGTTATGCTTAGGCCAGACAGCATCTTGGCTTTTCGGACCTAGAAGCAGTTTGAAAAAACCAGCCTATCTCCAAGTATTGATGCCCCCGCCAGCAAAGCCTAAGGGATCACTGGACCGCGCAAGCCCTCCGACCACGACAAGGTCGCAACCCCCGGAGGGGAGTTGCTACATGGTTTCTGATTTGATAACACATTTGATGTGCATTACCATGAAAATCTCCAGTTTACTGAAAGCATACAGATCCATGCAAATGAAAAAGTACATGAGTTACCGTATTTAACAAGAGTTTTACCAAATCATGCATGGAGTTAACTTCTCGTAATTAAGCTGTTACTGACAGTTAAGTTTCTATATTCACACAAGCGATAAATTAAAAAGTGTATATGATCGACTAAAAGTCTCATTTTGGGAGATAGGAGGAGAAAACATTTACCTCCTGTGAGTGGTCCATACGCTGCAAAGTTTCTCTGAAGTTGAGGTCATCAGGACCAGCTGTTTCACTCTGTACAGAGCTCGCCATGCTTCCTGCTGTATCCTCCTTACCTAGTGATTCCAGTTCTGGCTGGGGTGAGATTTATGTCCATTAAGCCTGAGACTCGGACTCTTAAGCACACAGATGCCCATACAAAGTCTATAGTTCGTGGATGAAGGTGAAGGTGACAGTAGTTCTGTGCTGCTTGGTAGTGTCTTTCTCTTCTAGATCACACCTGGCCGAGACCATGCTGAATGTGTGTAAGCAGGTAGAGTTTTCTTTGGTATTTATTTCCAGAGGGAATCTGATGTTCTTGCTTCTTTGTTCCAGACAATGAGCCACTGCAAACTGCTCCCTCCTGCCCCTCTCCCAGTCAGAGTAGGAAGACATCTAAGATGTCCTGGCCCTCCGAGAGTCTCCAAACAGCTGCCACACTGGCAGTAATTTCCCTTCCTGCCGGCCATAGCCATTCGACACCATGTCATCCAACACCACCAGAGGCTGTCATCCAGCAAGAAAAGCATGGCCACAACCACCCATACAGTGTTGGCAGTTGTCAATCTGCCACGTCAAGAGCCTTCGGAAGTCTATTTGCCGTCTCTTTCCCAAAATACTGCCGATTCTTACTTGGTAATGTGGACCAGTGCCAGCCAGACTGAGCTGTCAGCTCACCACTGATTGCTGGTGTGATGTGATGACCCTCTGATACTGGCAATGGTGTCTGCTCAATGTCCTATTAGCTTGAGGTTCATCAGGTCATGTTGTCCACTACAGAGGTCTGTAGCCTTAGTGAAACTGGTCTGGCAGAATTGTGGGCTTCGCAGGAAGTAGGGGTTGTGTCCGGGTTTTCTTCTTGCTCTCTCAGATGGATGTTCAAGGTTTGCTGGAGGTTGTTCAGCTGACTGGTGATACTGGCAGTCATCGCCATGGTCCCCATGCAAGGCTATTTGCAGGGCTGCCAGGCAACCATCTACATGCTCAAGTGGCTGTGGTCTTGGCCTGCATGAAGCTGACTCAAGGATGTAGCATGGCCGCCAAAGACTGATGCAAGACATGCAAGATTAGAAATATCATAGCTGCAAAATGTTTTGATTTATGGCATTTGCAAAGATGCTTTCTGCTAAATAATATGCAAACCACTGTGATCTTTTGTGCCTTAAGATGTCTTAAAAAAAAAGAATATAAAGCATATTAAATGTGTCCATGGCAGATTTTATACACACCTTTAACCGACTACATGGTCGCTTGGCAATCAGCTCATCTGACAGATCCTCCTGGTCTCCGCCGTTGCTCTGTTGAACAATTTCCTCGTCCTTTGGACTCAGGTGCCGCATGACGATGCTTTTGTTCACTGTATGGTTCCTGTATTGCATATGAGTAATTAAGACAATAACGCAAAGAGTTGTTAAAAGGGGTGCAACTGAAACAGTTTCTTTTTTGATCTACAATAAATTTACCAATGGATATACATGTATAACTATGCACACACACATACAAAACACATCTACACTCTCCCAGCTGCAAAATGTAAGCACACAATATGTGTCTGTGTCCACAAAGATATTTTTCTTTTTTTTCTTTTGCAAGAGAGAAATTTTCTCTTTTGTCACCAATTCATATATTTTCCTCTTGACTCTTTTACTGTGACTTCAAAATTCGGTTTTAATTACAAAGAAACGAACAATACAAGAACAAGAAGGTAAAACAATCATCCTCACATCTGGAATGTTTAATTGTACCACACTCTGGCAACCAACAGTTTGCTATGCCTCAGATACCTGTGCAACTGCCTACAGTGTTGAAACAGCCTATTATTCATATCTTGCATTCATTTATAACATACCCAATAGAGCACAAAGACTGTTCTATACAGATCTGTGTTGTAGAATTTCCTGACCATCAAATCAAGAGGAAATGAAAAGAAACCTGGCAAGGCAGAGAAATGATCTCGTCTGTAAGTTACATTTTCCCAATAACCTAGAAACCATTTATACAGAACTCTGCATGCAATCCCAAAGTCATCTAGAAATCTTATTCTCCAGAATGGCAGTACAGCAGAGTTTTGGTTCAAACACTGTCCAAAAAGTATTAAATCCCCCCCCCCCCCCCCCCCCCCCCCCCCTAAATCCAAGCAGCGCTGTTTTTTCCCCCAACATTTAAACACACTGCATGGAAATGCAAAGTGTAGACTCTTCTTTACGGTAATACATTTTGTGTGTGTCTAGATTTGTCTCTGCTTTATGGTCAGCAGACAACATTTGCCTGTGAGTATGAGCGCCAAAAAAAAAAAGAAAAAAAAAGGGCTCATCAAAATAGGATTAAACTAATTTCAGGAGGGATCATAAAGCTGAAGGCTATTACAGGCATTCTTCATGCCACCATGTATTATGTTGTGAAGAACATTAAAGCTGGTAAAGGATTTGAAGAAGAAACAGGGAGGCCCCCAAAACTGAACGAAACTGACTGTAAGAGGCTCATCAAATGATCTGCTCTGGAAAAGAATAGTCTCAGAACATCATAAAGAGCTGATTGAATGATGAAGCTCTGTTGCGTCCTGACTGATGTTTTCATAAACTCAACAGATTCTGCGAGAAGAAAACAAATGCAAAACTAATTCCGTCACTGACAGACACACAGACAAAACTTCTGCAATGAAACTTGTACCACAGGAACTTCAACTGGGACAGTCTGCTTTTCACAGATGATCGTTCGGTTGGGTTCCAACCCATTTATAGGCAGAAATGGGTAAGTAAACGATGAAAAGCTAATTTTTTTTTACAAAGCATTGTGGGACTGGTTTCCTCATGTGGGGACAGACAGACACACAGAGATAAGATATGTGCTTATAGCCCAGCCGACCGCAAAGGCATATCAGGCTGTGACACAACAAAAATAATTATATATATATATATATATATATATAATATAATGCTGAACAACTAAGTAGTGGGGAAAACAAGTGCAGACTAACAATTCTTCAATCATTATAGTAATGACTTGGCAAAGAATTGAACTTTTAGAGAGAAAAAAAATGAAGAAAATGTGAGGAATATATTATAAATATGAGAAACTCTTCACTAGCTGCCTGAGGAACCATCATAATCCCTCTCAAAGGCACATCTATTTGTATTGCCTGCTCCTAGGCCTTTCGTCCACTGAATCAGACTCATCAGGGAGACAGGGCTAATTGTGTCTGTGCTCTTGGTGTCAAATAGAGACACACCACAGTCCATAATTCTGTGGTGTTCTCACCACCAAGGGTTCAAAAGAGAATCCAACAGCACCCCCAAAGCAGCCAGCGAAGTATAGTAAATGGAATAAAACGAAAATGTGAAGAGGAAAAAAGTTGCTGAAAAACTAAAAGCATTATGCAAACAGTATAAAATGTAGGGGACATTCTTAGACATATATATGACAGCTGAATGAAATAATTACTCACAAATTGAAAAGACCACCAGGCAGAGAATGTCTTTTCAAATATGCACAAACGTACAGCCCTAAAATGTAAAAATGAAGTACCTTTCAACACAAATATCCAGAGCTTTGTCTACAATGGATTTTAGGTTGAGAAGTTTCTTGCCACGCCATACACCATCTGTAGAAACCATGCAAAGTGTTATGAATAAACCTGAGCAATGGTCTCCAAAAAATGAACATAGATTACATTTATCAACATTTCTATTTTTTCTTTTTTAGGTAAAAGCCTTGATATGACTTTAGTACATCATCCTAAATAAATTATGAAATATATGACTAAACTGAAAATCCTCGCCAACATTTTAAGCTGAATACAGAACTTGTATTAGTCTACTAAATAAATTATAAAAGATATGACTAAACTGAAAATCCTTGCCAACATTTTAAGCACAATACAGAACTTGTATTAGTCTCACATGAAATTTAGACCAAATAAATAAAAAACATATTAAATAAATCTTCAAATAGAATCAAAGACAAACAATTCTTCAAGGAAAAATGAAGTCACTTAAAAAAAAAGGCTATGTATGAAAATGAAATATATGATCACAGTTAAAGAGGTATTTATGTAGCTGGTAACAAGTCAATAACATTACACATATCACACATGTTGCACAAACTATCTTTGAATCAGAGACAGACAGACAATCATAATTCTTTACGCATTGGCTTTAATTACAAAGAAAAATCACAAAATAAATCATGAAATATTGCTGTGACAAGCAGGTCCCCAAAATACACACAGAGTAAACTCTGAGATCATGTTCAGTAGACAGAGAGGTAGAAACTAACATTAAAGTCATCAGCTCATGTACTAACCTCATAAGTAAAATCAGATGGACACATAAAGAAAAAAAGTGACTTTTGAACATCGTAAATGGAAGCAAAAATGGGGGAGAAGAAAATACACAGCATAGGGGATAAGATGAGTGAGACACAGATCTATCATATTGAGAGAGGCAGTGAAAAACTACCAAACATGCAGGACCGATGCCATTAAATGATGCAAGAAATTCACGGACAAAAACTAAAATACAGTATGACTTTTTTTTTTTAATGCCACAAAACTACCTTCATATCCGTCGTCAGTGTGTGCACTGATTCAAATTTTCTTTTTTGTTTTCTTTTTTTAACTCATCTCCTCAAAATGCAAATGATGTACTTTTCTTAATTTCCTTGAGGAAGACATTTTATTACACTTGCTCCTTCAAAAACTACTATGAATATGATTTTGCAGCATGAACTGTCACTCAAATACTAAATTTGCACAGCATTTCCAAGTCTAAGTAAACATTCAGATCAAAAGTCTTCAGGGATTTATTTTCTTCTAACTGCATTCAAGACACTGGCAAATAAGAATATCTATTTCTGAGACACTTTATTTTGGTTGATGACAGCAAAGACTAAAGATGTCATAACAGAAGGTATGCATAACACCTTAGTGTAAAATATCCACAACATAATAAAATGCACTGTGGTAAAGCCATACACAAGTTTCATTGTGTTCCAGATGATACCATCACTGCAGCTATATATCTCTTTTATCACTGCCCCACATTTCATTTTCTCCTATTCTCTTCCACTGACCTTAAGCAAAGATCACATACAAAAAGGTCACATTTCTGAGGCCTTACAATGTTCTCCCTCTCACTTATACTGCCAGACTCTTAGCCTTACCCTTTCGAGGTATAGCTGATTGGGTGGGCAACCATTTAAAAAATCAATGGAGGCCAACCCTCTATTCAAAATTAGATTGAACTCCCTTTGAAGGGAATGTTATGGTAAGCCATCTTGACTGAACTTAACTTTTGACCATTTTTGTGGGTACAGATGTGCTGTAATGTAGCTCATGGAAAAAACTAACACCTCTGCCCAGTGACTTTAAACCTACATTCGTTCTCTCTTCTCTAAATGTACGGTGAAGACTTTTCTGTCCACAAATGAGATGGACTGAAAATCACATGCTATGGTCACATTTCTGAGACCGAGTCCACATCTCTTATGTAAACTCTTAACAACTTTTCAGGCTCTAAAGAAATAAATGATTCACGTTTCAGCCTAGACTGTTTCTTCTATCAGGTTTACTGTTGATGCTGTGGAGAGGTTACCTTTGGTTTTTTAATGGGAAAAAATCTTTAATTCTATGCCTGCCTTCCCAAATCTCAACTAAAATGAAAAAACAAACAAAAATAATAACCCAACCGTCTCCTGACACTCAGTACTGTTCAAGGTGAAAACCAATTTAACAGATTTTGATGCAGAGCACCTCTCAATGTTAAGTGTATAAAATGAAGAAGGAAACAGAGAGGGTTCAGCAATCTGGAATGAACTGATAACAAGATCAGACATCCAGAGATAGATTCAGCACACCACAACCCACTTATTACTGATTTTGAAGCCTGGGAAAAACAAAAACAAAACAAACACTAATACACACATAGAAATCAAAATGTCCAAATAACCTGAAGTAATAACAGCACAACATTCGGCATCTAGTATTCGCTCGGCCAGGGAATTCGACGAGAATCCAGCAAACTAAAAACACAGAGAATTCCACATTAAGAATAACACAAAAGTAATCAACATGCAATATACCACATTCTAATCATACATATGCTCACTTATTGTAGTTCTGCCAAATTTCAGTTTATAACATAGCTTTGCAAGTGATTTTGATTATTATGTTCATCCCCAGCCTTCATTCTCATTTTGCTTGAGAACATTTCTGTCAGTCAAGCAGCTGCATTTCAAAATCAATACTTCACTTATTTCACTTATTATCAGCACTACTGAACTTTATTTCCAATTATTCTTGTCAAATTGTGATACATATTCTAGAAAGTTTTTTTTCCTTTGCTTATCAGTTTTTAAATCACTGAAGATACCGTATTCATTATTACCTTAGCTGAATGTGTGATTTTCTCTTACATATCTTAATGTACAAATGGATGTGTATTACAATCATTTTTTCCCCATTCTAAGGTATAACTGAAATCTTGAGACTCCTTTATTTACAGTGTGATTCAAAAGAAAAATATACCATTCATGATTATAAATGTACATAACTTCTTTACACAAGTACAATAAGTTAATTTCTTGAAAATCCCACAAAGACTTCTGAATATAATAATCTGGTAACATTTCTAAGTAATCTTTCTGTAAAATAATTCATGTCATCTGAATATCCATTGACAGCACTAAATTACTTCTGGGTTAAACATTACACGACCCAAGTCCAAATCAATCTGTATTAATTTCAATTTACAATCTATAATTTAATTCATACCTATACACTCTAAACGTTTTCAGCATTTTAATTAATTTCATGTTACAATCTATTAGTTTAAATTCATAGGCTCATACACCAAAAATGTACATTAAACCCCCTAATCATCCTTATGGTACACTTCTATTTATTATTCAACTCAATCCATGCTTTCATACACCGGAGAAATTAATGATGTCAAACATGGGTTTCCACAGAACAAACCCTTCCCCACTCACCATCGCAAAACTAACCTACATCATTTCCCTGCTCATGTACATTATTAGTAATGAACATTTTAAATAGTACTTTGAATCCACTGTGCAATTATGATCAAAGCATGACAGGGGTTTGCAAGTCAAGCAACTAACGATACAAACATTCCGCCAAAAACATAACCATTACAGTAAGCCCCTCCTCCCCACATGCCAGCCACCTAACACACACACCCACCCATTCCCCCCACACACACAAGCATGCAACATACCCCATCACATCCTCGCCCCCCCCCACCCCCACTCACACACACTGCAATGCCAACATTTTGTAGTCTAGATTGGAGCCAGGGCTGCAGGGAACAGTCTGGCTTTGGTTGACAGCATTTTGACACCTTAGTACTTCAGTGTAAAATGTAGCAATTAGAAAGAACAACTATCTTCATGGTAGTGGCTTCATGCGACACTCACAGAAAGTCACTGTGATTATTCTGCAATATGCTCATTCTAAAATGACTCCTAAACCTCTTATTTTTGCACACAAAAAAGTATTTTTTTAAAAAGGGGGGAAAAAAATATAGAGAAAGAAAAAAAAGGATACCTTCACTAAACTCGGGATTTATGGAACGATTCTAAAAATATGAACACTCTTGAAAAATTTGGGTGGGTTGGCAGCAATGACAATACCTCACAAAACCCATTCCAGAGCTACAAAATAACATTAAAAAAGAACAGAATGAGCATGTCCTTCTTTTTACACTGCAGCTACGCAGCTGTTTTAATTTCGTTTTCATTTTACTTGTTTCTTTTACTGCACCTTCACAGGCTATGAAAATCATTGTATCAGCTTGTTGGCAAAATCTGACAGAAAAGCAACACTGAATCCACAAATCTCATGGGGTTTTTTTTTTTTCTTCTTTTGATAAGTATATGAGCTGTTCAGTCTCCCATGAACTCAACGTGGCAATACCTTCACACCCTTCCTTCCAACTCCAGCCATACCCAGATCTGTCCTGTCAAAATCATATCATCAGCAATCCATAGGACGGTCAGTTTCAGGTTGTCCTGAGGCCACACACCAGAGAAAACAACGCACTACTGCTGAGGTACATTAGCCATGTTCAAAGGTGTGTCTATATTGACCCACCAGTGAGGAACACTGCAAACTAAGCTGCCTGTTGGCAACAATTGTTTAGTCACTGAGCTACAATGACTGAGGTCACCCTGGACCTTTCAACTTCACACTGTCCTGAGGCTACTCACCAGAGTAAAAACTGTACTGCTGCTAAGGTGTATATTGGTCATGTTCATTGGTGTCTGTTTTCATACAGCATTGAAGGAATACTGCAAACTATGCTGCCTGTTGGTGATATTTGCTTATTCACAGAGCTAGACTGACTGAGGTCACCTTTTTGAAAGCAAATCACCACCAAATGATTCAGCAAGCATGTTGTATTTTGACATGAACTTGCCACAGGCATAGATATGCAAGGAAATCTGAACTGAAGTCACTACCAGCAAGACAGGCAGTTAAAAAGGTCCACAGGAACTAAGACAATTCTGTATTTTATGATGACTATTCATCTCTGGCCTGAGACTAGATGACAGACTGGTATTGTGAGTAATTCTCCACTTCTTTTAATAGTAAATTCCAGGATCAACCAGGCCTGGTCAAGAGAATGATGCAGACATCTGCAGTGCTGGCCATGAAACACATGCCACATTCTCAGAAAAACACAAGTGAAGGTGACTGTGTGGTCGCTATCTTCTTACTTGACCCAGTCACATACTACAACCCTTCATACAACTCTAGAAGTCCAGGAGTGAAAAATCCCACGTATTGCTAATAATAGTTGTGACACAATTCCAATACAAGTTTATATACAGAGAAAAGCATGTCATAGCATTCTCCTTACCAACCAGCACTGTCCAAATGTTGCAGCCCACTGCATGCCTAACAGCTCATGTTACGTACACAAATTCAATTCATTAAAACAGCAAAAGACGTGACCAGTAGTTCTTCTTGGCAGCCTCACAGACACGGACTGATCTAAGTAGATAATTTTGCATACAATGGTCCCTCTGAAATGCCACTGTCAAGAGGTTCTTCCCTGCTTATGTTGTCTATAATGTGAAGGTCAGACTGTGGACACTCTCACTTTAGTCTCACAATAAACTGCTGCCATATTGAATGGCGCCATATTGTCTAAAAGGTATCCCAGCTTGCTAGCACTCAATTTTCGAAGAAACATGGAAAAAAAACACTCAAGTGAGTTAACTGAAACACAGACAGCACATGCTTATGTTTCTTTACCTGCATATGGTTTAAACCCATGACCTCTAAGTCACAATTCATGGTGCTAATCATAGCGGCAGATTTTCTTCTACTTTACTTTTTAGTCATTAATGTGATGGAGAAATTTTAGCAGTCAGCAGATCCACAAGATAAATAACCTTGTCATACCTCTTAATAATGCTGTTATGAAATATAAATCTACTTACTCTAACAACTCCCTGAATGTGTATACAAATGTTTCTTCTTAAAGTCTTTACTTACTTACTCATTTCTTTATTATTTATTGTTTTATCTAAGCTGTTGATAAATACAACTGAAAATAAAAATGCATAATCTGTTAGTGTACATGCACATGTGCCCAAATTTATTGGGCTGTCATAATGAACTGTCATGAAGCCTGTGTCCTCAAACCAAGCCTCTACACAAAACGACATCACCAAACATACAATTCCAAACATCTACTGTATCATGCACTTTTTTTGTTTATCAGCAAATAAACAAAAAATCAATGTTACATGGGCCAGGTCAGACAAAAATGTAATGGCCGCTCTTAAATGAACAAACTTTCATCTGACAAACCTTGATTGTCTACTCACGTGATCTTGACAATTAGATTGCAAACCATCTTTGTTCTTAATTTTGTACTTTTTCATTAGTGATACTGAATTGATGATTTACATATAACCTGACGATCCCAGGTTTGTGAAGGATAGAGAATGGCTCAGCAGGTTTTCAAAACTGTTCAGGTTCATGAAAAAAGGAAACAGACATAAAAATATTCTCCTATAATGAAAGCAAATTTGTGTTGGTCAAATGATTTATGAATGCCCTGAAATTCCACTGTAAGTTGCCTTCTAAAAATTTATAGGAAATCCTTTCTCCTCATACACAAATAATATTCAAAGTTCACCAGACTTTGGAAATAAACATATTTAGGACAAAGTAAAAGCAAATACTGAATTCACAGTCTCTGTAATCATTTCCAAACTCAGTGAGCCAACACAATCACAGAGTGTGACCTTTATCACTCTCTCTATAATCATTTCCCAACTCAGAGAGCCAACACTATCTATCAGTGTGACCTTTATTGCTCTCTCTATAATCATTTCCAAACTCAGTGAGTCAACACAATCTGTCACAGAATGTGACCTAAATTGTTCTTTGTCAGTTTCTGCTGACTTTGGGATGTGCCATAACAATACACATTATGCATCAAGTATTAATCAGTCACCCTTCTACACTTTAGGTCAACTGGACTGAAGAATTTTTAAATGATTCCTCCTTGTCTTAGTAAAATCCTATGCAGTACTTTGCTAGTAGAGAATACAATCACTCCCTTGAAAAGGCTGCCCTATGAAGAAGCAATGAACAGGTCTGCAATATGATCTTTTATAAGGTCACAGATCACCTGATCTAAGGTTTGTGTTTGTTCAAATAAGAATTGCCATAAAACACTGAATTGTCTGTGCTTCCTTTCTTTGAAGAGGTAACACATTATAGAAACAATGCTTGTTATAATAACATCAAACATGGTTTATTAATAATAAAAAAAAAGTGATCTGTTGAAAACCATTTGGGTTCTAGGCAGCTTCTCTACTGATAGGACAACATGGGTGTACACCAACATGTTCTTGCCACTGGAATGCAGTCAGGTCAAGATGGAAGCAACTCCAAACTCAACAGTTTTAAATGTAGTGTCATGAAACCACAGGTTAGAGATACTAACATCTGTGTGATGGGCTAACTTCATTTCTGCAAATGTATAACCTTGGGTTGTGATGACTACAATTTAAAAAAAAAAAAAAAAAAAGCAGCCATGAAGTTTTATTGCTATAGATCTAGTTACAAACTGCTAAAATTTGGTCGCATTTTGGGTCATTTCATTTTTAATTCAGTACAAAAGTTCATCGTTTTCACACTTGGAGACAGACTTAAGATCTGAAGTGGTAAGTACATTTACAATAACGTTAAACTGCACTTTAAGGAATAGCTCCCAATCCTTCGATTCCCTGATGTGGTTCCCCGGCAGTCAATGGGATATAAACAACTTGGAATAAAATCTTTTGGTCTGTGACCACTGATCATGTTGTGCCTTTTTGATACCCTACTGGAACCAGGTGCCTTCCCTCTTATTCTGTCTTCAACAGAATCTTCAGTCTTCCTGTTGTTTTTCTGCACTGTCACTTATGTCCAAGTTGAAACTGAAGGAAGATCTCTCACCCCCCCCCCCCCCCCCCCCCCCCCCCCCCCCCACAATATTTCTGACATTGTCATTTTCTAGAATGAAACTGGAAATGAAATGAGGCAGGGAACAGTAAACAATAAACAGTAAACAAGTGGGGTAACGTTTGCTCCCATAAGAAAACCTAACACAGAGTAACTTTTATTCAAGACTGGTACAGCCTTTTAAACTTGAATAAAGTCAGACAAATACATAGACGAACAATCTAATAGTGGGGGAAAATTGTTCGTCTATGTATTTGTCTGACTTTATTCAAGTTTAAAAGGCTGTGCCAGTCTTGAATAAAAGTTACTCTGTGTTAGGTTTTCTTATGGGAGCAAACATTACCCCACTTGTTTACTGTTTATTTTCTAGAATGGTTTTTATAAGATTTGGATGTGACGATTTTGTTGTCAAGCATGTAGAAAGAGTGCTTAAAATAGAAAAAAGGCACTCTTTTGTAGAACAGCAAAATGTTAAAATGGAGACAGCATAAATTGGTTCACTCTTTTTTTCAAACCTAAATGTTCATGAGCAGACAGTATGCACATTTATGGCATTAATAATGACAGATCACCTAGGCTTACGGTGAATGGATGATCAGCCAACTTACATTTGGTATGCAGGCCAATCACAGTTCTAAACTTGACCGTGACTGCATTCCAGTAAATAACACATGACAAAGCTGAAAATAAGCCTTGATTAAAAACCAAACAAAAGAAAGAAAACAAAAGAAACAGGAGACAGAGTGTTTGAGATCACACCTGCTGACACAAGAACATTAGCTTTTGAACCGCAAATACGCTCTGCCAGGGAAGAGTCTGCAAAGCCTCCAAACTGCCATGGGGTGACAAAGAGAAAAGAATAAAAACCCACAGTTAAACATATGAATCAGGTTTTACTTAATTCATCTAATCAGTTTTGTGTTTCATCTTCTGTGCCCATAATGAAGCAAGGATCAAAGGCCACAGCACAAATGTTGTAAATGAAGATCAATCAGGATGTGATGATGAAAAATGATGCTACGCAGTTCCATTCTGGCCAACATCAACCACACCTGAGAGATTCAGACATCTGCAGTGTTGGTTAGGAAATCTGAGCAACACTCTACAAGATGCATCCATCAAATAGATGACACTCAAGTTTGTGGTCACAGTTTTTCCATCTGACCTCACAGTATACTCATCATTCTGGGTAGGAACCTGTCAGGGCTGATAAATCTCACCAATAAAAGCCACAGATGGGAACTGAACTAACAATTCTCCCAGCCCCTCATAATGTGATGCCAATCACAGCACCAATGTAGCTGGTAACATAGCAGTTTCCAGCATGACAAAAAAGTTTCAGGAAGTACTATTCTGAACAGTCTAATATAAAATTCTTTCTAGCTGTCAACTCTGTCCTGCAGTCTTCTAAGACAGCTTTTAAATTCATGAAGAGAGAGAGAGAGAGAGAGAGAGAGAGAGAGAGAGAGAGAGAGAGAGAGAGAGAGAGAGAAGACAGACAAAGACACAGAGAGAGACAGAGAGAAAAGAGAGAGAGAAGCCTTTTTTCATGCCATCTCCATTTCTTTCATGAATTTACAGCTCCAACTGTTTTGTGTGTGTGTTTTTTCCCTCTTGGGTTTAAACCTGATGAAAAAGGATGGACTATACAGCTGGTAAGAATTCTATGATGGGCTCTGCAAAAGAACTTTTCCTTCATCACAAAATACAGTCTGACAGAATCCCCCCCCCCCCCCCCCCCCCCCCTTTCTTTTTCCAATTTCTAAAATTGATTCAGGTTTCTTATAAAAATCATAAGCTGGCAAGCAGACATGGGCCTCATAAAATGGAAACAGGTTATGTGCATTTTATCTTGTAGGAAACAAGAAACAGTTGACACACAATCTGTGACTTTTGTGACATATGAAAACAAGTTCTGATTACATATTCAAAATATAATTTTGTAAAATGTCTTTTTGTTCGTTTACTTCTTCAGGTTTTTTGTTTGTTTTTCGAACAATCTCAGTGATGAGACTATGTTTGATAGCAAGGAATGTGTGATTGACAGAATCACTTGTTCTGCTTGCCTGCAATACTGTGATTGTTACTGATAACATCTACTCTTTAAGTCATTGTTTGCAAAGCATTATTCGTACATTTGTAAACACAAATATGACCTTCTGCTCTTATCCAGTTTTCAAAAGCCTACTCAGAGTTAAATCATGCATACTTATCCACCAAATTAGTCATGTGCCTGTCTAAATACTGGTACATCTTTATGAACATGTTCAAATATTTTAACACATAATGGTACCGTAACATTTGAACAAGTCCATATTCTTATTCCAATGTCCATCCTTGTGCTGTGAAATACTAACAAGATACAACTCTCTCTCCCCCTCTCCGTCTTACCACCCACTCTCCAAACTCTTCCCTCCATTCTTTTTCCCAAACAGCCCATCTTTATGGTTTGTGTGATCTGAACAATTAATGAATACTTTTTTTCTTCTTTGGCTCCTTTTGTTTCTTTGTTGTTTCTTACCACTTTTTCTTTCTATACTGTATACATCACTGACTTTCATCAATATCAAGTAAACATGGGAAAAAATCACATACCTTCCTATTCAGATGAATAGATTTGAACTAATTTTGTAATCAAATGCAATTAAAGCTAAAATGTGTCACTTGTCAATGAAAGCTACTGACAATGGTATCAAAGAGTACAATTATGCACAACCAATTATTTTTTACCGTTCGTAAAAAGTGCCACATAAATCTTTTAGCAGAGTGTGAATGACTACATTTACAACCAATTATGTTTTCAATCATTAGTAGAATGAAATGCATCACAGGTGGTTATGCTGCTGGCAACAAGGTTTTGAGACAAATTATGAGGCTGTCTTGTACCTATACGTGCAATCCTTTCTCCCATGGACACATACATACATACCTTGAAACAGCTTGATGTCTGACATCATCCATCCATTAGAACGAACTGGGGAAAGTTGCAGGAAAAGGGAAGGGGTGGGAAAGGGATGAGGATTAAAACAGGGACACATGCAATATTGACAATGCCCTCAAGCTTCAGAGGTGCATTGCTGTTTGTCTTTTAAAAGCAAAACCTACATTTTCACTTTATTTTAGTAATCAGACGTATATCAAACTGATGATGACCACTTCATAGATAAAGGACAATAATCTCAAACAGAATCTGTTGCACTAACTCTTTGTTTCATTTGTGACTGGCAGGGTCAGTGTGGGAAGAGGCAGAACATTTGCAGTAATAATTCACTTTTATCTACCTTCCTGTGAAATAATTTTGTTGAATACTGTCCCATAAAGAATCTATCCCTATCTCAAATTCTCTCTTTTTCCCTTTTTAACCAAAAACAAGCAAACCTAGCCCAATATTATTGATTTCCATCTGTCAAGTGTCCCTACTAGCTCAGTTTCCAGACCAGGGGAGCCATGAGGTGTTCTCCCTTTTCCAGTTGCCGGTGCAAAATCAATGGAGATAATGGGGCCATTTTTTTGCACCCCGCCAATTACTCTGTCAATGCCGTCCTGCCTGTAACCTATTATTGCTCAGCCCTGGAATGGGCCAGGGTGGTTCTTCTTCTATATCATGAAAGCCAGACACTTCAAGCCCAGTCTGTGAAGGCTGGCTTGAAACAGACCCATTACCAAGTGTGTCCAGGACTTGCGTGTGTCCTTTCACACTGCCCCCATATCTAATCTACAGATAGGCACAGTTCTATAATCACAGAGTCAAGTTTTCAGCTTGTTTACATAATTACACAAACAAACGAACAAAATGAAAACAATCCTTAAAAACCTGAACCAACCAGCAAAACAAATATTTTGTTCTTGCCATGAAGTATAGTTGAAAAATATACTATAAAGGCTGCTAACCTTACCTGAGGTACTATCATTTCATTTTATTTAAATAAAAAACAAAAACAAAAAAAAGGCAACAGTAATCAACTGAAGTAGTGCCAAGCACTGATAAAACAAGCATACACACCTATATCATCTCTCATCAACCACGTGACAGCTGAACCTCAGCCTACCGAAATTAATTAACAGTGAATTAAAGAACATTCATTAAACTTTGTCTGCAGTCACAGATGTAACTGGTTCAGATAAACGATGCATGTCCACAAATTACGCTCTCCCATGCACCCATCACTGGGAAATTAACATCCCTCACTGAGGAGTACAGGCATCACAAGGAGTCAAGAGCTTAACAGATGATGGTAGGTAGATTCCTGTATCCCAAGTTCAAAGGAATTGTCCGAAAGTTTGGAGACACACCATATGGTGGCTGTGCAGTCCTACAAATCACAATAATGTAATCACACTTTTCCTAATACCCCCCCCCCCCCTCCTCCTCCTGTTCCTCTGCCATATTCCACTTTGGAAATGAGCATGTAAACAGTTACTTTGCTCTTTCTTGTCACCGCTTGGTACTGATGATAAGTACTCACTGCTGGTAGCGTTTGACAAAAAACACTGTGTCGAAAACCAAAGCAACACACTTCTAGTTTAAAAAAAAAAAAAATGAGCAGCCAATTTAAACGATCACACAAGGTTCAGATTATATTAACATATCTATACTGCCAAATGGACTTTTCCCTCTTTCTCTCTCTAACTTTCTTTCAACTTTTGAAAACTATTTTATATTCCTATGGGTACAAGGGTCAAACTGCCAGACTTAGTGTCTGTTATCTATTTTAGTGGCAATGAGTGTGTCAGATCTGTAAGTTCTTTTACGCTACCTTTCATTATTTCTGTGGAGAGGATGCCTGTTGAAACTGAAATGCAATGAACCAAGACATAACTAGCTGCATTAAGAGTATTAATGAAATGCTTTATGGATGGTTTCCTATGAGGACTTACCACAATGGAATGGATGGCCCCGATGCGAGCACAAGCCAGCATGGCAATGACCAGTTCTACAACCATGGGCATGTAGATGGCCACCCGATCCTTCTCACCAATCCCTGTAACAATGGTAATTACCACATTGCAGAGTGGCGCAACTGCACCACCCCTCTTAACCTCTTCAACCTTCTTTCTCTTTATGACAAAAATACTTCAAGTGCATGACATTTCGACTGGTATGGGTAGGACAGAGTTTACATGCACAGCAAACAACCTGCCCACATACTAATAACCATGAAACAAAACACTAGCTTAGATATCATGCAAAGTCTTACACTGGCAGTCTGCACTCATACAATCCTATCGTCTGACTGCCAGCTTTTCAGCAAAAGGCACAAACATACCGGGCGCCCCATTCGATACCTTTAATTCTAACTTGCAGTCACTGGCAGACGCATATACGTGATGTCAAAACAGTAACTTGAAAATCCTAGTTCCTCAAGCAAATCCTTGACAGTCATGATGAATTCCCAATATGGGCAAAATAGCACTGAACTTGTTTCTCTGCAAAAGTTCGACTCTTGCCCAGAAGGTAGGTCTCAGCCTTCACTACATGCCTGACACAAGTCACTGCCTGTCCTGGGAGTCTGGCAGCCTCTTACCATCTTACCATGGTAAGCAGTGCTACAGTGTGTGCTACTTTAGTTTCCTTCAATCGTCACATCTGGAATTCTCTCTTCTTTTCTTTATTAATAATTACCTTAAAGTTATATATAACTATCTAATATTTGAATTCTCCTAATTAAGTAATACAGAGACTGGAGTTAAGGAATCTCTCTATGCTTGCATGGTGGGTGTTTTTCTCTGAGTAAGAAACAAACAAGATAACTAATGATCATTCCAAAAGACATTGAATGTATGGTTGTGCCATATGAAAACTGTAATTTTGTATTAATTTTTTAACTTTAGATGAAATAAAGTACAACAGGAAGTACTTGGAACAGATGTAATGCTATTATTCACATCAAAGCAGTGAAAAACAAAATCGAGAAGAAAGGATTCAGCTGAAAATAACAGGAACTAAAAAAAAAGAGGGTGGGTGAAGGCATGGAGAGGGGTGTGTAGGGCAGAGGGGCAGGGCGGAGTGGACAGAGAAAAGGTTGGCTTATTTTATCAGTGAGATAGGTCTCCATGGTAGAGACTGGAGGCTGGGAAGAAGGGGGGATGATGGAGACAGAAAAGATTGGCTTAAGCTATTACGAGGCAGGTGAGGTAGGGAAGAGATGTTCCAAGATTATTCAAACTCAAAGGGGTTTCAACCCAAAACCAAATGACTAAAACACCTAAGGCCAGTCATATACAGAAGGAATAACATAATCCCACAACATAATGAAAAACTAATGAGAATGGCAGGAGAGGGGGAAGGAGACTTGTTATTCTTTTTGTAGTTTTCTGCATCTCATCTCCTTTGCCCTGCCGATGACATTACTCCCTTGCAGTCACATTCACTCCACAACACAGCCACAACCAGGTTTGTCCCGTTTTAAGCACCAGCACTGCTATCCATCGTCACCAGTCAATGTCATGGTATCATGGAGAACCCACTGACACAGAGCACACTGCACTGCTGTCAAGTCACTCTAATGGTGTTTTGTGGTGCCTTCTACTCCAACATATACAGCCCCCTACGGATGATAGTAACTGCTTAGCTGCAGAGTGAGCATCCTCCTTCAGGGGCTGCCATCACATATATCAAACGACAGTCTCTATGAGCCTGCCATTACCGATGAATTTACACAGCACAGACACGGATGCGAAGGGAAAATTAAAAAATTGAGATTGCCAGAACAGCTGGGCACGACGGGCAGCACAATCTGTGACTTTTGCTTCTGATCAATGAAGATGATGATATGAATGATGCTATGGAGCTCCATTTTGATCTGAGATTTCATTTCATGGCAGGGCTGTATTCTAGACTTCCCTTCACCATTCAATTCCATCAACCGTGTTAGAGAGATACAAATACCTGCAGTGCTGGTCTGAAACTTCGAGCACTCTCAGAAGATACAACCTTCAAGTGGATGAAACATGACCATTTAATTCCTAAATTTGGAAAGAGAGGGGGTTAGTTACCGCCAAGGACACAGACAAACAGAGTACAGGACTAGACACAATGCATTTTGACCTCTTAGGTCTTCTTCAGGCGAAAACAAATAACATTTAGGACAGTGACATGAAGAACAAGTAGCCACTTAGCTTTACTTTCTCCTGTTCCTGTCTTCCCATTTCAGCCTTCACCATACTAAAATTAGGAAAAGAGTTGATCAGGGCTGAAAAATTCCACTAAAGAATGCTTCTGATGAGAAATGAATGCACGGCCTCCAAACCCACAAGTCTGCAATGCTAATCTTTGTACTTGGCCATTGGTTACAACCTAATATTATAACAAAATTTTCTTGTGAGCTGAGGGGGTGTAAGGGTGTAGTGGAAGGTGTTGCTTTTTACATACACAAGAAAAAAAAAGAAAAAAAGAAGAAAAAAAAAGGGGGAAAAAAAAGGAAAAAAAAAACACCTGTTCCTTAATGATGATCACTGCAGATGAAGATAATTATATAGAGTTCTACTCTGGTCTGCAACTGCTTTACGACAGGTCTTTTTAAAGCATCCATTGTTCACCTCAGAATTACTTCAATCTTGATAAAGCTTCAGTTATACAGTCAGAAATGTGGTTCAGAAAATTTGAACACCATCAGGAGCCAATGTACCTGTACTCTCTCGCCATCTCCTTCCTATACCTACCTTATTTAGCAGTGTAGAAAATGCAATTAAGTCGGAGGGGATAGTAGAGGGGGGAGAGGATGGATATGGGGACAGGACTGGCTTGGTGGCAACAAGAAAGACTACGGGGACCTGAGAAAGGGAAGGGGAGAGGGGGTGGAAGGGGAAGAGGGAAGCAGCAGTGATGGCTGAACAAGGCAAAGGGAGGAGGGCTCAGAAATGTTGATACAAGAAAAACCAGAGAATGGTGTGCATGAGCTGTGCACACAGATGGGGACTCAACCACAGAGAGAGAGAGAGAGAGAGAGAGAGAGAGAGAGAGAGAGAGAGAGAGGAGAGAGAGGAGAGAGAGAGAGAGAAAGAGAAATAGAGAGAGAGAGAGAGAAAGAGAGAGAGAGGGGAGAGAGAAAGAGAGAGAGAGAGAGGGAGAAAGAGAGAGAGAGAGAGAGAGAGAGAGAGAGAGAGAGAGAGAGAGAGAGAGAGAGAGAGAGAGAGAGAGACAGACAGAGACAGAGAGACAGACAGACAGACAGAGACAGAGAGACAGACAGACAGACAGACAGACAGAGAGAGAAAGCCAACAAAAAAATAAAAAAAAAACAACAAAAAACAGAGATAGACACATAGAGAGAGGGACTATCACTGTCTTTACAGGTAAACATGAGTAAACACACAAAATGACTCATTAATGAAAAATACAGAAATATGATAAACTTTTTAATATAAGTGTGTTTGCATATACTGCACATGCTCTTGTGCATGTGTGTATGTGTGGTGTGCGTGTGCGTGTGTGTGGCGTGTGTGCGTGTTTGCGCGCGCGTGTGTGTGTTTACATAGGTGTGTATTGTGTGTGTGTACGTGTGAGTGTACATGTGGTGGTGTGTGGTGTGTGTGTGTGTGTGTGTGCATACGTACATGACTGCATCAGCATCAGTTCAGTTTCTAATCTGTTTGCCCCATGACAACTTGACACTGACTTTTCCTGTGAATTGCTGATGCAACACTACAATGATACAAACCAACAAGTAGCAGAGGAAAAGTAGCCTGAATAAGCAACACAGGGGCAATTGCACAGCAATGACAAATGAGGGGAAAAAATTCCTGTGAAAATTTTGTGGAAGCACACACGTGTGTGTGTGTGTGTGTGTGTGTGTGTGTGTGTGTGTGTGTGTGTGTGTGTGTGTGTGTGTGTGTATGTGTGTGTGTGTGTGTGTGTGTGTGTGTGTGTGTGTGTGTGTGTGCGCGTGCGCGTGCGTGCGTGCGTGTGTGTTAGTTAGTGTATGTATGCTTGCAAGTTTGTGTGTCTGTGAATGTGTTGTATACGCAAGTGCCAACACCTATATCTATACGATAAGTTCATATACATGTGGTTGTGCACAAACATACTGTACATGACATGTGCCTAATGATCTGCATGTTCTGTGTACACACACTGCATGACTTAAATATTGTAAGCATCTGAATTGTTTCTGTAAGTGTAAGACACTGAGAATAATCTGCAAACATACACCTGGCACATCCAAAAATTTCATAACAAATTCTAAACATTTGAAGAGAACTACAGGCACACACACACAAAAAAAACCAAAAAGAGAGAAGAGTAAACGATGGCTGTGATGTGTGTGTGCAGAGACGTGCAGGCCTGTGAGTTTCGGAGACTGACCTAAGTTTTTCAGGACATTGGCAAACTTGCACACTTGCTCAAGAAGCTCCGAGTACGTGATCTGGCCTTTGTCACCTGGGTCATTGCCTTCCCTGGAACAGACACAGACGTTCAATTTTCGTTTACACAGCAAAAGATAAGATAAGGTTGCTTATAGCCCAGCCAACCGCAAAGGGCCATATCAGGGCTGTCACCACGTTAAAATCAACTCACCAGTCATAAAAAAAAAAAAAAAAAAAAAAAAAAAAAACCACTTTCATACATCTCATTAAATGACATCGTCTACAAACGCACCAGAACTTTGTTAAAAATCTTTCTTCCGTAAAATCTTAAATCAGATGAAAAATATTAATCTCTCTCAAAAACTCAAGGATCACATCAGGCGGGACATCCTGAACAGGATCTTCATGGACTCCGCTGTAAAATGTTTGTGTCTCACATCGTGCAAGTCCCAACACTCTAAAAGAACATGTTTCATTGTGAGTGGCGCATGACATGGAATGCACCACGGAGCTTCTTCACTCTTTAAAAGGTAAGCATGGGTAAAATACGAATGGCCGGTGTGCAGCCGGCACAGAACCGTTTCCTCTTTACGACCTCCCGACGTGGATGTGAGGAAGTCCTTAAGGTTTGGACGGATCTGAAAGAGTTTGTTACTCGTCTGTGTGTTCCAATCCTCCTGCCAGAGGTCTCTCACATAATCGTTAACTTTGGGTTTCACATCTGAACAGGGGATATAAATGTTGGACAGTTTCTCTCTTGTGGCGTTCTTGGCTAAACGATCAACCATTTCGTTCCCGCCGATGCCAACATGACCAGGAACCCAAGCAAGAGTAATGTTGTAACCGTCCGCTTTCAACTTGCTAAAAAGTTCAAAGAAATGCAAAAGTTCTGGATGCTGAAGGTTGCGGCCAGCTATGGCTTCCAAAGCTGACAGCGAATCCGACAGAACCAGAAAGTCCCTCTTTGAAGAATGTGAGATTATCTTCAAAGCCAGTACCAGAGCAGTAAGTTCAGCAGAATAGACAGAAGCATCGGAATGGATATGTTCCAACAGTATCTGAGAAGGAGCCCCAGGGCAGTAGGCTGCACAGGCCACTCCATCCTCAGACTTGGAACCGTCAGTGAAAACTTTTTGATAGGATGGGAATTTCGAACAGAGGTCAGCATACAATGCCTTGTACGCCAGAGAGCTGGTAGACTCTTTGCGAAAAGCTGCAAGATCGAAACGAATCTCTGGTGTGGAAAAAGGTCCACGGAGGTTGATCCGGAAACTTGGAAAAATCGGAAACTACTCCCAGGTTTTAGACCTGCATTCCGCACGTGAGGCTGCATACGAAGACCAAACGGCGGAATACATTTAGGGTTGTTTTCAAACTTACTTTGGAATGGAGGGTCAAAGACACAGTCATAGGCAGGATTCTGCGGTTCTGAGAACAGTCGGATATAATAATTTAAAGACAGTTTCAGCCTGCGGTTGGACAATGAAGGTTCGCCCGCCTCTGCGTACAGGCTGTACACAGGGGTGGTGCGGAACGCTCCAAGACAGAGACGAAGCCCTTGATGGTGGATAGGGTCCAAGAGTTTGAGGTAAGAGGGTCTTGCAGAGCCGTAGACAGCACAACCGTAGTCCAGTTTGGAACGGACCAAGGCTCTGTAGAGGTGCAGCAAAGTTTTCTTATCAGCGCCCCAGTCAGTGTGCGCTACGACCCGCAGAATATTCAGAGCTTTCTGGCAAGAAGTTTTGAGGTTTTTGATGTGGCTGAGAAAGTTCAGTTTCTGGTCAAAAATGACCCCCAGAAATTTGGCCTCTTAACAGCTGAAATGGAAGATTTCCCTACTTGAAGTTCAGGATCTGGGAAAAACTGACGGAAATTATGGAAGTGAATACACTGCGTCTTTGTTGGAGAAAAGGTGAAACCGTTTTCATCCGCCCATCGATGGATTTTATCTACGCAAAGCTGGAGCCTGCGCTGGACACTCGGGTACAGGCTTCCAGTTGCGTAGACAGCGAAATCATCCACAAACAATGAGCAGTCTGAACCCTGCTGAACTGATTTCACAATGTTGTTGATTTTAATACTAAAGAGGGCAGGAGACAGTATGCTCCCCTGGGGAACACCCAACTCCTGCTCGTGGACATCAGAGAGAGTGGTGCCAACCCGGACCTGAAACTGTCGTTCTGCCAAAAAATTTTGAATAAAAAGCGGAAGATGACCTCGAAAACCCAGATCGTGGAGATCATGAGATATCCCCGACTTCCAGGTGGTATCGTAGGCCTTCTCCAAATCAAAGAAAAATTGCCACTGCATGCTGTTTGTTCAGAAAGGCGTTCCTAAGTGTAGATTCCAGACGAATTAAAATGGTCAACGGTACTCCGATGTTTGCGGAAACCACACTGTTCTTTCGCCAAAAGGCCATCGGTTTCCAGTTTCCACATGAGCCTAGCATTGACCATTTTTTCCATCAATTTACAAACACAGCTGGTCAAAGCTATGGGACGGTAATTAGATGGATTAGAAAGATCTTTTCCAGGTTTGGGGATGGGAATAATGAGGGCTTTCCGCCAAGAGGGTGGAAAGCAACCTGTAGTCCACACATGGTTGTATACCTGTAACAGGATGTTCAGACCTTCTTGCGGAAGATGTTTCAATAGTTGATAATGAATGTCATCTATACCTGGAGAGGAATCGCTGCAAGAAAGTAAGGCAGATTTCAGCTCGTTTAACGTGAAGGGAAGATTGTAGTCTTCCGTGTTGTCGGATGAAAAGTTGCAGGGTGATTTTTCTTTAAGGGCTTTGTTTTTGACAAAAGTGGCTGATTTGTTAGAAGAGGAGGAATTCTTTTCAATGGTTGAAGCAAGCAGATTAGCAACTGCTTTTTTGTTTGTTATTAAAGAGTCCGAAAACTTGAGATGGTTCACAGTGGGACAGGTGTTCTTCCCTTTGATTTTCTTAATGATGTTCCACACTTTTTTCTTGGAAGTTTTCGATGTCAGCCTGGAGCAGAAACTTCTCCAGGACCGACGTTTACTGATTTTAAAAGTGTGTCTCGATTTGGCACGGAGTTTTTGATGGGCTCGAGCGTTGGGACCCAAGGTCGATGGTATAACCTGACGCTGAGCCCGTTTTCGGACTTTGGAAATTTGTTGGCAATCTGAATCAAACCAGGGTGTTTTTGGCATTTGAAGTTTGTCGGAAAACACTGGAATACAGGCTTTAGCACATTTAATCATAGTATTAGTCAGAGATTCTGCTGGGTCCGGACTCTGAAGAAAATCAGTGTCCTGGAACTCCTTAGAAACAGTGGCTGCAAATAGATCCCAGTTTGCTTTCTTATAATTTAGATGCTGAGAGACAGAGACGTGTTCAGTTAATACAGGTTGTAGAAGGACAGGGAAATGGTCACTTCCGTGCAGATCGTCATGGACAGACCACTCATAGTCCAGGACCAGCGAGGGGTCACGACCGACAAATCTAAACACGAAAGTGAACCTGTGGAAGAGTGGAGGTAAGTTGCAGATCCGTCGTTCAGACAACACAAATCCAAGTCTGAAAGGACATCCTCAATCAGCAGACCTCTGGGTGACGTACCGGCACTACCCAAAGAGGATTGTGACCGTTAAAGTCACCCAACAGCAAAAAAGGTCGAGGAAGTTCTCCTATCAGACTGACAAGGTCCTGACGACAAACCGGGACAGAAGGTGGGAGATAAAGAGAACAGATTGTCACAGTCTTGTGGAGGGTGACTCTCGCAGCTACAGCCTGAAGGGAGGTAGACAGAGCGACAGGACTATACAGCAGAGTTTTGTGTATGAGAAGGGCAACACCGCCCGACAGTCCTAACGTAGATGGTTGTGCAGGTTTTGAAAGAATATTAAAGCCAGAAAGAGTAAAGGTCTTCTGGCTTTGGAATTTGAGTTTCCTGAAGAGCCACGACGGAAGGTTTTAGAGATTGACACAGAAGCTGCAGCTCCTCAAAGTTTGAATTTAGACCACGGATATTCCAATGGAATATTGTACTATCCATGGTGCAGAGGCGAAAAGGAGAGAAATCAGGTCATCTCCTCTTCAACGTCCGCTTCCAATGGAGTGAATTTATTTTGCAATTTGACTGGACTATGTTGGTCTTCAGACCTGCTGGCAGACTTGCCAACAGGTGTGAGGATTTGGGAGACGGTGGAGGCTTCTTTCTCATCTCCACCATTTCCACACTGGGTTGAACTCCCTTGCCCGCACGGGCACTGGACAGAGGAGTTTGAGGTCGGGGTGCTGGTTTTTTAATCTGCCCGCAGCAGATGTTGTAGACTGCTGGGCAGTCTGAGGGGTGGCGGATTTTTGCCTCCACCAGGGGCATTCAATTTGGGTTGGAAGGTGGTGGACTTGCTACCACCAGAACTGACAGATCTTACTTGCAATGTCTTCGAAAACATGAATTCATCAGTCTGGCAGCAGACTGACCGAGTAGGAACTATGGGAGCTTTCTTGACAGCCGAAGCATAGGAAGAAGCTGTCGGCGTCTGACTGCCCACAACCTGTTTCCGGGCTTCAAAAAACGAGATCTTCTTTTCCGTTTTGACGCGTTGAATGGCAGATTCTTGAATCCAAAGAGGACAGTTTCGTGAAGAGGAGGGATGGTCGCCACCGCAGTTAGCACAATGGGCCGGATCTTTGCACGGCCCATCATGGGTTGCCTTGCAGCAAATACCACACACCTCCTTCCCAGAACAGCGGTCCCTGACATGGCCAAACCTCTGGCACCTGAAGCACCTCAACGGGGACGGCACGTACAGCTGAACATGAACATTAAGGTAGCCGACTTTGATGACCGGAGGCAGCACAGGGTTGCAGAAGGTCAAAAAGAGGGTGTTGGTGGCCACTCTCTCTGAACCTTTCTTTATCGTCACCCTGCGCACCTCCGTCACACCCTGGGACGCCAGCTCCGTCTTAATTTCTGCCTCTGAAACACCAGATAAATCCCGGCAACGAATCACGCCTTTCGATGAATTTAATTGTTTGTGGGGAGTTACCCTGATCTCCCTGTCCACAAGTTTTGTTGCTTTCTGCAGCTGTTCAGATTGTTTTTGTGATTTGCTTTGAATGAGAAATGAGCCATTCCTCAACCTCTTGATGGACCGAGGGTCACCTGCTTATACCTTGAAAAAACCCTTTTGAATGGCAAACGGGCTCAGAGCTGAAAGGGGTCTTTCCTGCTCCGTCCCCTCCATCACGAGCCAGGAAGCCCAAAAACCTGTCTTCTGTCGAACTTCGGTATCGGAGTCACTATCTGTTTGACAATCCCCTGAAATAGGGGATGCTGCCTTCCTCTTCCTTTTGGGGGGAATGTTTTTTTAAAGAAGTCATATTTAGTTTATTGTGATTCATCTCCCCCTTACCCACCCACCTTGGAGTCCAACTAAGGGGCCAGGGCCAAGAAACCAATGTCTTGACCCCTTCCAGGCTTCGGGAGAGATATACGACAAACAGAACACTACTACCCCTATCCCCCCTGATCATGCTCAACTCCCGGGGACAGAGAGCTGAGCACTGCAGGGGTTCACTTGGCCAGCAGGGGAACTGCCTGTCTTGACCCAGCCCCAAGAAGGGGAGCCGATTAGTACACCCGGGCCAAAGTGTACTCCCTGTCTAGGAGAGGTCCGAGCCAAAGTGATGTGTTGAGAACGCTGGCTCTCTCAACCACCAGGATCTCATTCCCCTCCGACACAGGTCGCACCGCACGGCAAACGCGGCGGATCTTAAGGAGACCACAGAGAGAAAAGGAGTGTGGAAAAGAAGACTTGAAGGGGAGACGAAGATAGAAAAGGGCCAAATAAGGGAGGCAGAAAACAAGAAAAGGAGAAAGGCGGGTTACTCTTAGTCAGGATCCTCACCCTTAGCCTATCTGACATGGGAAGCCCTACCAGGGGCATCAACTTCTTACCACGTTTCGCTTAGGCCATACAGCATCTTCACCTTTCAGGCCTACAAGCAGTGTGAAAAAACCAGCCTATCTCCCAAGTATTGATGCCCCCGTCAGCATAGCCTAAAGGATCACTGGACCACGCAAACCCTCCGACCACGACAAGGTCGCAACCCCCCGGAGGGTTTACACAGCAAGCCCAGTGACTGGCCACAGATGGCGTAAAATGTCTTTAATAAAACATTACAACAACAACAACAACAAAATAAAAATAAAAAGATCATGCAACTGGTATCAATCACTGCTTGGATTTTCACTGGATGAAGCGTTTTTTCCTCTCTTGTGTGGATGTGATGTTACAATGAAACAAACAACATCTGCAGTGCCAACATCAACCTTCTCTCTTTTTTTCTTTTGCTGTCCCGTCTTCTGTGTCATCTCGGTGGCATTGTACCTACATCGCTCATTTTGACACCTTGTCTACAGACACAGCCTGGCTCCCACCCACCACAGCCCTGGCATCAGCAATCCACAGGGAGCAGTCAGTGTCTAGTCATCGTAAGGCAACCCATCAGAAGAGACACTGCACTGCTGCCAAGTCACTTCGGTGGTGTTCAGTGGTGCCTGTTCTGATCCAACATACTCTGGATACCACCTGCTTAGCCCCTACTGACGACAATAACTGCTTAATCACAGAACCAGCGCCAGTGAGCTCTCCCTCTGGATGGTGCCACCACATCTGTCCAATGACATTTCCCATGAATTTGCTGATAACAGTGACCCAAACATTGAAGCAATGAAACTAAGGCCACAGACATGGGAGAAGAAATCAAAACTGAGGTTACTATGAGAACAGGGCATGAACAGCCACAGAATTTGAGACTTTTCTGTTATGCTGATTGATGAGGATGAGGATGATGAAAATGATGCTGAGTATTTCCATTCTGGTCCGAGATTAAATGACAGGGCTGTACTTTACGCTTCCTTTCATAATATATCTCAACATCAACCAGCCTGAGAGATCATGACATCCGCAGTGTTGGTCAGAAAATCTGAGCAACACTCTCTGAGACAGATCCATTAAGTGGATCAACCATGTTTGTGCATCACTCTTTAACGAGTTTCTCATTCTAACTCTTCATCTTTCATGTGTGTGGTGATGTCATAAAACTTCTGTCCGATCTAGAAATCATACACTGATGTGGAGAGTATTCCATTTTTTTCTGTTCACATTAAAGAGTAACAATAAAAAAAATCTAAAAAAAAACTCTGGTAACTCTAAACTTTTCAATATTCCGGAACACTCATGGGCAATACTGGCTGGCAAAATCTGTAGTGCAATGATCACCTTATATTGATTCTGTGTTTGCAGAATCTCTTTTTCTTTTCTAGTAAAATAATGTTTACATTTGAGGCTATCAAAATTCAGTAATCCCTTCCCCCTCACCCTTTTTTGGATGTATATTCAGGTAAAGGATTACATATTTCACAAAATGGCCAATCTGGAAATATCTGAAGAGGTTAATCCCTGAGACAAGCTGGGAATGGGTAAAGTAGTCCAAATAACTAGCAGGGTTGGACAAAATAAACAATGACAACACTGTTGCAGAATAAAACATTTTTTTTTATTCTTAAATGATTGCCATTCCAATATAGACACTTTCCAAGTCGAACAGAAAATGAGCTGTTGACACTCAACATGACTTTGTAGCAACATTTATGAGGAATTATTGAACTTACTTAGGAGTCACAGACATCCACATCAGCATACTCTTAATATATTAGTGAATTTCATTACATCAGCATACTCTTAATATATTAGTGAATTTCATTACCATTCTCATCACATAACTCTGTATTTTAGCCAAGTGATTTTCATTATGAATTTTTCTCCCAAACCCCCATGCCCCCACTAGGAAGTTACTGTTTGGGACTGTAGCATTTTTTTCTTTATTTCTCTTTAAAAAGAAAAAAAAAAAAGAAGAAAAACAGCAGCAATAACACTTAAATCCTTTGCCTAACTATCACGTATGTACTTGAGCATATGCAATAGGCTAGTGCATTTTTTTTCCCTCTATCTTTTTTCTCTGTAAGGGATGCATGAAGAAGGTGGTTAAGAAGAACTGACCGTGTTTCAAATTTTACTTTTTTTTTTTTTTTTTAAGGTCATGATGCCTCACTGGTGACCTTGCACTCAGACAATGACTGTCCAGTTCGCTGAAGCAACAATCTGATAACCTTATGACATCAAGCCATTCAAGGCCAAGTCACCTGACTTGACCTTTAACACAACGATTTGGCCTGTGCCTGGTCACATTTTATCTGAACCACTTGATTGGTTCTTCAGAGGCATCTCATGACCAGTATTCAGCTGACAAGGCAGAAAAACAACACTGGGATACAAAAACTGATTAAGGCAGCTCTCCTTCTCTTTGAGTGTGTGTTTGAAAGCAATATTGAATACAGTAAGCAGAATAACTAGTCACTACCAGTGCAGTACAATTTCAAAAGTGTAAATGCTTAAAAGAAATCAAGTGAACAATACAACACTGACAATACCAACAAATTTTTGTCTGCTACCCTATCAAATACAATGACTGCACTAACTTTGGTCTAATAACAATAATTATGATAATACTACTAGCTATAATTTCTTTTTAGATTTCAGTCTAGGTATATTTCTTTGGTCTTTATTTTGAGAATAACTACACATGATCTTAGAAATTTAAACGACTTGCCACAAAGAGGCAGTAGCTAATACTATGTGTAGTTCCAAATTACAAACTTGTGCAGTCCATTGGTTCTGAAATCAAATAGGTATAGCATAAGTTTCTAATCCAATCTGCATTCTCAAGCATTCCACATTACAGAATCATGTCTGATCACCATTAATACCCTTCATTACCATTACTGTTCAGAAATGCAAAATTCTTCAGAGAAGACTCACTTCACAAATTCTAATACAGTAATAGTAACTAGCTTCAACAGCCAGAGTTTTTTTTTTTTTTTAACTCACAAAAACCTTCAAGTATAGAACAGTCCGCCTTCTATATAACAGATCAAAATGGAAGCTGGGTCTAATTCAACATAAAATGAAAGTAAAGTAAACAAAGACCATGGTCAACATTTTATACAGATGCTTGTTACATACCATGCTGAAAGAAAGAAATTTCTAAAAATAGGTAATACTGTAATATTATGTGAAACTTTTTCAACTTGAAAAACAAATCTTTATCAAGTTTTAGTCTCTCCGTTTCATCTTCCCTGTAAAATGTATGCATTCTTCCTGTCTGTATCATTACAACAGGCTGAAATCAGCTGATTTTATAGTTGAAAGAAAATTTCTAAAATATGTACTACGATGTGAAACTTTTTTAACTTGAAAAAAATAAATCATTATCAAGTTTTGGTCTCTATATGTTCATCTTCAGTGTAAAATGTATGCATTCTTCCTGTCTGTATCATTACAATAGGCTGAAACCAGCTGGTTTTATATTTGATGTAATCTTGACTAGAATGTAATGATGCAACATAACCTTTTAAAATATATATGTTTACATGTTTGTTACTCTTCCAAGTAAATAATGTGAATATGAGAAAGTGTATGATGTGGTATGGTGTGGTGTGGGTGGTATAGTATGGTGTTGTGTAATGTGATGTGGTGTGATGTGGAGTGGTGTGTATGTGTGTTTTCGTCACTTCATGTGTGTGTGTGTGTGTGTGTGTGTGTGTGTGTGTGTGTGTGTGTGTGTGTGTGTGTGTGCATGTGCATGCCTGTGTGTGTGTGTGTGTGTGTGTGTGTGGTGTGTGTGTGTGTGTGTGTGTGTGTGTGTGTTGTTCAAGCATGCAGCAGAGTTCATGCAGCCTGCCAGACAAAAAAAAAAAAAAAAAAAAAAAAAAAAAAACTTTCAAGGACTTTTAATACAGAATTCAATGACAGCAATATAGAAGATTCAGATCTTTATGCATACTTGGTTGCTCTCAGGCAAGTCAGCAAATTACGGTTAGCTGCAGACCAGACAAAAGTGGACCCCTTCACTCCTTCGGCAGATTAAAAAAATTAGAAGGGATCCTCAAATAGAAGGATTTCATGGACATTCAAGGTCTTGTACGGACCCTGTGCATGCATGAATGTTTATTTCTACACATGACTCTGTGTGTGTGTGTGTGTGTGTGTGTGTGTGTGTGTGTGTGTGTGTGTGTGTGTGTGCGCATGTGCATGTAATGAGAAGGCAGGAGGAGAGCAAGAGAAGTGAGTGAGATAAGAGTTGAGATGCACCTGAGTAGGGATGGAAAGGGTGGCAGAGGGGAAAAGGGTATGGGGAGTGGGAGGTGGGAAGGGAAGGAAATAAGGAAAGGAAGGAAGGAGGTATGTGGCTCCATGACACAGGAGATCTAAAAATAACATTCTTTGCTCTCTCTCTTCTCTCTCTCCACTTCACCCCTTTGGCTTTTCCTATCCAAGACCACCATCTTGCTATAAGCCAACCATATAAGTCTTTCCTGTGGTTCTCTCTGTCATCAAACTGTTGCCTGGCTACTGATGACTATGTTGAAAAAGAGAATACAGATAAGCAAATGATGTAAAGTGTCACATTTCCACATCACCTTTATTTGTATGATGTGACATTCACAACATTCTTAAAGAAGACAGTTAATTCATTCAGAATAATGTCAGTGATCTTTGGAAGTGTATAAAAACTAACTTGGAATTTATTATGGATGACAACATACCTACTAAAATAACTTCAAGCAAGAACCACCAGCCATGGATTACTACTAAAACTAAACGTTTGTTGAAAAGGAAACATCGTTTCTTTAAGAAACTGAAACTACATCCTAATTCAGAAAGATTACTGGTTAGGTATAAACATATTAAGAGAAGGTGTCAGAGAGAATGTAGACTTGCTCACTCCAATTATGTTAATTCGATGATTTCGGAAGGTGATCATCAAAACAAGAAATTATGGTCTTACACAAGGAGTAAGAGACAGGACAACATTGGGATTCCAGACCTGAGAAACAATCAGAATAACCTAATACAGGACCCTGAAGGGAAAGCAAACTTACTAAACAAGCAGTTTTGTTCAGTTTTCTCAAATCCCAAACCTTTAATTAATGTTAGACTAAAGGATGATGATAAACTCCCTGAAATGCAAAACATCAAAGTAAACAAAGCAGGAGTATTTAAGTTACTGACCAATATCAATGAAAACAAAGCTACTGGTCCCGATGGCGTTCCTGGCAAGCTCTTAAAATTATGTGCCAATGAATTGAGTGAGGTATACCAATTACTTTACCAAGCTTCACTGGACCAGGGAGTAATACCTGATGAGTGGCAAGATGCGAGCATTGTTCCCTTATTTAAAAAGGGTGACAAAACAAAAGCAGAGAATTATAGACCTGTATCTCTTACATCCATATCAGCTAAATTACTTGAACACATAATATATAGTAGCATAATGGACCATTTTGACAAATATGATTTCTTAAATAACGCCCAGCATGGTTTTAGACAGCGAAGGAGTTGTGAGACTCAACTTATAACAACTCTCAATGATTTTAGTAACTGTCTTAACAACAGACAGCAAATAGATGCAATTTTATTAGATTTTTCTAAAGCCTTTGATAAGGTCGACCATGAGGGCCTGCTGCTTAAATTAGAACACATTGGCATTGGCGGTTCTTTGCTAAAATGGGCTAGATCATTCCTCGTTGGGAGAACGCAGAAAGTTGTTGTGGAAGGGTCGTCATCCCATTGTAAACCAGTCTTGTCAGGTGTACTACAGGGAACTGTTCTGGGGCCCTTGTTTTTCTTAATTTATATAAATGACATAAGTAGAAATCTCTCTCCTGGAACTACTATAAGGCTTTTTGCAGATGACAGTTTAGTATATAGAACAATCAGAAGCAAGAATGATACACGCATTCTACAAGAAGATCTAAACGCTTTACAAGAGTGGGAAAGAACTTGGAAAATGGAATTTCATCCTCAAAAGTGCCAAGTGTTGCGTATATGTAACAAACGCTCACTAATTAGATCAGATTATTCTATCCATAATACTATTCTTAAAGAAACTAATGCTGCAAAATATTTAGGCGTGATTATAGATAGTCGTCTCAAATGGAAAGAACATTACAATTTAGTATGTAAGAAAGCAAATAACATCTTAGCTTTCTTACACAGGAATATCAATGACTGCCCCCAAAAGGTTAAAGACGACTGCTACAAAACACTGGTTAGACCAGTACTGGAATATGGTTGCTCAGTTTGGGATCCTTACCATCTAAAGGACATTGATAACCTTGAAAAGATTCAGAAGAGAGCAGCACGGTTCGTAACAGGGAACCACATCAGAGAAAAGGGGAATACTAGGAAGAACATGAGGAAATTAGAATGGAAACCCTTAGAAGAGAGAAGAGCTTTTATTAAACTTAACACCTTTTTCAAAGGCAGAGCTAAAGTAATTGATATTCCAATGGAACAACTAGTATTGAATAAAAGTAGCACCAGGAGTGGCGGTCAGTGTTATACCATACCTGCATCAAATATTGACAGCCACTTACATTCTTTTTATCCCAGTTCTGTACGGCTGTGGAACTCACTGCCGGGTGCCATCAAGATTGCCACAAATGCAATCTCATTCAAAAAACAAATTGATTCGACAGTTTTGAGATCTGCATATTGACGATTTTTTATTTTTACTTCCCTGATATTTTACTATTACCTGGGCCTGAATTTGGCCATTGCTTTTATCTTCTTGAATATCGAGTGCGACCCCTTGTTGCTAAATTTGCTCCAGGGGCCAACAGTCTGAGTCGCACTGTTTTATGTTATTTTATTTTACTTTTTAACATGCGCGCTGGTGACCTACTCGTTTTTGAGTGAACCGGTGTTTTAGGAAGAAGGAAAGAAGAAGAAAGAAGAAGAACATGTCATCAATAAACAAAACAAAAAAAAAACAAACAAAAAAATCACGTCTCCTATACTAAAAACAAGGACAATAACACTATACAACCACTCAAAGTAAAACTATAACCCACCTGTTGGTTAATGAAACACAGCTGAACATCCTAATCTACTTAGATTAGGCATTAGACAAATTATCATTAAATCCAAATTTCAACAATTCTAAGGCAGGCACAGTCACTGGCAAAATGAGTGTACAAAGTCTCACTTGTGCATATTCCAACAAACCAAAGCACAATAGTAGAAAACAAAAGGCACCTTAGCATAGCACTATTTATTACTACGGTTACAATCACAATTATTATCAAATCTATTAAAATACATCATAATTATTAATATACCTATTAGATTCCATCCTTTTCATAATTTATACCTTCCATCTCCTTTTTGTTCTCCCTGTCCTCCCCTCCCCCTCGGGTTTTTTTTCCCTTACTAAAATATTAGTACCTTTATTATCATTACTATTTATAATATTGTTAATGTATTTTAGCTAATTTATTTATTCTATTATCATTATTTTTTTTTACTATCTTTTCTTTAATTAAAAAAAAAAATCTCTCCTTTCTCCCATACTACTACTGCTATTACCATATTATCACCAAAAGTGGTAGTAATCCTGTCTTTATTTTTTCAAAATTTTGATCATCATCGTTACCATTATTAGTATTCCTATCAGTAATATGATTACTATCATTACTACTTTATTTCACATATTATCTCCCTCCTAACAGCCCTGATGTGGCCCTTTGCGGTCGGCTGGGCTATAAGCAACATTATCTTATCTTATCTCCCTCCTAACAGCCTTGTTTTCATTCAGTGTCTATCTTGTGCTGAAGTGATTGAAGACAAGTTGCTTGTTCATTTTCGTTGTCTTAATTGTTTTGTATCTTGTCTGAAGAAGACCTAGGAGGTCAAAACATGACATGTTTTGTCTTGTGATTCATTTGTCCACATTTTTTTTTTTTTTTTTTTTTTGCAGTTCGCTAACATTTATTTAAGATTTCTTTTATAGCATTAGCAGTTAGCACATGATGTTCAACATTAAAGTAAGAGACCTGTATAAGATGTCACTATTGGCCATGTATTACAATTAACAATGCTCCTGGATCTTCTCCAAATAGTTTCTTTTTCAGTCTGGAGAAACTGATATTTACTTATAATTATAGTAAATTTTCAATCAATGTGGCTTTAAGCAGGATTGATATGAACAAGCAACCAAGAAGTCCATGACCATTTAAATCTAAATTTTATGCAGATCTAGACAAATGCAGCAATTCAAATTTGCACAATGACATTATGAGCTCTTGAAAAACAAACTTGTAAACAAAACCACACTATTTATGTTCTGTACATCTGAATGAATCTTTTTGATGTAAAGTAAAGTCTATCAATTAAAATTTGTTGAAACAAGTTTTGAAATTAATTCTTAGTGAATCCACAAAAACACAAAAAGGACAATCAAGTTACAAGACAAAACACTACATGTTTCGACCTCTTAGATCTCCTTCAGGAACGATAAAAAACAAACAAACAAACAAACAAAACGTTCATGACAACGAAAACAAGGAACGAGCAATCGCTTATCTTCTCATATTCGGCGCAAGACGAGCGTTGAAAAACGAACAAACAAAATGACACAAATCAGTTCATTCAACGCCCATCTTGCGGCGAATATGAGTAGATAGGCGATTGCTCGTACTCCGTTCTTTGTCCTGAACGTTGTTTATCTTGCCTGAAGAAGACATATGACGTCGAAACGCGTTGTGTTTTGTATTGTAATTTGTCTGCCCTTGTTTTTGGCGGACTCACAATTATTCTTAAAAATTTGTTTGAATTTCCGCCAGCAATCGCCTCACTTTGGAACTAAAATTTACTGGTCACATGCCTCTGTACAGCAATCAAAGCACGTGATAAAGAGGTACAAGCCATCCTAAGTTTGACTGGCCTACTTAAGCTGAATTTTTCGTCTTTGACTCTGAGACAGTACTTTTAAATAGGCCTACTTTAAAAAAAAAAAAAAAATTAAAAAAAAGCATGGCGAATATTGTACCGGTATTAATCTAAGGGTGACGGCAAACCCACGACTCTAAAAACATATACTTACCAATAGTACGCAATTTTGTCTCCTAGTCCATTCTTCACGTTTCTGTCAAGAACATTGTAGCAAATGTTCGTTTTCGCCCCAGCCATCCATTTGATGGAGATAGGCCCTTTCCTCACATCGAAGTTGTAGTCTAAGAAAGCACCGGTCGGCTGTGATTCCCAGTGGAATTCTTTGGAGATAGGTCCCCAGAATGACTCTGGATCATTTATAGACTGATCGTAGAGCTCTCTGTATTTTTGCAAATTCTTTACATGAGCCTGGGCTTGCAAAGCAGCCGGAGGTGCGAATATCTCGTCTGCTTCGGTTAGCGACGCCATTTTACAAGCCTGCCGCTTGATGCAATGAGAACATAACTCTGATTGGTTATATTGTCCGACAGTCCACCTCCATCATCCAAGCTCTTGAGAGGCCTTGTAAGGGATGAGAAAATGTGCAGGGTTTATTCAAAACGGTATCCATTTATTCGAAGTGTCCAAGTGTTCGTCGTCGTCGTCATCGTCATTGTCATCGTCGTCATCGTCTGTCGTCGTCGTCGTTTGTGTTCGTTTTGCAAGATAAAATGGTTTAAGATCTTCCTCTAAAAATTTTGTTTAATTAAAGTTTAAAGGAAGATAAAGTATTGCACCGCTGATTAAACTTTTATTATTATTATTATTATTATTTTCTTTTTTGGTAACAAAAACGAACTAGGCAATAACAGGCTAGTTTGTCTTTCATCTGTGTACTGCAAAACTTGTGAAAGTGTATTGAGGGATTCCTTAAAATTAATAAACATTTCATTGAATATAATCTAATTAACTGATAAATTAATAGCAGAACGGATTTACATCAGACAGGCCTACATTAGGCTTGTGCAAAAAAAAAAAGAAGTATTATTATTAGTAGTAGTAGTAGTAGTAGTACTACTACTACATTAGGCTTGTGCAAAAAAATCATTGAGTTCTGTGCACGACTGGAAGATAATATTAATGTAAACACGCCAGTGGATCCAGTTTTCCTTGATCTCTAAAAGGACTTTGATAACGCCTCCCCACCCCCCACCCCCACCCCCACCCCCTCCCAACTCCATAAGAGACTATAATTCACACACTCAAAGATTCTGGAAATAAGTGCAATGTGCGTAACTGGACTGACAGAAAGAATTTTTATGTTAAAAAAAAAATCAGCATATCAACATGGCGGATGAGAAGTCAGGTACAGCAAAGGTGACCGGTGGTGTTCCTCAAGGCATTGCATCGCAGTTGGCACTATTCATTTGTTTTGTTAACAATATGTTGCATTGGGTTACATATTAACAGATGACACAAAAGCATAGGGGGAAACAAGTAAGAAAAGAAAAACAAATTTATCAACTAGTTAGATGGATGGAGAGGTGGCAGATTAAAATTCACTGGTATAAACATTAAATCCGTCATGTTGGTTTAAAAAAACACACAACACAACAACAACTAATTATACTTATCATTTATATTCTGTAGACCAGAAAAATACTGAGGTGGAAAAGGGTCTGGGATTTGGGGAGGGGGGGGGGGGGGGGGACATATCTAACTTTTGAACATCATATTTATGCTTCAGTTAAAAGGCAAATGGCATTAAATGGAACGATCACCCTTTTCATCCAATTTAAAAATAAAAACGTTATGGTTCCATTTTTTAAATTTTATTGGTTAGACCAGTGCTAGAATATAGAAATTTGATATGGTTCCCATACTTAGGAAAACATAGAAATAGAAAATGTGCAAAGAAGATTCACATAGCAAATCATAGGTATGAGTAATCTGATATACGAGGAGATATACAACTTAAAAGCTTTGAGTACTGGAGGCTGAGAGTTGATATGAATTAAACTTATAAAATTCTGCGATGCCATTATGGTAACAGCATTACACAAAATATTCAAAGTTTAAAATACAATATGCACACAAGGAGACACCCATTAAGCTTAAATTTGGCAAACCCTTTCCATTTTTCGCACTTAAATTTTTTTTTTTTTAAACTTTTCTTCCGCAAGCCTAGGCCTCTCAGCTTGATTACTGACTTTCGACTGGGGTCTGATCATTTCAATAACATAAATCAATCAATCATTGACAGCCAAAATTACAACAAGAAAAAAAAGAAAAAGAAAAATGCTTTGGATTTTGGGATTTTGTTCAGAAGAGTCATGAATTAACATCTTGTGAGAATTTCACGTTCGCTTTAAGGTCATCCCAGTGATTGGTAATTCCGTGAGGGGAAAAAATAATGAGGCAGAGACAGAGAGAGACAGAGACAGACAGACAGAGAGACAGAGAGAGAGAGAGAGAGAGAGAGAGAGAGAGAGAGAGAGAGAAGAGAGAGAGAGAGAGAGAGAGAGAGAGAGAGAGACAGACCGAGATCGAGAGAGAGAGAGAGAGGGGGGGGGGGGCCGAGGGAGAAATACAGTATGTGTTTAGTGTAAAATTTTCTCTTAATTTCTTATTTGATCAAACTGTGACACAGAAAAAAAAGTATCTAAAATGATTGTCATCATACCATTACATATCTTGACAGTTTGAATGAGATTCACTTTGCTTTAGAGAGTGGAGGTGCAATTATTTATGATGACGGCATACTTTTTCCATACCTTCGACATTGCTGAATCACGTCTTTGTATCCTATTTGTATTAACTGCCAATAATCTAAGTAAAGTCTGTCAAGAGAGAACATTTAATCGAAAACTGAAAACTTTGTCTGAATATGATCAACTCCTCTTGATAATACACAGAATCTGGTTAGCCTTATTCATCGCAGCTGAGCATCTCACACCCTTCAGGTCTAATCCACAATACCTTTAACGACACGCAGAACTGTATCAGTTATGATAAAATCCGAATGACACAAGCTTTTACGTTAAATGATGACAAAATATATGGTCTCCTTTTACAGCTGAAGGAAGTATAATTTACTTGATCGACAATCAGTCTCTTTACAAGTATATACTCCTGACATCCCATTTTCTCATTCCGTCAAGAACCTTGGATTTATGGTATCTGACGACATAAATCTCGCGAAAAAAGTTGCGCTAATATGCAGTCAACTTACATGCAAATTCACGAAACCCGGATCCATTTTTGCACGGACGTGAGCTGTGAAGTAAGGTTGGGGGGTGGTGTGGGAGGGGGGAACAGGACTCGCAAGGAAACGATCGTACACCTACTTGAGTTAGTCCTCTTCGTTTTCACTGGACCACAGAATCTTCACTGCAGATCTTCAGCATGATCGACCCCAGTCCGTCCGCTTTGCCCCCCCCCCCCCAACCCCCCCCCCCCCCCCCCCCCTCCCAGGACATTCTGGCTGTTCTCTGTTCATTTTCCTGGGTCTGTCGCCATGATGTACCGACCGTTCTCCCTGGGATTCCAGTCAGGTGCATGTCGTGCAGTACTGTGTGGACCTCTCCACCGGGTGTGTCCATACATTTTCATTTTCGGTATTTTCTATTGCTCTTTGGTTGGTTCTGCACCAAGATTCTTAACTTCTTTTTTCACCGTCCGTTTAATACAGTAAATCGATCGCAGGTAGGTGTTGATGGAAACCTCAGCTTGCGTTCCAGCCCTTTTGTAAATCTCCTAGGACTAGCTTAACATTGTTTCTGAACAAGCCCAGTTTAGTGGAGAGGTAATTGTTGGCACTCCTCAAGATGGATTTGAAGAAACCGGACACGTGTCTTACCTTGGTGATCCTGGCCTTTATGTCTTCAGCTGTACCTCCTGTCTTGCTGTCGATGCTTCCACGAAAGTTGAAGGTGCTAACCTCTTCAGTGACCTGTTCTTCAAGACGGACTGGTGCTTTCTGACCCGTGGTGGTTCTAATGGAGAACGTCATAAAGAAGGTAGAAAACTGGGGATAGGGCACTCTGCAAGCAAACAAGTGTGCTATATCCATGAAGAAGTAACAACATTCACACAACACAACAAGCCAATTTTCATAGAGCTATGCCAACATCCACACTAATAGGACAAAAAAAAAAGGAAAAAAAAAAGAAGAAAAAGAAAGAAAGAAAATAAACCGTCCACACCCAGCTTAACGCTTGGCCCACCCGTCTTTTCGCTTTCCTCCTCCCATCCCTCATAGGGTTCAACAAGCACCTGAACTATCGCCACACTGGAACATCAAGCAAATGGCCAAGGGAAGATAGTTACGTATATCAAGTAGGATTCATGAGTATGGCCACACCCACTGCAGAAAGGAGACCAGTTTAAAGAGAGAAAAAAAGCTACTGAAAGTTCAAAGAAAGATTGAGTGTAGGACGCGGGACGATGTGGAGTTCGCCCATTCGGAAGTTCTCATGTAGATCGCGCTTGCTGTAGACTTCCGCAAACTTTCTCTATGCCGAGGCATGGCGTATTGTTCACTGGGTACCTTCTCTGGTTGATGTGCCTCGCCACCAAACTCCTAGAGTATTGATTTGATGTTACCATTTGTGAACAGAAGCGGGTCCCCAGCTCACACATCGTTTCATTCCCGTTTTGGCCGTGCTGGCGAATGTTACAGAAGAGTGAGTAGATAATCTTCTTGCTCTCACATGTGAGTGTATGCTAGTGTGAGAACTGGAGAATTTGTTGCCAAGTACAAGGTGTTCTCTGCAGGTGATTCAGCCGGTGGCACAAGGAAACCACCCCGCATCATGAGGATGAACAGAAGGAGAAGAGAACCTAGATGGCATCAGCAGGTTGCCCAGAGACAGCCATTTTCTTTGACCAGTTGGGGTGTCTGGTATCACCGCTGTCATCTGGCCCTGTTGTGCCTCGCCCTGATGATAACAACTGCGATCACACCACGATACTGGAGATAATCAGGCTGCAGCTGAAGAAGAATCACAAGCAAAACATCCACATGTAAGATATTATGTGGAAAAATGTCCCGGATCTTGGATAGTAACAGTACTCCAGCCAAATGTCGGAGGCACTCAAATTTATAACGGACAAAATGAGACCATTTCTTAAACGACATAGAGAGAGAGAGAGAGAGAAGAGAGAGAGAGAGAGAGAGAGAGAGAGAGAGAGAGAGAGAGAGAGAGAGAGAGAGAGAGAGAGAAAGAGAGAGAGACCATCGGTCACTATTGACATTCTTAATCCAAACAACACAAGAAGGGACCGACAGAATAAAAGGAAAACGAACCCCAAGGAGGCCACCCAGCACGCACGGATGAACTGGAATATCAAGCAGACAATGACAGGCCATAAATGGGTGGTCAGCCAACGCGGTGTTACTGAAGTAAGGTTGAAAAAAAGATTATAAACAGCAAGTCAGTCTCTGATACACAGCAGAAGCTTATAACAGCTCCCAACCTACTGGCCTGCTAGAGCTACAACTGCGAAGAAAATATTCCCTTTTCGTTGAACAAGCAGTAGTAACTGGTGAATGGAATAAGTAAGTAGAACGACGAGTTTATTCAAGATGCTAGTATAATGGATCACGCTATCGACATTAGCGACTGATCTGGGGACGCTATGATTCCCCTAAAAGTGGAAGATGTCCACGCACTCAAGGGAGACAAGTCATAATGGACAGATAATGTGCCCGCAGAACCGCTCAAGCACGAATGACCACAAGCCACCGTGGCTCTTCTAACAACATAAGTCTGTAAAAGAATGTAAAAACAACACCGTGGCCAGAGGAATGGACACGATCCATAAAAGTACCCGATAACTGAGTAAGAAAGAAAATCTGCTGCTCTCAAACTACACATAATCTAATTAGCCATGTGAAGGCTCCTGTTGAACATTCCCAAAGGAAAGACAGAAGAAATCCTCGTCTAGAACGGGCAGCGTTCAGGCGGAAAGAGAGCAAACATGAACAGATCTTCTACATCAGACTGCTGACAGAGAAGGACTATGAACAGATCTTCTACATCAGACTGCTGACAGAGAAGGACCATGAACAGATCTTCTACATCAGACTGCTGACAGAGAAGGACCATGAACAGATCTTCTACATCAGACTGCTGACAGAGAAGGACCATGAACAGATCTTCTACATCAGACTGCTGACAGAGAAGGACCATGAACAGATCTTCTACATCAGACTGCTGACAGAGAAGGACCATGAACACAAACCTCAACATGAACAGATCTTCTACATCAGACTGCTGACAGAGAAGGACCATGAACACAAACCTCAAAACATGAACAGATCTTCTACATCAGACTGCTGACAGAGAAGGACCATGAACAGATCTTCTACATCAGACTGCTGACAGAGAAGGACCATGAACAGATCTTCTACATCAGACTGCTGACAGAGAAGGACCATGAACAGATCTTCTACATCAGACTGCTGACAGAGAAGGACCATGAACAGATCTTCTACATCAGACTGCTGACAGAGAAGGACCATGAACAGATCTTCTACATCAGACTGCTGACAGAGAAGGACCATGAACAGATCTTCTACATCAGACTGCTGACAGAGAAGGACCATGAACAGATCTTCTACATCAGACTGCTGACAGAGAAGGACCATGACACAAACCTCAAAATGAACAGATCTTCTACATCAGACTGCTGACAGAGAAGGACCATGAACACAAACCTCAAACATGAACAGATCTTCTACATCAGACTGCTGACAGAGAAGACCATGAACACAAACCTCAAACATGAACAGATCTTCTACATCAGACTGCTGACAGAGAAGGACCATGCAACACATCAACCTACAAAACATGAACAGATCTTCTACATCAGACTGCTGACAGAGAAGGACCATGAACACAAACCTCAAACATGAACAGATCTTCTACATCAGACTGCTGACAGAGAAGGACCATGAACACAAACCTCAAACATGAACAGATCTTCTACATCAGACGCTGACAGAGAAGGACCATGAACACAAACCTCCTGAGATCTTCTACATCAGACTGCTGACAGAGAAGGACCATGAACCAAACGATTTCTAATCAACTTCACGCTTCCAGGACCATCGATACACAATTGTCAGCAAAGGTTTGTGTAAGAACATCACTTCTCATGCCTCGTCCACTTAAAGCACAGTAAAGTTGGTAAGAACATCGACGTCCCAAGCCTCGTCCACTTCAAAGCACAGTAAAGGTTTGTGGTAAGAACTACACCTTCCACAATGCCCTCGTCCACTTCAAAGCAGGACTTCACAAAGATGCTATTCACGCCATTCTCCTGAGCAATGACCTCAGAAACTGCTACTGAACAACTGTGAAAGTGCGCCAAGGCTCTCCCAATCTGTGCAACATCCATTGGGAGAACATAGTGCGGGGAAAACATATTTGGACTTTAACATGTCCATGTCCGTCAGAGATCGGCCACTTTGCAGCCAGAGTTTTGCTGACAGCATCGACCAGTCGTGAGGCAGCGAAGCAGAAGCCCAGGAACTCACCACCAGACTGGAGAAAGCTTCAAGCACATACGGAATGCAGGCCAGCTGAGAGAACAACAGAACTTTAGTAAACAGTTCCAGACACCACTTAGCAGTTCCAGACACCACTTAGCAGTTCCAGACACCACTTAGCAGTTCCAGACACCACTTAGCAGTTCTAGACACCATTCAGCAGTTCCAGACACCATTCAGCTTCCAGACACCATTCAGCTTCCAGACACCATTCAACAGTTCCAGACACCATTCAGCAGTTCTAGACACCATTCAGCAGTCCACTTCACGCCAAACGAACAGACAGCGGAAGAAGTGGATCTGTTCAAGTATCTTAGCTCCATCGCTATAAGGGTCGGTACTTCAACAAAGGAGGGCAAGACGAGGCTGATCCTGGATATGTCTGCCACAAGAAACCAGGTGTGCCAGCTTTCCTGTAAAGATAAAACTACAATACATTGGCAATAGTCACCCTTCTCTGTGCATGTGACGAGCTGAACAATGACAGCAGAGCTTGAGCGAAAAATCCGCTTTAACGCTGAATGGAATGCCCGGAGGATGCAGCAAGTCCAAGCAGAGTAACTTCGGGGGAGTTTCGGGCAAACCTGAGGCATATGAAATAAGACTGACAGACTGTAGTTCCACCTTCCTGCTCACTCTTTTCTGTCGCACTATAACCATCATAGAATCCTTCGACGTATAGGCCTACAGCCCAACTAGATCCATGCGTTCTGGTAGAATTGCTTCTGTCGGATTCTCCGCATAAGAAACTGCAATATTGCAATATCAACCTTTTTCTATGGAAAAGACAACACACACACACACACACACACACACACACACACACACACACACACATACACACACACACACACACACACACACACACACACACACACAGAGAGAGAGAGAGAGAGAGAGAGAGAGAGAGAGAGAGAGAGAGAGAGTTTTTCAACGATAAATAACCGCTCAGTGCCTCAAGAGAACACATGAAGTCTCCATGATCTGTTGCGGCGGATTATGAACGTGTCGGTGTTCAGTCACCCATCACACCACTTGCTGGAAAGATAACCGAGCAAGATGGGTGTAAGGCGAACAGTTAATTCCAAAAGAGAAATGGAAAAATAGTCGGGCAAGATCGTTGAGTACAGAACATTATTACCTCAAAGAGACGCATTTTAAACCTTTCTTCACGTAAAGAGAATTTTGCGACAAATGCCACAGAAAACTATAATTTTCATGTGGTATTATTTTTTTCTGTCGTCGTCTTTTCTCGTATTGATGTCTTGCTATAAAGGGAGGCATCAAATGATTAATGAAGACTTGTGCATACGCTAAAGAGAGCATTCAGTGCTAAATCAATCCATGCAATATATTTTTTTTAAAGGAAATTTTCCGATGTCATGAAGTTTATTGTTATTACTATCATTATTATCATTATTGTTGTTGTTGCTGTTGTTACTAATATTTTTATGATCATTACATGCTGTCCAAGGCAATGTCCGCCTTTCTGCCCATTAGAGCAGACAGTCTGTTGAATTAAAGAATCTCAATCTCAAAGACTAATTCACAAAGTTTATTTCCGTCAGCAGATCAGCTACTTTTACAGAAGGGGGGGGGGGGGGGGGGGGGGGGGGGGAGGAGGGGGAGCGTAAAATACTCTCCTGTCTGATAGTGTGATAAGCTATCAAACTTGAGATTTTCACGTCAAAACACAAAGACAACTACTAGTGTCATTAAAAAAAAAAAGTTATGACGTCATTGTGCTTTTCGAGGTGAAAGTTACTCTGTTTACAAAGAAAATGACAATGGTCCGGTTTTGATTCAAGCAGCGCCCCATAGGTACGACCGACAGGGTCAGTAGTTTCCAAAAACAGTTTTATTTTTATCAAGGAAGTTTCACTGCGATCGGACTGGGCCATGTATGCTACACCACATGTATTACGCTGGCTTCGAGACCATAGTACGCACAGTATTTAGAGCTGACGGATAAATAGATTAATAACTAAGATGAAAGAATTTAAAACGACGGTCACATAGACGCACTTGGCAGGTGCACATACGCCCAACGCGCTGGTCATTGTCTGCACCACAATCATACTCGTGAGCTTATGTGTGTATTTGCCTGTGTGTGCACACGCATACATATTTGTGCGCGCGCGCGCACGCGCGCACGCGTGTGTGTGTGTGTGTGTGTGTGTGTGTGTGTGGTGTGTGTGTGTGTGTGTGTGTGTGTGCTTGAATGGGTGGGCCCTTGCATTCTACATATGCAAGTGTACGCGGTGTTTTGCTTGCATGTGCATGAATGTGTGCGTGCATGATCTGCGGGCTGTGTGTGAGCGTAGTCCTCCATGCACACGTGTGGATCATGCGCATACATATATGTATATATGCTTTTGTTCATGGGCGTACAGGTGTGTGTGCGTGCGTGCGTGCGTGCGTGCGTGCGTGCGCGCGCGCGCGCGGGCGTGTGTGTGTGTGCATGCGTGCGTGCGCATTTGATTATTTGTGGGAAAATGTATAGAAGATGACATTTAGTTACTATTGATCAGCAAGAAGAAAAAAAACAAGAAAAAACAAACAAAGAAACCAATAAACAAACAAACAAAAGCAAAAAGAAAAAGAGAAGAATGGGGTGAAACTGAAAGTTGGAACGATGCAGTCTCTGATTTGGGCCTTTTTTTCTGAGCTTCTAATCTTGAACAGTGCTATTGGCAGGCAGTGAACAAGGTCTCGCAATGCTTGTTGAGCGACTGGATGAAACACCATCAAGATATGGCATAGAAATCACTGCCGAGAAGATCAAGTTGGTGGTCAGCACAACAACACCACCATCAATACTGATATAAATGTCCGCGGTTAGAAGACACACAGAACGGGACGGGTAGGAAAATTGTGTGGGCTGAAATGACAACAACAACAACAATAACAACAACAACAAAACAAAAAAACAAACCCCTGAGTCAATTCGATTCGTTAGGCTCTCCTTCTTCCATTCATGCTCTCTCCTTGCTGTGTTTCCTAGTACTAATGTACTAATGATTTATTGCACGCATTTATCCTAGTACTAATGTACTAATGATTTATTGCACGCATTTACAATCAGGGGAACTGTAATTATTTCTAACACATTCTTTCTAATCCTCTTTGTCGAGAACTTGGTGTGAAAAAAGGGCATTATGCGTTTAGAGTTTGTTTTTCTCTTTTTAGAAAAGGGTGAGCCATGTTCCCATTAACAATGTATGCATCCTCTCTCTCTTTTTCTGTTATAGACGCTCACGCACGCACGCACGCACGCACGCACGCACGCACGCACGCACGCACGCACGCACGCACGCACGCACGCACGCACGCACGCACACACACACACACACACACACACACACACACACACACACACACACACACACACTGGCTGACTGACTGAAACCATTTACTGTCAGATTAATATATTGTTGTGCTGACATTTAAAAAAAAAAAATTAATGAGAAACCAAAATAATACAAGTAACATCTGAATGACATAAAAAAAAAACCCAT
>CM031606.1:54092172-54107172 GCA_018398815.1 Conus ventricosus | reverse complement strand
TACAACACGTAACCAAAAGGCCACCTCGTGTGATTTCAACAACACGTAACCAAAAGGCCACCTCGTGTGATTTTAACAACACGTAACCAAAAGGCCACCTCGTGTGATTTTAACAACATGTAACCTAATAGTCCACCTTGTGTGATTTTAACAACATGTAACCTAATACGCCACCTCGTGTGATATTAACATGTAACCCATAGGCCACCTCGTGTGATTTTAACAACATGTAACCTAATAGGCCACCTCGTGTGATTTTAACATCATGTAACCCAATAGGCCACCTCGTGTGATTTTAACAACATGTAACCTAATAGGCCACCTTGTGTGATTTTAACAACATGTAACCCAACAGGCCACCTCGTGTGATTTTAACAACATGTAACCTAATAGGCCACCTCGTGTGATTTTAACATGTAACCCATAGGCCACCTCGTGTGATTTTATCAAGTAAACCAATGGGCCCCCTCGTGTGATTTTATCAAGTAAGCCAATAGGCCACCTTGTGTGATTTTAACATCATGTAACCCAATAGGTCACCTCGTGATTTTAACATGTAACCCAATAGGCCACCTCGTAATTTTGACAAGTAACCCAATAGGCCACCTCGTAATTTTAACAAGTAACGCAATAGGCCACCTCGTGTGATTTTAACATAATGTAACCCAATTGGCCATCTCGTGTGATTTTAACAACACGTAAACCCAATTGGCCACCTCGTGTGATTTTAACAACACGTAAACCCAATTGGCCACCTCGTGTGATTTTAACAACATGTAACCCAATAGGCCACCTCGTGTGATTTTAACATGTAACCCAATTGGCCACCTCGTGTGATTCTAACAACATGTAACCCAATAGGCCACCTCGTGTGATTCTAACAACATGTAATCCAATTGGCCACCTCGTGTGATTTAACAACTAACCCATTAGGCCGACTCGTGTGATTTTAACATGTAACCCAATAGGCCACCTCATGTGATTTTAATCATATGTAACCCAATGGGCCACCTCGTGTGATTTTAATCATATGCAACCCAATAGGCTGCCTCGTGTGATTTTAATAATATCCAACCCAATAGGCCACCTCGTGTGATTTTAATGATATATAATCCAATAGGCCAACTCGTGTGATTTTAATATGCAACATAATAGGCCACCTCGTGTGATTTTAATAATATGTAACCCAATAGGTCAACTCATATGACTTTAATGATATGTAACCCAATAGGCCAACGCTTATGATTTTAATGATATGTAATCCAATGGGCTAACTCATATGATTTTAATTAAATGTAACCCAGTAGGCCAACTCATATGATTTTACTCATATGTAACCCAATAGGCCAACTCATATGATTTTAACAACATGTAACCCAATGGGCCAACTCATATGATTTTAATAATATGTAACCCAATAGGCCAACTCACATGACTTCAATAATATGTAACCCAATAGGCCACTTTGTGTGATTTTAATAATATGTAACCCAATAGGCCACCTCATATGATTTTAATAATATGTAACCCAATAGGCCAACTCACGTGAATTTAATGATATGTAACCCCAGAGGCCAACTTATATGATTTTAATAATGTGTAACCCAATAGGCCAAAATCTGATGATTTTACTAGTGTGTAATCCGTCTCCACAACACAATCTTTGCCTTCTTTTTACCCTGTTCATACCCTATGTCATCCTGGGTTTTTTTTCTTTTCTTTCTGTCTGTTTTGTTTTTCTGTTCTGTTTTCTTGTCTTGCTTTCTTTTCCTGTTTTCTTTTCTTTCTTTTTTTAATATTTTTTATTATTGCTTTTCCGTTTCGAGCACGGCTTTGCTATGGAGTAGGAAGTGGGATGGGAGAAGGGGCTATGATTGCAATTCTATGGGAGAGACAGAAAGGAGAAGAGGTAAATTTTAAACTCAAGCATGTGTTTGCACATGGACACACCCACTATATATTATAAACCATATTTGCGTCGGAGCTGAATTGTATATTTAATTGTTATTACTGTAGCGATTGTTTGTTTGTTTACATTTTAGCACACTTTTATGAAAAACAAAATGTAGCAGAATAAAAGCGTCATTACACCAAACATGGTTCACAGACATATCTATGCGCTTTGTGTGAAACTTAAAATAGTGAAAGCTCATCAGTAACAGAACATGATTGAGAGCAAGTGAACGAAAAAAAAAAAAAAAAAGAAAAGAAAAGAAAGAAAGAAAGAAAAAAGAAGGACATTGAAGTAAGGCATGAAAGTCTAACAAAAAAACAACGAATAAACAAACAAATAAAACAAGAGAGCCTTGGCGAAGCGGTTAGCGCCACGGACTCCCGGCTGGGAGGTCGTGGGATCGATTCCCATCAGAGCCATGTGGAAGTTTTCAGCCCCGACCGCTCGCCTTGGCTTAAGGCTGTGTCAGACCAATTGACATAGGCTAGAACACCAAGGCTACATCAAAATGTTGTTATGCTCTGCATAGTTATGCGGGGATTGTCTTCAGTCGTGACAAGCTCCTAGCATAATACCATCACTCTCCCAAATCCCTCGAAGTTCGAGTGTGGCTGCCCACATGGCGGGGTAATCAAAAACGGTCACACACGTAGTGCTCTCATCCCTAGCTGATGCATTTGTACCATAGTGTTCAAATTCTTCGGCTGTTCGGATGATTCCTGGAGTCTTTTAGCCAGGGTACGACAACAACAACAGCTCCGATAGGCTCCTACCCAAAGTGCTACAGGCTCAGTTGGGAAGACTCGGACCACACAGTCGAGTTTCATTCCTTAAATGCATGCGTCTCTGAGAGTGTTGTTCAAATTTCCTGGCCAACACTGCAGGTGTCTGTATCTCTCGGGCCATATTGAAATTAGCGTAGAGTACAGCCCTGTCATGCTGTCGCTGACCGGAATGGATATCCGCAGCATCATCTTCATCATCCACATTCTCATCTATCTTAAAAAAAAAGGTCTAAAATTTGTTGGCCCTTCATGCCCTGATCTCATGGTGACCTCAGTTTTGGTGTCCTCTCCATGTCTATGGCCTTGGTTTGATTCTGTCGGGGTCACTGGTATCGGCGAATTCATGGGGGCTGTCGTTGGACAGATGTAGTGGCGCCTTCCGGATGGAGAGCTCACTCACGCCGGCTCCGCGATTAAGCAATTATTGTCGTCAGTAGGGGGTTTAGTAGATGGTGTTCTGCGTACGTTGGATCAGAACAGGCGCCACTGAACACTACCAAAGTGACTCGGCAGCAGTGCAGTGTCTCCTCCGGTGGGCTGCCTCTTGACGACTTGACATTGACTGCTCCCTGTGGATTGCCGGTGCCGGGGCTGCGGCGGGATGGGCCGAGCTGTGGCTCTGAACGGGGGAGTCGGAAAGAGCGGCGTGGGTGCAACGCCACTGAAGTTGCACAGAAGATGGGACTGCACAGAGAGAGAGAGAGAGAGAGAGAGAGAGAGAGAAGAGAGAGAGAGAGAGAGAGAGAGAGAGAGAGAAACAACAACAAAAAAACTGAGGATGGAAGAAAAATAAGCCATAATATCCAAGAAAGATGTCAAATGGTTAATGACTTGGAAAATACTGTTACAAATATCACGCGACGTTCTGTCAAAATCGGACCGTATAATAGTTTCTACCAGGCCGGGGAAGATATTAACAATGTATTACTTGATCTAGAACTCAGATAGACCACATCGAGATACATGTTACAGATATTGCTAAGAAGACTGACCGAATGACGGTATCATTATGGCGAGTCAAGCAAGTGACACCAGCACTGAAGTAGTGACACAAAACAAGGTTTCGGATGTCTCTGATGATAAAAGAAGCTGCGCTCTGGCATGTTTGCATCGCACAGTTGTCAGCAGGACTGCTTTTTACCAATTCAACCAAGGCTTGGATCATTTTTGTTTTGTTTTTGGTTTTTTTTTTTTTTTTTTTGTGTAGGCCTATGTGTGTGTTTGTCTTACAAGCAGCTATCTTATCAAAAATGTAGCGGGAAGTGAACACACATAAGCATGACTTTACGTCGAGGCCGCTCTAGATCGTGGACGACACAGGGTCGACACGACATTGCATGAATCGAAACCTCGTGTCGTGACGGTGTCGGCACAGCGGCACAGGTATCGGTATCACGCCGGTAGCGTTTTGTGTTGATGGCTTGAAACGGGGGACGCCTTATTGTCAGAAGGCCCGTTAGTCAGAAGGGTTAGGGTTAGGGTTAGATTAAAGTGAAATGAAAGTGGAATTTCCCCCCACCCCCCAATAAAAACCAACAACAACAAAAAATACTGATTTTCTGACTAGTGGGCCTTCTGATTAGTGGGCCTTCTGACAAAAAGGTGGTCACCCTTGAAACAGTGGGCTTTTGGTTTGCGCGATTTTTATCCGTGGCGGTGACGTTTTGGAATGTGCATGTGTGGTACATACAAGCGGGCGTGTATACATGATCTCTCTCTCCCCTCTCTCTCTCTCTCTCTCTCTCTGTGCGTGTGCCAGTTCTTGACTCCAGCAGTCGTTGTGGTGATGTTCATGGTTGAATAAACATTTCACCTGGTTTCCTTCTACACAGTCCCATTTAGCTCCTTTTAAAGGTCTCTGTGGGCGTCGTTACCAATGATCAATAGAAGGCTCACATGACCTCATTTTTTTTAATAAATGGAAAGAGGTGAGGAAAGGGAAAAGGAAGAGAGGTTGTTAACGGCCAGATGAAATTAAATGTGTTCTATTCTGAATACAGTGGTGGTCGGGAGACCAGGCTCTTGCTCCACTGTGTGATCGGGGGCAACGAAATGCAGGGTATAGTCTCAGTATCTTCGTCTTTCGCGCGTTCCATATCCTTTCCGCATGTTGAAGGCATTCACCTCTTCCTGTTGGTCTGACTGGCTCCGTGTCTGTCTTCTGGTCACGGATTGTCTGTCTGTCTGGTCACTGATTGTTTGTCTGTCTGGTCACGGATTGTCTGCCTTCTGGTCACGGATTGTCTGTCTGTCTGGTCACGGATTGTCTGTCTGTCTGGTCACTGACTGTCTTTCTGTCTGGTCACAGATTGTCTGTCTGTCTGGTCACGGATTGTCTTTCTGTCTGGTCATGGATTGTCTGCCTGTCTGGTCACGGATTGTTTATCTGTCTGGTCACGGATTGTCTGCCTGTCTGGTCACGGATTGTCTGCCTGTCTGGTCAAGGATTGTTTATCTGTCTGGTCACGGATTGTCTGCCTTCTGGTCACGGATTTTCTGCCTTCTGGTCACGGATTGTCTGTCTGTCTGGTCACAGATTGTCTGCCTTCTGGTCACGGATTGTCTTTCTGTCTGGTCACGGATTGTCTGCCTGTCTGGTCATGGATTGTCTATCAGTCTGGTCACGGATTGTCTGTCTGTCTGGTCACGGATTGTCTGCCTGTCTGGTCACGGATTGTCTGTCTGTCTGGTCACGGATTGTCTGCCTGTCTGGTCACGGATTGTCTGCCTTCTGGTCACGGATTGTCTGTCTGTCAGCACATTTCACATGTGATGATGGTGTCAATACTTACATTGTGCTTCACTTCATGCGGGCAAAGCCAGCTGGTCGATCTCTCCGAACAGCGGGCGAAAAGAAGCTGACATAATCTGTTTGCCTCAGGAGAAGCCCTGCCAACTGAACAATTCTTTTGAAAAGAAGCTGACATAGTAGAGGGCAGCCCTGCCATCTGAACAATTCTATCGAAAAGCAGCTGACATAGTGTGGTTCCCTCAGAGGGCAGCCCTGCCAACTGAACAACTCTAGGGCCCAGAAGATATTACTTAGCATGAACAAACGGGACTCCGACAAAGGCGAACAGTGTTTAAACGAGCCCAGATACTGCTCCTGTCCCCTCAGTTTCTCTGACCTGGGGAAAGGAGTATATTCGACGTGCCGACCTCGACTCAGGTTGTCAGATGAGTTTCACAACAGACTTGAGTTCTGGTGAATAGGCTCGCTTGATGAAAAAACTTCACGACATTGAAGAAATTGCCAAGGGTTTTACTTGGGAACGTATTTTTGACTGGAGGGGAAAGAAATGAAGAGCACACACTGTGCTGAATGTCTCACACACACACACACACACACACACACACACCCTCTCTCTCTCTCTCTCTCTCTCTCTCTCTCTCTCTCTCTCTCTCTCTCTCTCTCTCTCTCTCTCTCGCACGATGTATGACTGGCAGAAGAGAGATAACAGTGTAGGTAGGTACTGAAGGAAGACCGGACCTACAGCTAAAGCATTCCTCAACACAATGTGAGCATCAGTAGTAAGGTCTACCTCGTTGTCAATGTGACATCTGTGTGTGTGTGTGTGTGTGTGTGTGTGTGTGTGTGTGTGTGTGTGTGTGTGTGTGTGTGTGTGTGTGGCGCGCGCGCGCCTGTGTGTGGATGTGCGTGCATGTATCTACCTATCTTTTCATTATCCAATACGGATCACACAGACAAGGCCAAGACATGATCATGTCTTTCATTTTGACCGGGACTGAATGCTAACATTTTTTTTCTTTTCTTTTTTCTTTTTTCACTTGATTGGGATTCCAAAGACAGAATTCCTGCTGCATTCTATGTTACACAGTGCATGACATTAAACAGTGTGGAACAATGACAACTTTGTTGCACTAATTAATAAACATTGGATTAATTTCTACCTTCTGAGCATCTGCCGGAAGCTTACCGAAACCCTTCCCTGATCCTAATCCTAGCTGAATGTAACCACAGAAAAAAGGGGGAAAATTTGCTTAATCTTTCAACTTAACACGTACTTATAATGGTGACCTCCCCTACTCATAACATTTGCTCTCCAACAACTGAAATTGTTCCTTGTTTTCAGTTGCAAAACTTTGTCACTCGATCAAATCACAAGTGTTCTCTATTCAATGTGAAAGTATAGGCCAATATTTCACTCAGACATCAGCAGAATGGAAGAAATCTCACACAATAATAGTTATATGGATGGGTATTTCCAAAAGTCATCGGTAGTCTGACAGATTTAACTTTCCTTTCACACAATAATTGTCAGTGTGGAAGATGTTTCACACAGCCATTGTCATGTTTTGAATTATCATATAATTATGTACAGTTTGGTACATATAACGCACCAGTACTATTGACATCGAAGTTAGCCCCCATAATAATATAGCATAACATATTGTTGCTTTGGACACATTAAAGATATTAAACTGTTAAGCCAAGAGATTGATTATGAATTTTGCGTGAAAGCGCAAGTGTAGAGGCCTGTATAGGAATTTACGATATTCGGCTAAAGTGATTTTATCCTTAATATGAGAGAGAGAGAGAGAGAGAGAGAGAGAGAGAGAGAGAGAGAGAGAGAGAATGTATGTGTGTGAGTGTGTGAGTAGCCTTCAATTATTTGTGTGTGTGTGTGTGTGTGTGTGTGTACACACGAGCGAATATGCATGCACACTTATGGTATACACCGGCCTGTGCGTGTGCAGTGAACTCTCTCTCTCTCTCTCTCTCTCTCTCAAGCAGTTCTTCATACAAGCAGTCATGTGGTGATATTCATGGTTGAATGAAATTACGCGTATTTTCTTCCCAGTCCCGTATAGCTCCTTCTAAAGGTCTGTGTAGGCGCCGTCACCAAATGATCAATAGAAGGCTTACTTGACCTCCTTTCGTATGAAGCAGGAGGGGGAAGGAGAAGGAGGTGGGGGTGGATGGGAAGAGGTTGTCACGGCCGGATAAGCATAAGTATGTTCGGTTTAAAACACAGCTGCAGGGTGAGTGACCTGGACGCCCGCTCAGCTGTGTGATCCGGGGCAAAGGGGGGTGGGGGGGGGGGGGGGGGGGTGGGGGGAGTAGAGTATCAGTTTCTCGTTTTTCGATCGTTGGAGTTCCGTAGCTTACACCAAAGGCATTCATCTCTTCTTGTCGGGTCTGACTGACTCCGTGTCGGTCTCTTGTTGGTCACAGGATGGCTGTTTGTTCACCACGTTTCACAGGAGCTAGCGTCAAACTACCAAGTTTAAAGCACTTTAACACTGTGGATCATTTCATGCGGGCAAAGCCCACGTGCAGGGAGCTTACCGACCTCGCTGAGCAGCGGGCGAAAAGAAGCTGACAGAGTGTGGTTACCTCAGAGGGCAGCCCTGCCAACTGAACAAATCTCTCGCCTAGGAGAGGTTAACGTATCCGCGCGAACGAACGGGACTCCGGCATAGGCGAATAGAGGGGAAAAACGAGGTGAGATACTGTTCCTGTCGTCTCTGCTTCTTTGTCCTGGGGAAAGTAGTACGTTTCATGTGCCTACTCATGCGCAATTTGTCAAAATGGGTTTCACAAGGCACTACACTTGGTGGATAGATTCGGCTGTTATAGACCATCACGTTAGGAGAGGAGAGAGAGAGAGAGAGAGAAGAGAGAGTGTGCTTGGAATACTACCTATAAGTGGAAGGGAAAGAAGTGTAGTGCACACACAGGGCAGAATCAATTACACCTACACCTACACCAAACACCAAACACACACACACACACACACACACACACACACACACACACACACACACACGTGCGCGCGCGCGCGCACACACACACACACACACATGCGCGTGCGCATTCCAACGCGTGTATCCTTCTTCTTACACCCACACACTGGCACACACGCATGCATTGACATGAGAACTGAGTCACGCGCGCGCGCGCGCACACACACACACACGCAGACACGCACGCACGCACACACACACACACACGACGCGCGCGCGCGTGCACACACACACACACACACACACACACACACACACACACACACACACACACACACACACAGAGGAGCGCATGAGCGCGTGTACACACAATGCAAACCTGTACACGTATATAAAAGACACACAAGGCACACATACACACGTATGCACTTACACACATACACATGTTTGCCGTCTCATTCTCCGTCCACACACACACACACACACACACACACACACACACACACACACACACACACACACACACACGCACACACACCATGCGCGTATACTCACGTACACATATTCGCTCACACACATCATACACACACGTACGCGCGCACAAGTATGATCACACACGCGTGCGCGCACAAATATGGTCACACACGCGCCCGCACACACACATACTCATGCATGCGTGTATACTTACACATATTCGCTCACACAGACACACAGACACACACACACACACACACACACACACACACACACACACACACGCACGCACGCACGCACGCACGCACGCACACACGCACGCACGCACGCACGCACGCACGCACGCACGCACGCACACACATCACACACACACACACACACACACACACACACACACACACACACACACACACACACACGCATATCCCCTTCATCATGTCGAAGACAGCAGTGGAATCTACACGGGGTGGGAACGACAGGAGATGCACTGGCTAGTTCATGTGTGTTGATGACAACAGGTGGAAGGATAATAAAATCTGGACATACCAGTTGTAAAACGTGCGCTATTGACGTACATAGGTTATGAAGAAGAGGTACCGTTTGAACGTGTGTTTTTTCTTTCCCACCCCCCTTCCTCACCCCTTTGGCCTTCGGGGAATTTTGCACAACACACAACCAAAACCACACACCACACAACTGCCGCGCCGGCACACACACACACACCAACAACACCCCAACACCACACCCTACCACACACATCCACAACATAACACACGACGCGGCCGAACACACGCAAACGCAACAGCCCACACAACAAGGCGGCGTGCAACACCACCCACACCCACCACCAAACCCACAACAAGCACGCGCCCCCACCACCCACCCCCACACCACCCCACCCCACCCACCCCCCCCCCCCCCCCCGCACCCACTCGCCTCTACACGTCACACATAGCACACCCAACCTAAAACACAACGAAACTCGCATCTACATACTTTCCTACACACTATCCCCCCCACTCCTCCCAGCCCCCCCACATTCAAACCCCCACCCACACCCCCACTCAACCCCCCACCCCCCATACCCTTCTTCCCTTCTACCCCCCATTAGCCCTCCCTTCCTTCGTTCCATAGCTTCTCTCTTCCATTTCTCCTTCCTTTCCCCTTGCCTTTTTTTCTTCCCCCCCCTAGCCCTTCTCCCTCTCTTCTCCTCCCATTCCCTCCTCCTTCCCTCCTTGCCTCCCTTAGCCCTTCCTTCCCCTTCTTCCTTCCCCCCCCATTAGCCCTTCTTCCCTCTCTCTTCCCTCCCATTAGCCCTCTCTCTTCTCTTCCTCCCCCATTAGCCTTCCTTCCCTCTCTTCCTTCCCCTCCCCCATTAGCCCTTCCTTCCCTCTCTTCCTTCCCACCCCCATTAGCCCTCCTTCCCTCTTCCTCTCCCTTGCCCCTCCCCCTTGCCCTTCCTTCCCATAGCCCCCTCTCACTTCCTCCCTCCCCATAGCCTTCCTTCCCTCTTCTTCCTTCCCTCCCCCATTAGCCCTTCCTTCCCTCTCCCTCTTCCTTCCCTCCCCCATTAGCCCTTCCTTCCTCTTCTTCCTCCTCCCATTAGCCTTCCCCTCCTTCCTTCCCTCCCCATTACCCTTCTTCCTTTCCTCTTCTCCTTCCCTCCCCCATTAGCCCTCTCCCTTCCCTCTCCCCATTCCTCCCTCTCCCTCCCCCCATTAGCCCTTCCTTCCCTCCCTCTTCCTTCCCTCCCCCATTAGCCCTTCCCTTCCCCCTCCCTTCCTCTCCCTTCCCCTCCCCCATTAGCCCTTCCTTCCTCTCTTCCTTCCTCCCCATTAGCCCTTCCTTCCTCTTCCTTCCCCCCCATTAGCCCTTCCTTCCTCTCTTTCCTTCCCCTCCCCATTAGCCTTCCTTCCCTCTCTCCTTCCCTCCCCATTAGCCCTTCCTTCCCTCTCTTCTTCCCTCCCCATTAGCTCCTTCCCCCTCTTCTCTTCCTCCCCCATTAGCCCTTCCTTCCCTCTCTTCCTTCCTCCCCCCATTAGCCTCCTTCCTCTTCCTTCCCCTCCCATTAGCCCTCTTCCTCCTTCCTCCTCTCCCCATTAGCCCTTCCTTCCCTTCCCTCTTCTCCTTCCCCTCCCCATTAGCCCTTCCTTCCCCTCTTTCCTTCCCCTCCCCCATTAGCCCTTCCTTCCCTCTTCCTCCTTCCCCCCTCCCCCATTAGCCCTTCCTTCCCTCTTCCTTCCTCTTCTTCCTTCCCTCCCCCATTAGCCTCTTCCTTCTCCTCCCCCCCCATCTCTTCTTCTTCCTTCCCTCCCCCATTAGCCCTTCCTTCCCTCTTCCCTCTTCTTCCTTCCCCTCCCCCATTAGCCCTTCCTTTCCCTCTTTCCCTCTTCTTCCTTCCTCCCCTCCCCCATTAGCCCTTCCTTCCCTCCTCTTCCTTCCCCTCCCCCATTAGCCCTTCCTTCCCTCTTCCTCTCTTCCTTCCCCTCCCCCATTAGCCCTTCCTTCCTCCTCTCTTCCTTCCCCTCCCCCATTAGCCCTTCCTTCCCCTCTTTCCTTCCCCTCCCCCATTAGCCCTTCCTTCCCTCTTCCCTCTCTTCCTTCCCCTCCCCCATTAGCCCTTCCTTCCCTCTTCCTTCCTTCCCTCCCCATTAGCCCTTCCTTCCCTCTTCTTCCTTCCCCTCCCCATTAGCCCTCCTTCCCTCTTCCCTTCTCTTCCCTTCCTCCTCCCCTCCCATTAGCCCTTCCTTCCCTCTTCTCCTTCCCCTCCCCCATTAGCCCTTCCTTCCCTCTTTCCTTCCCTCCCCCATTAGCCCTTCCTTCCTCTCCTCCTTCCCCTCCCCCATTAGCCCTTCCTTCCCTCTCTCTTCCCCCCCCATTAGCCCTTCCTTCCCTCTTCCTCTTCTCCTTCCCTCCCCCATTAGCCCTTCCTTCCCTCTTTCCTTCCCTCCCCCATTAGCCCTTCCTTCCCTCTTCCCTCTCTTCCTTCCCTCCCCCATTAGCCCTTCCTTCCCTCTTCCCTCTCTTCCTCCTCCCCCATTAGCCTTCCTTCCCTCTTCCCTCTTCTCCTTCCCTCCCCCCATTAGCCCTTCTCCTTCCCTCTCTTCCTTCCCCTCCCCCATTAGCCCTTCCTTCCCTCTTCCCTCTTTCCTTCCCCTCCCCCATTAGCCTTCCTTCCCTCTTCTCCTTCCCCTCCCCCATTAGCCCTTCCTTCCCTCTTCTTCCCTCCCCATTAGCCCTTCCTTCCCCTTCTTTCCTTCCCCATTAGCCCTCTTCCTCTCCCTTCCCTCCCCATTAGCCCTTCCTTCCCTCTTCCCTCTCTTCTTCCCCTCCCCCATTAGCCCTTCCTTCCCTCTCTTCCTTCCCCTCCCCCATTAGCCCTTCCTTCCCTCTTCCCTCTTCTTCCTTCCCCTCCCCCATTAGCCCTTCCTTCCCTCTTCCCCCTCTTCCTTCCCCTCCCCCATTAGCCCTTCCTTCCCTCTTCCTCTCTCCTTCCCCTCCCCCATTAGCCCTTCCTTCCCTCTCTCTCGTTCCCCTCCCCATTAGCCCTTCCTTCCCTCTCCCTCTTCTCCTTCCCCTCCCCCATTAGCCCTTCCTTCCCTCCCTCTTCCTTCCCCTCCCCCATTAGCCCTTCCTTTCCCCTCTTCTTCCCTCCCCATTAGCCTTCCTTCCTCTTCCCCTCCTCCCCATTAGCCCTTCCTTCCCTCTTCCCTCTTCTTCCTTCCCCTCCCCCCATTAGCCCTTCCTTCCCTCTTCTCTGCTTTCCCCTCCCCCATTAGCCCTTCCTTCCCTCTTTCGTCCCTCCCATTAGCTCCTCCCTTCCCTCCATTAGCCCTTCCTTCCTCCCTAGCCTTCTCCCTCTCTTCCTCCCCTCCCCCATTAGCCCTTCCTTCCCTCTCTTCTTCCCCTCCCCCATTAGCCCTTCCTTCCCTTTCCTCTCTTCCTTCCCCTCCCCCATTAGCCCTTCCTTCCCTCTTCCCTCTCTTCCTTCCCCTCCCCCATTAGCCCTTCCTTCCCTCTTCTCCTTCCCTCCCCCATTAGCCCTTTCCTTCCCTCCTTCCTCCTTCCCCTCCCCCATTAGCCCTTCCTTCCCTCTCTCTCCTCCTCCTCCCCCCATTAGCCCTTCCTTCCCTCTTCTCCTTCCCCTCCCCCATTAGCCCTTCCTTCTTCCCTCTCTCCTTCCCCTCCCCCATTAGCCCTTCCTTCCCTCTCTTCCGTCCCCTCCCCATTAGCCCTTCCTTCCCTCTTCCTTCCCCTCGCCCATTAGCCTTCCTTCCCTCTTCCCTCTCTTCCTTCCCTCTCCCCCATTAGCCCTCCTTCCCTCTTCCCTCTCTTCCTTCCCCTCCCCCATTAGCCCTTCCTTCCTCTTCCCTCTCTTCTTCCCCTCCCCATTAGCCCTTCCTTCCCCCTCTTTCTTCCCCTCCCCCATTAGCCCTTCCTTCCCCTCTCTTCCTTCCCCTCCCCCATTAACCCTTCCTTCCCCTCTTTCTTCCCTCCCCCATTAGCCCTTCCTTCCCTTCCCTCTCTTCCTTCCCTCCCCATTAGCCCTTCCTTCCCCTCTTTCTTCCCCTCCCCCATTAGCCCTTCCTTCCCTCCTCTTTCTTCCTCCTCCCCATTAGCCCTTCCTTCCCCCTCTTTCTTCCCTCCCCATTAGCCCTTCCTTCCCCTCCCTCTTTCCTTCCCCTCCCCCATTAGCCCTTCCTTCCCTCTTCCTCTCTTCTTCCCCTCCCCCATTAGCCCTTCCTTCCCCTCTTTCTTCCCCTCCCCATTAGCCCTTCCTTCCTCTCTCTCTTCCTTCCCCTCCCCCATTAGCCTTCCTTCCCTCTTCCCTCTCTTCCTTCCCCTCCCCCATTAGCCCTTCCTTCCCCCTCTTTCTTCCCCTCCCCCATTAGCCCTTCCTTCCCCCTCTTTCTTCCCTCCCCCATTAGCCCTTCCTTCCCCTCTTCTTCCCCTCCCCCATTAGCCCTTCCTTCCCCCTCTTTCTTCCCCTCCCCCATTAGCCCTTCCTTCCCCTTCCCTCTCTTCCTTCCCCTCCCCCATTAGCCCTTCCTTCCCTCTTCCCTCCTTCCTTCCCCTCCCCCATTAGCCCTTCCTTCCCTCTTCCCTCTCTTCCTTCCCTCCCCCCATTAGCCCTTCCTTCCCTCTCCCCTCTTCCTTCCCCTCCCCCATTAGCCCTTCCTTCCCTCTTCCCTCTCTTCCTTCCCCTCCCCATTAGCCCTTCCTTCCCTCTTCCAGCTCTGCATTGCATTCGTTTCCACGTTTATCATCCCGACACTCTCATAATATGGCCGTACAGTCAGTCATAAACTGAGTCAAATCTAATACACACACACACGCACGCACACACACACACACACACACACACACACACACACACACACACACACACACGCACGCACGCGCGCACGCACGCACGCACGCACGCACGCACGCACTCACGCACACACACACACACACACACACACACACACACACACACACACACACGCGCGCGCGCGCACACACACACACACACACACACACACACACACACACACACACACACACACACACACACACATACACACTGAGTCTTAATAAACTGGAGGTTGATCATAAAACGATTTTGTTTTTCTCATAAGGTCAGGTCACTTCGTCGATAAAACATTGTTATTTTTTTCTGCCAACAATTTCAGTGCCATATGTTGGTAGTCCTCTTTTTCCGTCCCAGTTCTTCTTGATGTAGATTAGAGAGTAAAAAAAGATTAGAGATTAGTAGCTAGTCCATCGGCCCACTTTTCTTATGAAGTCTCTTCTTTCACTCCCGAACATGTTTACTCACCAATTTGTGAACGCCTATTCTAACAGAGGCGACCGTTTTGCCTTATTAATTAAATACACGGGTGGGGATCGTGGTATGCCTAGTACGTGAACATCTTAATCGTAACGCCCAAGAGGGAAACATCAAGACGTTCAGCCTCCTGCCTTGGACAAAGAAATGAGTTTTTAAAAAAGAAGAAAAAAAAAGAAAAAAAGAAAAGAAAAGAAAAGAAACAACATCCAGCAGGCCGTGTCAAAATGACAGTTATCCGAACACGC
>CM031606.1:54037172-54082172 GCA_018398815.1 Conus ventricosus | reverse complement strand
CCCCCCCCCCCCCCCCCGGCCTCTCTTCAGGGACCTGGTACCCTTCACCGCCGTCACACTGTCACCCGATCCACCACCCTTCAGCTAAATGTTACCCGACCCGGCGCGGTGACGGGCACGCTAACAACGTGCACGCAGTGCACTGCAGGATTATCTGATAAAATGATGAGTCATAGGCGTGACGTGGACGAAACGACTGGTTACATCTCACAATGACGGATGACCCACGTGAGGTGGCAATACAGCACGGAGCAGAAACAGAGCACGCTTCATTTTACAGCAGATACAATCTCTGTCCCCCCCCCCCCCCCCCCCCCCCAACTTCCAGCCCCCCTCTCCCTCTCTCCCTCCCTCCACGCACTTGTCCCTGTCCCCTCTCCTTTCACCCCTTTCTCTCCGTCGTCTATTTCCCTCAGACTGAATGCCAAGTATATGGAACATTACAACACCACGAGTCGCTCGCTCGTTAAAAAAAAAAAAAAAGACAAGCCAACACGCACCCATTCATCAAATAATTATATATTTACATATAAAGCCTGAAGAGGCAGAATGATATAAAGTGTACAAATGCATCATGAACACAACGCCTTTGTATTTAGCAGGCCTGTTACGTAATGGAGTTACAACAACAACAACAACAACAACAACGCAAACTTCGCGTTCTTTAAAACAGATACACACACGCACAACACACTTTGCAATGCTTAATGCAGTTCAGACCAATCATACGCAGATAACTGACCCGTTAAAAAAACCGTTCTTTTCTCTTACTTATATAACTGATTTGAAAAAAAAAAAAGCACTAAAACTTTCTTAGTATTTGAATTAAATAATAAAATCATAACCACAACAGTACTGACGATTAAAAAAAAAATGGTGCAGAGACTGTGATATGGAACTGATAGCTGATAAGAGTTGCTCAAAAGACGTCACGGGAGAGCGTTTCCCTTCTTCTTAAGGCCAGAATGTGGGGACATTACATTTTTGCCTCACCCTCGACCACTCTCATCTGGATGCTCTGGCCCTGAAGCTAACAGCATTGGCCATGAAGTTAACAACCAGTAGCCTGTTTTCCTCATTGCTAATGGTAGGCTGCCCCGTCACCCGACACTGCTATTAAGTAATTTACTTCAGAGGATCATGTCTTAGGTTCAAGAGACCTAGTATGAACTACGATGAAGATATTTGCTGAAATACTGGAAAAGTAGGCTTTTATTGTTGTTGTTGTTGTTGCTCTTTACAGTTTGACCATTAATTTCATCCAGTCAAACATAAAGAACCGACCCACAGAATGCTGCCGAAGTATCTCATTATTTTCTTTAAAGATGTGAAAACACATGCAAACACATACATATGCTGCTCATGTACACCGAAAGCAAAGTCGACTCTCCGTTAAGTGTTCCAAAGCGAACAGCAGTGCGGCCAGCCTCTCACCAAGCAAGGCAACACATCATGGTCAGTCAGTTATCCCTCCACATGTTGATGACCTGTCCAGCTACAGCCACCTTAAAGCCTGACCTAAAGCGGCTATTTTCCAGCAAACATAAAAGAAACGCATGTTGTTCTGATATTAGTATGCCTTCCTGTTTACTTCACCCGATTGAACAAAAAGATGAACACGTATTTTTACAAGTTGTGATTAGTGTGAAAGACAAGATAACCGAAAGAAGACTCTACGACACTGCAGCCATCCTGAAGTGTTGATGCCTACCACACCCCTCTTGGTGTTTATTTCATCGTTATTTTTTCATCGTTTCCTGTACGCACGCGCTCACGCTCGAACTCAATCAGAAGCAGAAAAGAAAAACACACAACACAGGCGTCAACCTCCTCCTCCTCACACACGCACGCGCGCGCGCGCGCGCTCTCTTGCACCCATACATATGCATAGACCACTTCACACCTACACCACACACACACACGCACACGCACGCGCACACGCGCGCACAAACACACACCTGCTATTCTTTGCCTTCTTTCCCTTCCTCTCCTCTCTCTTCTGTCCGTCTTCTGGTTCCATCACACAGGGAACGATGAACAGAACTCGGAACAATTTATAATAAAACGCCGGACAGTATCTGACCTCCCCCTCTCCGCACATGTCATCCTCCCGCCTTCTCATCCCTCATGTTTTTCTTCTTCTTGTTCACGATTTTCCGGCATCAAGCGTTAATTTTAAGTTCAGCTTTATGATCAGTGGGTGTGCTACGATTGCGTACTACATGGTGGGACACAAATTTACGTTATAAGACATTCTGTTATCAAAGCAGATAATATTGTTTTAATAGCTTTCTTACAGAGAGTTACCTCATAGTTTATAAGGTAGAGATTCACGTCACAATCGCCGTCTGTTTTTAAGGTAGCGATTGATGTCATTGCCTTCTGTTCAGACGTCATAATAGTCTTTTGTTCTAAGATAGAAATTTACGTCACAATCAGATTCACATCATAATAACCTTTCTTAATGTAGAGAATCACGTCACAGTATCGTTCTGTTGTTAAGGCAAAGCTTCATGCCACAAGAAGCTTTCTATTCTTACATTAGAAATCCACGTTATGTCAGCCTTTTATCCTGAAGGTGCAGATTCACGTCAAAATATCTTTCTGTTGTGAAGGTACGAGATTCACCTTACATGAGCCTTCTCAAGGAAGAGAATCCCATCATAACAGCCTTCTGTTTTTAAGGTAGAAACTCACGTTCAATTCGTGTTCTGTTCTAAAGGAAGAGATCCCTGTCCTGATAGCCTTCTGTTCCTGAAACAGACATTCATGTTCCATTTGCCTTCTTTTCTAAAGGTAGAAATTAACGTCATAACCCCCTTCTGATTTGAAGATAGAGAGATTCACATTATGTCAGCATTTTGTCTTTAGCATAGCGCTTTACGTCATACTAACCTTCCTTTTTTAAGGTAGACAGTCGTGTCCTCAAAGCCTTCTATGATCAAAATAAACATTCACGTCATTAGATCATTCTGTTCGCATGGAAGAGATTTACATTAGTGGAGCTTTCTTAACTTATCTGACTCACGTCACGATGATTTTCAGTCCTTGAATCAGCATTTCATATTCCGTTATACTTCTGTTCTTATGGTAGGTATTCGCTCACATCATCAGCCTTGTATGTAACTAGGTAAGATTCATATACTGTTAGCCTTGTGTTTTTAATGTGGAGATTTTCACATCCTTTCTTCCTATTAACGTCAGATTTACCACCTATTCTGACACTATAATTTTCTTTCCACGGCCACGAACAAACATTAAAACTATAAATTCTACATTTGTCTCTACGGCAAAATGTAATGCCGATTTACAGAGACAATGTGTTAGCATACCTTTTTTTCCTCTCCAATGCTGCAGACTATAGAAAGTACCTGACAAGCCAACTTATCCCGGCGGCCGTAAACACCGGTGGCGTTGAAATCAAGTGGTTCCCAAACACATCTGTGATGGCGACACGTGCTGTAATTACCTGTTTGGCACTGACCGACTGCTGGTCCTGGCACTCCGCCCCCTTACCAGTCAACAAGACGGAGCTGCTTGTCGCCTTGGTGGGGAAGTTGCTGGCACCGACAGTTGTGCTCTCTCTGGCACCTAACCTGGTTTACAGCGTGTAAACACACCGCGAATGTAGACTTGTAGACTAACCAGTAGTAATGTGTGTGTGTGTGTGTGTGTGTGTGTGTGTGTGTGTGTGTGTGTGTGTACACTTCATTTACTGATTTTTTTAAAGATCACAGGTGCTAGTTCTGAAGCACTGTGCAATCACAACGGAATCCTTATTTCTAAATGCACGATCGACGACAAACCGAAACCTAGACTTCTAGCCTTGTTTTTCTCCCAACCCTATCCCTTCCTGCACAGTGTGGGCATGACAACGATAGAGCTGATATCGACATTTTGTGGCATGGATTGTGGCCCTTTGAGTAAGACCGACATGTACTCTAACCAGTACGCACAAATTCAGTTCCAAACACAAACACTTGGAAGATGTGATTTGACAGAAAGGCAGATAAGCTCCGCACCTAAACCGTAAAGAAAGGGCAGCAAACGGTTAAAAAAATTTTCTTATTTAAAATTAAACTATTATGGGGAGGGGGAGAGATGGGATTCCACATCCCGTCACGAAGTATCACACACGATCCAGTTAAGGTACGTATCTAGGAAGGGAAGATTGACGCGACAGACTTATGAGGTCCTGCCGACACACCGCGTATTTCACAGCAAGCCTGAACTGTAAGCATCCACTGCGCTCATGTCGTCTGTCTGCCTCCCATTTTTATTGAAATTTCTCAACTCACAGAAAGATTTGGGAGTAACTCTGGCGATCTCAGCCATAGGCACTGGAGACAGTTGTGTCCTTTCACTCTGGGGCATGCACTATTTCTCTCTGTCTTTTTGTCTGTCTCATTATTTCTAATAATAATAATAATGAATAGTTATATAGCGCCTGTTCTCGGCTAGAGACCAAGCTCACAGCGCTTTACAATCCACACTCGTTTACACAACGGGCTGCCTACCTGGGTAGTGCCGACTGAAGAGCTGCCAGCTGGCGCTTCATTTCTCTTCTGAATTCAATCAAACTCCACATTGCACCACACTGCACTGGCGACTGAACGTTAGATTAAAAACATCTTCTTCCCCCTCTCCATCGCTTAATATTCTGTTCTTCATTTAAAAGGGTTAATCCAAGTAAGGACGGAAAATAAACAACAAATATCATACAAACATTCCGGGAAGGAAAAGATTACTAATGCAAAAAAACAAACAAACAAACAAAAAAGTGCTAGTATGTGCGCGGAAAAATTGAAGTTGTTTACTTTTGAAAAGATTTGATCTCAAAAGCTTGTAAATTTGGCATTGTTCTCATATTCTCCTTCATTTCTTATAGCTATCGGTATGGTTACCAGTATGGTAACCACTGTAGTGACTTTCGAGTATTTCTGTAACACATCCTGTTTGTTTGTTTCTTGGTTTAATTCCTGCAACATACAGAAAAGAGAGCCACGTGCTAAGCTGCTGAAAAACCGCACCTTAAACGACTAAGCTTTCTTTTAACAAACAGTACTTCAATCCGTTTACCAACGACGACGACGGCGATAAATTCCACGATCTTCTTCCTGATATAGATCAGAAGTAAACATCTTCCAAACCAAAATAAAAACTTACTTTTTTTTTTTTCTTGAACGAAGTATACTGCAAATCAACGCGTGAGCATTACAAACACATCTGTTTCAGGCTTAAAGTAAACAAAGTTAGGTTTCCGGCAATTCCTTCCCCTTCCGCATTAAGCAAACACAGAAGTGCCAACAGCCCGATTGTATGGAAAGGAGGCCATGGTCATAGAAAAGAGGGGCGGAAAGGAGATCACAGTAAGGGTGTGCAGAAATAAAGTCCAAGTAATAGCTAGGAGGGCCGAAAAAAGAGGTCATGATAACAGCAAGGAGGGCCGGAAAGGAGGTCAAGGTAACAGCAATGACGGCCGGAAAGGAGGTCAAGGTAACAGCAATGACGGCCAGAAAGGAGGTCAAGGTAACAGCAATGACGGCCAGAAAGGAGGTCAAGGTAACAGCAATGACGGCCAGAAAGGAGGTCAAGGTAACAGCAGTGAGAAGCGGAAAGGAGATAACAGCAGGAATGCGCAGAAAAAAGTCCGAGTAACGACTAAGACGGCCGGAAAAAAGGTCATGATAACAGCAAGGAGGGCCGGAAAGGAGGTCAAGGGAACAGCAATGACGGCCGGAAAGAAGGTCATGATCAAAGGAAAGAGAGCCGGAGAGGCTGTCATGGTAACATAAGGAGAGTGAAAAGGGGGGGGGGGGGGGGGGGGGGGGGGGGGGGGGGGGGGGGGGGCGGGGAGGCAGATCGGAAGTCAGTGTACCAACAAAGAGGGCAGGAAAAACGGTCATGATAAGAGCAAGGTGGTGCGGAAGGTCAAAGTAACAGCAAGGTGGTACGGAAGGTGAAAGTAACAGCAAGGTGGTGCGGAAGGTCAAAGTAACAGCAAGGAGGCCGGAAAGGGTGTAAACGTAACAGCAAGGAGGCCGGAAAGGGTGTAAACGTAACAGCAAGGAGGCCGGAAAGGGTGTAAACGTAACAGAAGGAGGCCGGAAAGGGTGTTACACGCTAACAGGAAGGAGACTGGAAACGGTGTAAACGTAACAGCAAGGAGGCGCAGAAAGGCGGTCATGGTACAAGGAGGTGCGGAAAAGAGGTCATGGTGCAAGGACGTGTGGAAAGGAGGTCATGGTGCAAGGAGGTGCGGAAAGGAGGTCATGGTGCAAGGAGGTGCGGAAAGGAGGTCATGGTGCAAGGAGGTGCGGAAAGGAGGTCATGGTGCAAGGAGGTGCTGAACGGAGGTCGTAGCAGCGGCAATAAGGTACAGAAAATAGGTCATGGTCACAATTAGGAGGTGAGGAGAGGAGGTTTGATAACAGCAAGGACCAGAAAGAGGTCAAAGTAAACGGGAGAACGTGCGGAAGGGAGGTCAAGGTAGTGCAAAAAGGGGTCAAGGTCACACCATAGAGGTGCAAAAAAAGAGGTCCAAGTAACAGCAAGGAGGTGCAAAGGGTCATACTACTTCACTGTGAGCAGTTTTAGCACAGAACTGTATTCATAAGTCGAACGACATATACCCGTGTAGACAGATAGACTTGGTTGAGGAGGATGAGAGGGAGGGAGGTTGAGGGTGAGGCAAGAGACTAGGAACGAGAAGAGAATACACTTATCCAAATGTAAATTCCCTGCTTTTCATAAAAACAAACAAACAAAAAGCAACCCCCCCCCCCCCCCCACAAAAAAAAAAAAAAAAAAAAAAAAAAAAAAAAAAAAACCAACCCTACATATTTTCTCATTCGTGCTATTTGAAATAAAGATGCCCGTTTTTGTTTTTTACTCAAACTGAATTAATTCCTCTCTAACCGATATTTGAATTTTGGTTGGGGACTGGGTGACGTCATGTTGGTCAAGCTGAAATCTGACGAAATTTGATTTCTAAACTGGGCGGATCGGAGTAATGCTTGAAATCGTGTCAGAGATAGAGAGTTGTGTTCGCCTTCGCCTGTGGTTAGTTTGAGTTCAACAGCACGTATCAAAGGCATCCACCACTTCTTGTTGATATCAATTGCTGTTTGTGTGCTTCTTGTTCATGTGTTGGCCGTCTGGTCGCCGTTGATAACGTCAAACTGTCAAGTTTGGAGCACACACACGGCAGTTCGTGCGTTGGCAAACGCTGCGTGCAGGCAGTGGGCCGCCCTTGCTGAACATCACACATCAACCAGGTGGCATGCACGGTTACCTGAGAGGGCAACCAGGCAACTGAACAGTTCTCTTATGGTACACGGAAGTGGTTAGAGACACGCGCCTGCGAACCAGGCCCTGACAAAGGCGAATGGTGGGGAAGAGAGGCGATTTATTGTCCAGCTCCCTTTACATCTTTGATCAAGTGAAAAACAAACATTTACCCGCCAGAAAGAAAAATCACACAAAAAAGGCATATCACATTCACCCATCCTTACCAAAGAGACAGCGTACAGACTGCCAAGATCACAACATCGCCATCCATAAACAGTCCTGCACCATAGCCAGTCCTAGACCCTTTACTACTTCAAACCTCAATTCAACCCACGTCGGCGACAGAGGCCATTTATGGGGTGAAGATGCATATAAACCTTGTCAGGAATCGACGACACTGACTATTCAAGACATCACAGCAGACCTTCCCTCTTTCCTCCGCCCCTTACTCCCCTCCCCCCTTCCCTCCTTGTTTGCCCGACAATATCAGTGCGCAGTCAGAAACTTGTTAACCATAAACCACTACAGCTGTTCACACTTACCCACACACTTTCTCTCGCAATGAGCTGAGAACTAAACTGATGATCATGATGCGATCCACATTACACAGCGTGGCAAAAAGCATAGACCACTGTGGATAACCTTGGGCGAATGTCGGCTTTAATAGACGAAAACGAAAACACTTCGTGTGTTTGATAAGACGATGCCTGCGTTACGTTGAAAAAAGAAGTAACGACATGATTGGAATTAAAAAAAAAAGAAATAAAAATTGCTGCAAAGACCGGACTGACGAAATACCATTTTGAAACGATGACGATGCAGACAGTCCATGGCGATGAGACACCGAGTTCCTCTGACGTCCTGACAGGGGTGCTGTTGAAGCCTGGACAGAATGGCAAGAAGAAGCAGCACGGATCAGTCATGTCCGGCCCAGACACGACATACACCACTATCTAATTCACCCACGGATTTCTCAAAGCAAGCTGACGTCATAGAGATATGACGTCAGTAAGGGCCTTGCCACACGCAAAGAACATAGCCAGACTAGCCAAACTATCAAACAGAAGCCATTGTTAAGACGAAATGATTCGCCTCTGAGAAATCAGTCCTGGATTTCTCTCATGGGCGCAGTTCTGGATACCTTTAGACAGCTTGCTTCCACCAGAAATTGAGATTGCTAGCAAAGTGAAACCTCTTAGCGAAAGCTTCGCGCTAAAGTCGAAAGCCGATCAATCGTCACCTCCTAGCGATCCCGCTAAACATCTAATTTTCTGGCAGATACATACCAATACCCGGATTGCTTTGTTCTCCAGACTCACAGCACGTGTATCACGTGCTGATACTGTTTTAGTCCCTTGTTACGTAGGACTCCCGGCAAGGACCCCTTTCACTGGACACAAACGGGTCAGCAGGCCCCACTGAAGCTTCTGCAACACGGCTGACGCCGGCTCCAGCCTGATGCCTTCACGGTTCTGCGAAATGGAAGGATGAATGGAGCTGATTGGAAGAAATGGATTGATGAAGTGCAACCACGGATTCCACACGCTTCTCTCCTGAATCAGCGTTACACCATTTGAAAAGGAAAAAAAAATCCAAACCAACCCAGCTCCGTACGTTGATGGGTTATGGAGAAAAACGGCCCCGGCCCCCCAAAAAAGGCCGCGTGAGTCACAGCCCTTCTCCAGTCCTTGATGTTGTGGCAGACGACGCCTGGAGTGAGGGCGAAAAGGAGTGAAATAGAAGCGGCGAAGGCAAGGAGCTGGGATTGGGAGGCTTGGGGGAGGGGAGGCGCAGGAGCTAGACTGAGGGACGGCTGGGCTGCCGCTACATGACCACACAGCACTTGGCCCGCCTCTTGGGCTTGTCCTTCTCCTCTCCCTCGTCACTGTCACTGCCCGCCCCCTTGCCCCCCTCAGCCGCCCCCTCCACCTCCACCCTCACCCCGTCCGGCGAGCTCACCCCGTCACTGCCGGCCTTGCCGTTTTCCCGGGGGTGGGGGTCCGGCCGGGCCTCCGAGCTGGCGGCGGAAGCGGAAGTGGGGGCGATGATCCTCTCCTCCACGGCAGCCGGGTGCTTGCTGTTGTGGAGCAGGGCGCCATCCGCCACGTCCTTGGGGCTGCGCGGCGCCCCGGGGCGGGAGGGGTCGGAGCTCGGGTCGGCGGCGGCCGAGGGGGCGCCGGGTTGCCGCTGCTGCTGGTGCAGGTAGAACTTGTCCCTGACGATGGTGGCTTTGCTCAGCAGGTCCTCCGCTTCCCGGCTTAGGTCTCCTCCCGGTAGAAAAGGGTTGTCACGGCTTTCCAGGCTGAAACACACCGCCACAGGCACCGGATAACTTACATTCAATATTGGCTGGGGGGAGGGGAGTGGGGGGGGGGGGGGGGGGAGGATCTGACCGAAACTCCACACCAGTCGTGGCTAAGGCATGATTGTTATGAATTGTTTCGCCTTTAAACACACCCCACACACACCGCGCGCGCACGCACAGAGAGAGAGAGAGAGAGAGAGAGAGAGGAGAGAGAGAGAGAGAGAGAGAGAGAGAGAGAGAGAGAGAGAGACAGACAGACAGACAGGCAGACAGACAGAGGGACAGAGACTGAGGAGACAAAGACAGAGACCGAGAGAGAGAGAGAGAGAGAGAGAGAGAGAGAGAGAGAGAGAGAGAGAGAGAGAGAGAGAGAGACTGACCGCTAGCTAGACAGACAGACTGACAGACAGAAGATTAAAGGAGAAATCAACCTGTCAATAAAGGTACATTTCGGTACAAATTGTAATTGACGGACTGACTACCCAACAACTGTGTGCGTGTGTGTGTGCGCGCGCGAGCGCGTGTGTGTGTGTGTGTTCGTGTGTGTGTGTGACTGCGCGCACGTGTGTGTGTGTGTGTGTGCGTGTGTGTGTGTGTGTGTGTGTGTGTGTGTGTGTGTGTGTGTGTGTGTGTGGTGTGTGCGTGCGTGCGTGCGTGTGTGTGTGTGTGTGTGTGTGCGTGCGTACGTGCGACCGTGCGCCCGTGCGCGAGCGCGTGTGTGTGCACGCGTGTGTTTGAACGCGGGCGCCCGCCCACGCGTATGTGTGTAAAGTGATGGCCTGGTGGATAATACTAAACCCATTTAGACAACGTCCGAATCTCTGCTCAAGTAAAGACTGGAGGAAAAGTTGTTCCGTGGACAAGGCTTTCGCCGAGGAATCGGAAAGATCCGGGTACCCGGTTCGAATAAAGCACATGGAAAAAGCTTGTTGTTGTTGTTGTTGTTGTTGTTGTTACTGTTGTCTTTCCCTCTCCAGGAGTACCTTAAGCAGTTGTTTGAGAGCTAGTCTTTCGGATGAGACAATAAACCGAGGTCGCCAAAAGCAACATGAACGCGCAGAAGCACGTGAAAAACGTAATGGCAGGAAGAAAGCTGCCACCCTGGTATATTTCGGTGAAGAACAAATACCATCACAATGACAGGTCAACAAAATCGCTCTTTCTCTGTCTGTCTGTCTGTCTGTCTGTCTTCCTCACACTTTTATAAAAGAAAAGCTAGTAAGTTGTTTATGTATTATTTGAAAATAAAATTTGGCACTGATTTCCGCAAGCACGCACATACACACGCGCGCGCATACGCACGCACACACACACACACACACACACACACACACACACACACACACACACACACACACAGACACACACACACACACACACACACACACACACACACACACACACACACACACATCGCCTACGCACGCAGACACACCTACACATACACCACCCACATGGTGTGGAGCGCGCGCGCACGCACACATACACACACACTTTGAAAAAGAAAGCAAACATAATGTCTAGTGTATTATTTGACACTGACGTTTTTGACACTGACTTTCACAGAGAGAGAGAGAGAGAGAGAGAGAGAGAGAGAGAGAGAGAGAGAGAGAGAGAAATGGGCGGGACGGTACGACGACGGTTTTTGCCCCCGGGGAACAACATTCCGAATTTCCCGAGGGATGCCTGTTCCGGCAAGATAAGTTCCACAAGACAGCACACAAGCCCCCAATGTCAACCGCCCAGGAAAAGGAAACACAGACAGCCAGCAAGGCAGCCAACAAGACAGCCCACAAGACAGCAGATCGCTCACCAGGGGCTGTGGGCCTGCATGTCCACCATCGCAGACATCATCAGTCAACACGCTCAGTCCGGTGAACTCCGAACCAAGCACAGGGCTGGAGGCAGGGTTCATCAGAGATGTCAACAGGGGAAGGATCGGCATCTCGCTTCACTTTTCACGATCCGCCATTGTCGGAGCCCCGTTCACTCGCTCGCGCAGGTCACTGACCACTTCCGGGCGACAGATTCGTTCAATACGCTGGACTGCCCTCTACAGGAAGTACGCCAGCTTCTTGTTCCCATTCAGCACTGCCGCCCTGATGACTGCCTTTGCCCGCGCTTCAGGCTTGATATTGTGGCACCATCGGCTGTGAAGTGTGATGGACAGTCGACCCGAGAACAGGAGGCAGACAGAGAGCCAATCTGCTGAGCAGAAGAGATCAACGCCTTCAGTGTGTACAGAAAGGGATCAACGCCTTCAGTGTGTACAGAAAGGGATCAACGCCTTCAGTGTGTACAGAAAGGGATCAACGCCTTCAGTGTGTACAGAAAGGGATCAACGCCTTCAGTGTGTACAGAAAGGGATCAACGCCTTCAGTTGTACAGGAAGGGGTCAACGCCTTCGGTGTGTACAGGATGGGATCAACGCCTTCAGTGTGTTCAGGAAGAGATCAACGCCTTCAGTGTGTACAGGAAGGGATCAACGCCTTCAGTGTGTACAGAAAGGGATCAACGCCTTCAGTGTACACAATGAACCCAACTAGCGAAACGCTGCACAGCTTGTGTGCCAGTTAGCAGAACTCAAAGAAAGGAAGAAATGGGAACAGTATCCAGACCACTTCAAACACCTCTACCAAATTGCCATCGCTCCAGAGCTTGAAAGACACTGTCGAGAATGGCCAGAAGGCAAAACCAACGCATAAATTTAGATGCTGGTGGAAACAAATTTTAGATGCAGGTAGGCACGAAAGAAGATATTGTTATAATGTACATGATTGCGTGTCCAAAGATAAGTGACACTGGAGATGCACAGTGAAGCAAAATGGCCGAACTACCCGGGAAGGCACTGGTGCATACAGTTTAACAATTTCCAAGTCCAACAATAAATTTATTATAGGTAGAAGCAGTGACACAAGCACACCACTGGTTCTCATACGCAGACCGTTTAAAACTCAACAAGCCATGATACTGACTGACTCCATGAACCTACTTCAAAAAGTGGACAGTAGAATTGGAAGCCCTGCTTGGCATGAAGTAATCTTCCATTGAGAGACTCGTACGGTGTACCGCCCAGGACATGCAAGTGTGAAAGAAAACGAGAGAATAGACACACTGGCTGGCAAGACAACGATAAAAAAATGGGATTATAGCTTGCCCGATCTGATGGGATGAGAAATCTAAAGAATAACCTCAACAAACAAGAACAAAGCCACTATACCATAGGCCATCTTTCATTGCTGAACATCAAGAGTGGAAGTGGCCGCACATTCAGACGTAACGGAAGAACAAGGGTCATCACCAACCAAATAAATGTTGGAATAATCTCAAGGCCAGCACTGCGAAGACTCCTAGAATTTGGGCAGACTCCAGTAACAGACACAAATGATCAAACACACGTCAACTGTGATGAGACTTTGAATCTTTCAGGGACCAAAGTGTATATTGTAAACGTGTGTGCACTGGTGGTTGTACAAGACAGATGTGTCAAGTGAAGAGTCGATAGATTAAGTGTGTATGTGTTGGTGCGTGCATGCGTGCGTGCGTGCGTGCGTGCGTGTGTGCGTGCGCGCGCGTGGTGTGGTGATTGTTGTTCTCGTTATTTTTGTTTTATTCTTGTTACTATGTCATCTTCTGAACATTCGTTTCCTACAAATAATCAAAGACGCACAGACATACATAGCACACATGTACGCACGTACATACACAGACACACACACACGCGCGTGCGCGCTTGTACACACACACATGCGCAATGCATACGCACTTATGTGTGCACATAAATGCATACCAGCACTAAGACGCGCACGCGCACGCGAGCACACACACAGACACATGCACTCGCGCACACATGCGTGTATGTCCATATGCACAGGCAACATGCATACACACATTTATATATGCATACATGCACAGATACTTACGTGGAGGAGCATGCTCACACAAGCCCACAGATCACCCCCCCATACATTTGCACACACACACACACACACACACACACACACACACACACACACCCACACACCCCCACACAGATGTAAACCCACAAATAGACACACGCACATGCACACCGCATACGCTAGCACACAAACATGGGCCTGAGCTCACACATCCGTGCACACACATATACACACACACGTGTACACTCATCACACACACACACACACACACACACACACACACACACACACACACACACACACACACACACACACACACTGATAATAATGGCACAGCCAAAGTCAAAGCCACGAGACCCTTTCTTAAAGTCTCTCATCTTGGTCATTAATTCATCGCGTATATAGACGTCCGCTTGCAGTGATACCTCCTTGATGAAACTGAAACTGAAAACTGAAGCGTAACGCTAAGATTCTGATCTTACCCTGTACATCTTTGCTTTCATATACACGAATATTCGTAACAGGTTAGCGCTTGCTTGTGGTGAGGCTAGCGACAAATTCTGTTTAACCCCAATGGCTACTTCTTCAAGTTTTGTAATATAGTCGAGTCAGCTTTAAGATCATTTGATGCACCAATCCAAGTACATTCCAACTTTTCCTGCACGTCATTCGAAGACGTTACAACTGCTTGCCATTTTCTCCCTCATGCGAGACAGCCGCAAGACTTTCTATCCGGATCTCTCCTCAACGTTTTTGCCGTTCGCCGCGAGTGAGAAATTTTCGAAACGCGCCACTCGCAAACATTTCAAGGCACACGCCTTCATGAAACGCGTCGCTGCAACCGGCCTTGCCCACTTCTCTCGCATAACCACATCACACGGTCAACATTTCTCCCCGCCCCCCCCCCCCCCTCTCTCTCTCTCTCTCTCACTTCCCCCAACTACTCCTCTTCCCACTCCCAGCACTCATCATTATTGATCTGCCTTCAGGATTGTCTGGAGAGCCCATCTGGCACTTGTCCTTTATGAGTTAGCCGGCCGCCCGCCCGTCTGGGCCCCGAGACAGAAATCATATAGTATAAATCGACTTTACGTCCTGATGTTGTTCTTCACGTACAATCCAATCCCTCACTTAAAAGCAAGTTCAAGACCTCCGCCAAGGTTCGTAGCTTTGATTTGTCTATCTGTCGGCAAGTTCATGCTAAAACTACCACACCGATTCTGACCGAGCTTTGTAAATAGATAAAATGTGCATGACTGTCACGGACGAAAAAAAAAAAGGAAACCGAATTCGTGGTCGGTCGCCAGCGACTTCGAATCGGCTTAAGCCCGACTCAGACATCTCGGCGCCGGCCGACGCCTTTACCCGTCGCCTCAGCCAATTAAAGGCTATTTTTAGTTCTCGCGGAGACAGCACCGTTCCCGTAGACAGTCGGAGTGTCTGACCAACGTCTCAAGAGGTTTGGCCAGACCTATTGCAACGTCTGCGCCAGACTCATCTAGCCAATTTGTAGGACCAATGCCCACAATTAGATCGACGTAGCCGGAAAGGGAGAGGGGGAAGGTAGTGTGTGGTGGGGGTGAAATCAAGCTAATCAATTAAATGACCAATTGACCACCACAGAGAGTAAGGCGTGTAGGCGTGACTGTCATGATTTGAATAGCCAATGGAATTAGAGGGAGATAACTTCGGGTACGAGGCGGTAAAAATACTGACCAATGGTACTCACCCTTGGACACGTAGGTAGGAAATAAAGTAATGTGTGAGTGAGAGAGAAAAAGAACGAAGAGAGACAGAGAGAGAGGAAGAGGTTCTGTGTAAGCTCTGATGAGAGAGAAGCAGAGAGATGAGGGGAGGAGAGAAGAGAACCAAGTTGAGAGATTAGCATGAGATAGTCTGCAGAGGAAGGACTAGGGAGAGATGTGGAGAGAGAGAGTTGTTAACTAATGAAGAGGAAAAGAAAGAAAAGAAAAAAGAAAAGAAAAGCAACCATGTCCATTTGATAGAGCAGACTAGAAGAGAGAGAGAGAGTGCAATGCGTTAATGCAGGAAGGAAGAAAGGAGAACAGATCGATGTTGATAGTCACTGCTCCACCTTAACCGGGGTTCGACCTCATACCTGGCAGCGTCACTTCGTCAAGCAGAACCACAGACCAACGCCAGTGCCAGCAGTCTAACCTGACCAGGCGCCAGCAGACCAAGACCAGTGCCAGCAGTTGTGTCGTGCTTGTGAAAGTGACAGTGAAAAGAAAAAAAAAAGAAAAGAAAAGACAGTGATTCGTGAATAGTTAAGATCACCTGGCCAGGTAAAGTAGAAATCTATTTATACCGGGTTAGTTAATGATGTTTTAGATAAATGATTTGTGAAGTTCAGGAAAGAGAGAATGTTTTATTTTGTTTGATTCCATATGCATTGATGGTTCGTTCTAGAACATGTGTAGTAAAGTTATAGACTTTACTAGTGGTTTGATGTGACGAATGCATGATATATGAATGAGATCGTAAGCAAGCTGTGAGTGTGTTTGGGCTGTGCGCTAGTCCTTCCTCCATCGACATCACCCGAGGTTGACAATTTATTGGCGAGCCTGCCAGGATATTCTGGCCCATTTATTATAATTGTTCAACTTCTCAGAGAGGAAGCTGGGTGGGATTCAAGTGTTGTAATCCTAAGACAAGGTGTTGTCTTACTGTATGTTCCCAAGATAGTTAAATACTAGGCTTGGCATTTCAGCCCAGAGTACTTATTTCGCACAGATTGCCTATAATTCGCTCTCATAGTTGGGTCAGGCGCTGGGCGTCTTATAAAAACTAATTACGTTGTCCCAAGCTAATATTATCATTCATAGGATTGTGCTATTACGTCACTCGTGTCGGTAACCACCAGTTTGGCTGTCGTATTATAAAATCTTGTTCAAAAAAAAAAAAAAAGAGAATAATGGCGGAAGAAAAGAACACCCCTATTGAACAAACTTGTGAGCGTCGCTCGTGATTTAGGCTAACAGGATAAGAGTTGCGAGCGTTCGTTGAAAACCAGCAAAAGATGGAAAGGGATGAGCGTGCGGAAAGACGACTGTCGCGGTAGAAAAAGAAGAAACAGAAAGTTAAGGATTCAGCTAAATCCAGGAAGCGCAGGAAACTGAAAGATTTAGGATCAGGCTAAGCAAAATGGGGGGGCAAGGGGAAAAAAAACGGAAAGAGAAAAGCCGGAAACGGAAAGATTAAAGGTTCAATTCGGTTAGAGAAAGTGAGATACAAAGGGGATCATCCTGGATGGAGTTCAGTTTCAGTGACTCTGTGCGCAGTTACGCTCCCCGACCCCAAGTTGCCAAATTCTCTGAAGGAACGCTTCGACTGATGCATACATCAGCGTTTCGAAACGTTTGCGACCCAGTCATGGTTGCCTCCAGAAGATGGGCAATCATTCGTCACGCTATGACGGGTAAGGCATTACAGATTTGCACTGCATTTGCAGCAGAATACCCAATCGGATTTGGGCTGTGAAGGAATCATTGGATGAAGGGATTTGAGACCTCTCAGAGGAATGGGTTCAGAAGAAATTTCGTTCCGCAAATTACAAGCAGGTGAAACGTACACTCAGTTTGGTGCACGTTTAGATCACTATTTTGATAAATGGGTAGAGTTGAGTGTACGAAAAAGGATTCGCTGAATTGAAAGAGCTAGTTATGAAAGAACAGATTTTGTCAGGTTGCGCAATTCTGAGTTAACCATACATTTGAAAGAGAGACAGCAAGACAGCAGGGAGTTGTTAAGTTCGCATGAGGTGTATAGAGAGGCACGTTTTGGGCACTAAGGTGCAGGAGAAAAGTGATAGGCACCGGTTGAGAAGAGTGCAAGAGACCAGGAGTTTTCGTGCAAGTCCCTGCAACCCAGCGGTGGGGCAGAAGGAAGGGCAAAGGACATTAGGTTTTCATTTTCACAAGAAGGACATGTGGCGAGGTTTGTCGCTTGAGTTTCCAGAAGGCAGTCAGCCTTGGTAACAAGAAGTCGATAAGGGTCGCCAGGGGAAAACGAACCCTGCATGGAACCAAAAAGGGATTCAGTCTGAAGAGGGTAGAGTAACGGCCTATTGGCTAGCACTGACAGCAGTCATGTCAGGGATTTAGGGCACTAGGCTGAGTGGTTCGTTACCAGTGGAAGAAGGGTGGATTGGCCAGCAGAGGTGAAGAGTGTACGAAGACACTGGTTGTCATGTGGTGTAGTTAGAACACCTTGTCGAGAAAGGGATTTTGACAGGGCAAATCCAGACCTGACTCTAATCGAGGCACTGTGAGGGGAGTTTGCCATTTGCTACAGATAGTAGTTACGGACCCCTTACTTCTCAGGCGAGTTGTCCTGCGTTGTGAGGAGAAACCCCTTCAGATTTGATCATCGAATTATACCAGGTGTCAAGGGATCCTGGATCCTGAGTTGTTGACTGCTACAGGGGTCCAGCAGTTCAAACACTGGAGCAGAAGGAGAAATGGGTGATAACCGTTAGTCCGTTCCAGCAAGGAAGTAAGGCATAGAATGTTCGCCTGATAGTTTAGGGCACGCAGGAACAAGACCCTTCGCTCGTGAAGTCCTTGGGAGTTTGGCAAGAGGTGGTGAGAAACAGGAGTTAGAGGAGGTGAGACAGAAATTTCTTGTGTAGGCGGCGGTTGTACCGAGTGGTTCACCAGGGGAAGACAGGTAAGGTGACCACTCAGTTAGAGTACAGCAGGTATCGTGACACTGTCATGTCAGTGGGTCACGAGTCGCTCATGGCGGTCATCTCGGCACCAGCAAACAGCTGACGCGAATCTTTGATGACTTTCATTTGGCCAGGAGCAATGGCAGACATCAAGCGTTTCGGCATGTCATGTGACGTGTGTCAAGTCAGCCACAAGAGGGTGAAGAGAAGCACCTCTTAAAACGCCCCCCTTTAATTGACACACGCATTCACAGGAGGGTGGCTGGTGATCTGATTGGCCCAATCGCGCCTGTTCCAAGGTGGGGCACAGGTATGTGTTTGACGCTCCAGGACTAAGCACCAGAGACCCAGAAGCAGTTGCATGAAAGCGTAGATCCGCAACAGGAGTGCTGAAGGGCTTAGACATCTTTTCTCGCGTAGGTGTGCCCAGCACAAATGCTCAGTGACAGGGGTCCACAGTTCACCTCAGGCTTATGAGGGAGGTCAACAGGCTGCTAGGGATCACACAGCTTCTCACGAACCCATACCACCCACAATGCAATGCTTTGGTTGAGAGATTCAATGGTGTGCTGAAGGGCATCTTCAAGAAGCTCTGTGAAAAGGCCAGCAGATTGGGACCGCTACATTCCACGCACTGTGCGCCTACAGGGAAGCCCCTCAGAAAGCACAGGCTTTTTCGCCATTTGAGCTGCTGTATGGCGGACAGTTCGGGACCAGTGTGCATTCTCCAAGAGCCTGTGGTCCGGAGAACAGGAGTCCGAAGAGGTCAAAACCACTTATCAGTATGTGTGGACCTACGCAATAGGCTAGAGGAGGACATGTAAGGTCGCAAGGGAGAGCTGCAGGAGCGTGGGTCTGTCAGAAGAAGCCAATATGAAAGGAAGGTGAGGAAGAATTCCTCAAGGTGGGAGATAAGTCCTGTTTAACTTGTTTTTTGTTTGTTTTTCTTCCCATTCGGATCACAACAAGCTGCTGATGCATGGAAGGGTCCATTCATCACCATCAGTGAAAAGGTAGATCAGGAACTACCGAATCGATGGGAAACGGGAATTCCAAACTGTTCATGCTAATTTGCTCCCAAATATATTCAGCGTGAAGACCCAGCACATAGGCGCAGCAGCAATCTTGATGAGGGGAATGGAGACCCAGCTGAAGAAGGGGAGATGTTGTTGCCTGAGTTTCCAGAGAAGAGTCATACAGTTGGTGTCACTGTTGAAGGCTAGACATAGGAGTTCCTAGTTTTGTTGTCGGAGCACACAAAGCTTCCGGAAAGAGGAAAGGTGGAGAAGATGAATGAATTCGAGAGACAAAAGACCCGAAAACAGAAGTCAGGATCTGCTAGGTTTTAGTGGTTTCTACAGAAGTTTGGTGGAAAATTTCGCAGCAATCTCGAGTCCCTCTCAGTGAGTTGGTCAAGGCAAGGAAAAACAGCAGTGGTCGAGTGGTCCGAGGCTGCAGAGCAAGCATTGCAGACGGTGTTGGAAAGACTAGGTTCCCGTCCCATCTGAAGCTACCAGATATGTCCCAAACCATTTTTTGTTGCGGACAGGATGCAATCAGGCGGTGGGATAGTGCGGTATTGTTTGCAGGAGCAATGAAGGGGTCGAGTTTCTGGAGATATGCTAGCATAGGAATTGAAAAAGTGGAAGAAGGTTACGCAACGTGGGAAGGAGTGTTTTAGGAGAGTTTGCCGTCGTGTGGGCCGGCAGAAGTTCCACAAATACTTGTATGGGAAAGAGTTCGTGATAGAGACTGATCATCACCACTCAAATCCTGCAGAGCGCATTGAAAAACAGCAGAGTGCTGCTGTGGCAATGCAATTGCAGCCATACAGGTACCGAGTGCAGTACATTCCCGGTCGACAGAAGTCGGAGCTGACTATTTGAAGACCGTTAGTCTAGCAAGCTGCAACTCAGGAAGTCATCATATCCGGGTCTTTGTTGATAATATGTGTGGATTACAGTTATGTTGATTTGGATATGGGTTCATTCCCAGTTGGCTATGGTTCATAATTTTTGTGTGAGATTTGTTCATGGAAATGTCTTTTATGCTTGAGCTTACAGTCGCTTGTGTAGTGATGCAGTTTTTTGCAATAAGGAGAAGGAGATTCCTCAGTGAAGTGACAGGATCGTGATCTTATTATATTGTGCGTTCATAAGAATTGTGAGATGAGGATGGCAAATCCGCAGGTAGGGGAATCTGCATAATGTGGGCCACAGAGGTTGTTATAAAATCGTTGAAATAACGCAAGAGCGCACGTCAATAAACTCATTGAGTGTATTTCAAATAATGATATATCATATAATTTGTAAACCGATTGTTGTAAATTATTTTTGCAAAATTTTTGCACGTGTAGCTGGGGTGCAGCAAATTCGGTGTTGTTGTTTTTTTTTGACCGTTGTTTGAGACAATGCGGAGCATAGTCTTTTGCAAGGGGTAATTTGTAACGGACAAAAAAAAAAAGGGAAACCGAATTCGGTCGGTCGCCAGCGACTTCGAATCGGCTTAAGCCGACTCAGACATCTCGGCGGCCGCCGACGCCTTTACCCCGTCGCCTCAGCCAATTAAAGGCTATTTTTTTTAGTTCTATCGCGGAGACAGCACTGTTCCGTAGACAGTCGGAGTGTCAGCCAACGTCTCAAGAAGGTTTGCCAACCTATGCAACGTCTGGGCCAGACGCATCTAGCCAAGTTTGTAGGACCATTGCCCACATTAAGATCGACGTAGCCGGAAAAGGGAGAGGGGAAAGGTAGTGTGGGGTGGGGGTGAAATCAAGCTAATAAATTTTAAATGCCCAATTGACCACCACAGAGAGTAAGGCGTGTAGGCGTGGACTGTCATGATTTGAATAGCCAATGGAATTAGAGGAGATAACTTCGGGTACGAGGCGGGTAAAAATACTGACCAATGGTACTCACCCTTTGACCGTAGGAAAGGGAAAAAAAGTAATGTTGAGTGAGAGAGAAAAAAGAACGAAAGAGACCAGAGAGAGGAAGAGGTTCCGTGTAAGCTCTGACGAGAGAGAAGCAGAGAGATGAGGGGAGGGGAGAAGAGAACCAAGTTGAGAGATTTGCAGAGATAGTCTGCAGAGGAAGGGCTAAAGGGGGAGATGTGGAGAGAGAGAGAGTTGTTAACTAATGAAGAGGAAAAGAAAGAAAAAAAAAAAAGAAAAGAAAAGCAAAACCCTGTCCATTTGATAGAGCAGACTAAAGAGAGAGAGAGAGTGCAATGCGTTAATGCAGGAAGGAAGAAAGGAGAACAGATCGATGTTGATAGTCACTGCTCCACCTTAACCGGGGTTCGACCTCATACCTGCAGCGCACTTCGTCAAGCAGAAACCCCAGACCAACGCCAGTGCCAGCAGTCTAAACCTGACCAGGGGCCAGCAGACCAAGACCAGTGCCAGCAGTTTGTGTCGTGCTTTTGAAAGTGAAAAGTGAAAAGAAAAAAAAAAAGAAAAGAAAAGAAAATGATTCGTGAATAGTTTAAGATCACCTGGCCAGGTAAAGTAGAAATCTATTTAATACCCGGGTTAGTTAATGATGTTTTTGATAAATGATTTTGTGAAGTTCAGGAAAGAGAGAATGTTTTTTTTTGTTTTGATTCCATATGCATTGATGGTTCGTTCTATGAACATGTGTAGTAAAGTTATAGACTTTACTAAGGTTTTGATGTGACGAATGCATGATATATGAATGAGATCGTAAGCAAGCTGTGAGTGTGTTTGGGCTGTGCGCTAGTCCTTCCTCCATCGACATCACCCGAGGTTGACAATGACGACAAGCTCCTTTCATTCTGCTATGGATCCGTGGAGTGAATCTGGATCAAATAGCAGATCGGGGATCCGGTCGGCAAGGTTATATGCAAGTTTGATGAACACTGTGAAATGACTGTCCACGAATGAACTTTTCACTGTAATTGATTATGAGCTCTTCTTTGTGACGTAACTCACATTTTATTGAAAAGTTTATGGAAAACACCTCTTTATTTATGTAGTCATCGATCTATTGATTCACTTATTCTTAATTTACATACCAGTTTATTTATGCATTACCATTGTTATAGGAAGAATTTATTTGCTCAGTGTGGATTAATCGATCGGTCTTTTTTTTTCCTCTAAAGAATTTAATCCATAGCACGCGGGTTCAATGAGTATCATCTGATGAAGCATGTTTTAATATGGTGCAATATATTAGCCTTTGGATGAATATCCCGTATCCAGTCGCGCTACTGTACCATTCTCAATGTGCTAACTGATCAATTAAGTGTTGGGTTGGAAACGTTTCTGTCCGACGTTTAATTTTCGCGCTATGTAATCGAATCACTTGAGGATTCATTGCTCCATCCATCAAGACGACGTTTCCTCCCTGTGATTTCATCTAGGCCAATTACAATGCAAAAAAAAAAAAAAATAAAAAGTAACTCTGTTGCCATGGCAACTCTTAATTTTTGTATCAGTGGCCCGCAGTTAAAAAATAAGATAATTTGCTTGCGGGGCTGACGGTCGTGAATTCGAACTGATTGGGAGGTAGGATTTTTTTTTTTTTTTTTTCGGCTTGGAAATCTTCTCTGTCCACCCAGCGGTAAATGGATAAAGATTCAGTTCAGGAAAGGTAACCGGCAGCGGAAGAAAGGGTGGAGTCCCCTTCCAGCGTGCCGCGCCCCAGACACAGTGAATCTCTTACAGTTCACTGCCCCTACACCCATTAGGTTATGGGACTTGAACCTTTGATCCGTCCTAATTTTGTTGGAACTGATATTCTCAAAACCTCCCGCCAAAGAAGTGAAGCTTTCACTCCCATTACTGGTTTGCTTGTGTGTTTGTCTGTCGGCAAGATCACTACTGATCCTGCTGAAACCAAACTTAGTCAAAAATAGGAATGCGACCCTGGAACGATCTTGGTAACTCCCACCGTAACAATTTACTTTTTCAACCTGCTTCACAAGACAAGTAGGCCCCTAGCTTATGACAAGATTCTACATAAGTGACGCTGCTGATGAGGTAATATGGTGCACGTCAATTAAAAAAAAAGCATCATTTGTGATAGTTCCAGCGTCTTTGAGTATATTTTTATGCATTCATCTAAGTTCGACCTCTGATGAGGTTTGCGTTTTCAGAAATGCACTCGCAAGCCCACGCTTTTTTCATGTTCCCATGCTATCTCGCTCCTCCAAGGGTCCATACAAACAACAGGGTAATGGCTCATAAAAAGTTACGTAGGCATACTGAGACGGCGCATGGTCAATGCCTGAACCATAGCTGACATGGCCTGTACATAGTACCATTATCGTCCTCTCATATTCATGTAGTCCATGGTCATGCGATATGGATTTGTTGACAGCCGTTGCAGAGTATTTCTATTACGCATTGCTTGTGTAGATCTGGTACATCTTGAGGTAGCTGGTTTGTTGGATATGAGAGAGAGAGAGAGAGAGAGAGAGAGAGAGAGAGAGAGAGAGAGAGAGAGAGAGAGAGAGAGAGAGAGAGAAAGAGAGAGAGAGAAGACAAAAAGAGAGGTTGCGCAGGAGAAAAGAATGACAATAACAAGGAGGGGCAAGAGAAGAGAAAGGAAATGAAAATATCCGATCGTCATTATCTTTCAGTCAGTCGTAATTAGTGTTAATGTCATATTGAGGAGAGAGGAGAGGAGAGGAGAGGGGAGAGAGGAGAGAGAGAGAGAGAGAGAGAGAGAGGATGGAGGCGAGCACGCGCGAACAAGGGCCTGGTTGTTTCAGAGCTCCTAGCCATTGACTGATGAACATAACTGAATCACTAGAAGTGAAAAATGTCGGGGGGGGGGGGGGGGGGGGGGGGGGGGGGAGGTAAGGGGACAGTGGGAGAAGTATTAATCCAACGGGATGACACTGGGGGGGGAGGAGAGGGGCAGAAGATGAAGATGGAGGTGGATTTAGCGTTGATTGCGATCTTTGAAGCTGATCTCTCCGAAAAAATGACAAACAGCCCAGAATCCTTTACCTAATCAATGCCCAATGAACCCATGATGGATGCCTGCTCTTGTGTGTGTGTGTGTGTGTGTGTGTGTGTGTGTGTGTGTGTGTGTGTGTGTGTGTGTGTTGTGTGTGTGTGTGTTGTTGTGGTGTGTGTGTGGTGTGTGTGTGTGTGTGTGTGTTGGGTGTGTGTGTGTGTGTGTGTGTGTGTTTGTTGTGGTGTATGTGGTGTGTGTGTGTGTGTGTGGTTGGTTGTTGTGTGTGTGTGTGTTGTGTGTGTGTGTGTGTGTGTGTGTGTGTGTGTGTGTGTGTGTTGTGTGTGTGTGTGTGTGTGTGTGTGTGTGTGTGTGTGTGTGTGTGTGTGTGTGTGTGTGTTGTGGTGTGTGTTGTGGTGTGTGTGTGTGTGTGTGTGTGGTGTGTGTGTTGTGTGTGTGTGTGTGTGTGGTGTGTGTGTGTGTGGTGTGTGTGTGTGTGTGTGTGTGTGTGTTGTGTGTGTGTGTGTGTGTGTGTGTGTGTGTGTTGTGTGTGTGTGTGTGTGTGTGTGTGTGTGTGTTGTGGTGTGTGTGTTGTGTGTGTGTGTGTGTGTGTGTTGTGTGTGTGGTGTGTGTGTGTGTGGGTGGTGTGTGGTGTGGTGTGGTGTGTTGTGTGTGTGTGGTGTGTGTGGTTTTGTGTGTGTGGGTGTGCGGTGTGGGCTGTCGTGGGTGTGTGTGTGTGTGTGTGTGATGTGTGTGTGTGTGTGTGTGGTGTGTGTGGTGTGTGTGTGCACAGTACACTAGACGCGCGTGCAGCATCCCGCGGGAGTCATCAGTCCCTGTCATGCCCCATGAACACGGCGATTGATGTCTGAAACTGCAGGCAGCCTCCCTCCCTCCCTCTCTCTTTCATGTGCACTGATCGCTTGCATCTAACGTAATGCAAACACACACACACACACACACACACACACACGCACACACACACACACACACACACACACACACACCACACGCGCGCGCGCGCGCGAACGCCACAATCACGCACATACAAAGTGGCACGCATGTATACGTATGCACACGCACACGCATGCGCAAACACACGCTACACACGCTACACACACACACACGCACACGCACCACGCACACGCGCGCGTGCGCGCGCGCGCGCGCGCGCGAAACAGGCATCTATCACGAGTTCATTCGTCATTCATAAGGAGAATTCCAGTTAATCATTCAAAAAATTTTTTTTTTTTCGGTGAATAGTCTGGTGGAGAGTGTTGATGATGGTGGGGGAGCGGGGGTGTGGTGGAGGTGTGTGGGTTCATCAGACAGTGATTGAATGGTGCAGCACGGTGGCTCCATCAGGACGGAATAACCCAGGTATTTTGCCTTCTAATCCACACGCGGTAAACCTTCCCGGTAAAACCGTTCATGAAGTCGAGTTTCCACAGTGCAAAAAACTTGACATGTGGACAATCTTCCAGAGTCAACGAATTCATTGCGGGATTTGCGATAATTTTGTCTCAATAACCCATCCAAGAAGAGACCGGTTAGGGTTGCCTACAGAACGACAAGAATGGATAATACGGACAGCAGGACCACTTTTAAGTTGGGTAGGCGCTAGGGGTTTTGAACTCTAAAACGCCCAACAGCGATCTCGGTCCTTTACCACCGCAGCCACAGGAGGCATTACATTTGTGGCTCTGCATTTCCTGGATATTTTATGCTGCCGGGAGCATTCTACATTTGTGGCTCTGCATTTCCTGAAATATATGCTGCGCAGCGTCGAAGAACTGTCTTTGACGGATCACCACCGGCCAGGAGTTTGAGAGAGGGGCGAGGGGGAGGGAGGAAAGGGGAGAGAGGGGAACGGGAAGAGAGAGAGAGAGAGAGAGGGAGAGAGGGGGAGAGGCGGAACAGAGAGAAAAGAGAGAGAGAGAGAGAGAGAGAGAAGGAGGAGAGGGGGAAAGGAGGGAGGAGAGGGAGGGAGGGAGGAAGAGGGAAGGGAAGGGAGAGAGAGAAAGAGGAAAAAGAGAGAGAGAGAGAGAAAAGGGAGGGGGGGGGGGGGGGGGGGGGGAAAGGGGGGGGGGGGGGGGGGGGGCGGGGGGGGGGGGGGGGGGGGGGGGGGGGGGGGGGGGGGGGGGGGAATTTTCGAAAGCTACAGAATGACGCGGGCGAAGGGAATCACCATAAAAGTTCAACCCAACATATGAGCATTCCAGAAAATGCGGTCACTGGCAATTTGAGCTCAAGACAGCATAAGGTCCCCCCGCTCCCCTTTCCACCCTCTCCATGCCGCATTCAAAGAACCTCCCAAACATCATTTACGTCGCTTATCATCAGCTGAGCGCCAGACTGGCTTAAAAGGCTGAGCATTGAGTTCGCAGTCAGATGCCCGGAATTCACGTCCCTGTGACGACTAACAAAAATGGCCATTTCAGGGAGCCAACTTTTTTCTTCTTCTTTTCTTCTTGCTCTTTTACATTTTTTTCCCAAAATTAGTATGTTCAGCAATGGCTCGCAGCGTAGCTCGAGCCCCAAAATGGAAGGCAACCGCCGTAATGAAGGACTGTAAAGCGTCATAGACGCATAATAATAATGGCAGATAGAAAAGTTAACGATCTGTGGCCAAGAAGGATAGGAGGAGGAGGAGGAGGAGAGGAGAAGGAGAAGGAGGAGGAGGAGGAGAAGGAGGAGGAGAAGGAAGGATGATAAAGAAGTAGAAAACGAAGAACGTAACGGCAAAGAAAAAGGAAAAGATGGAAAAAGGACAAGGAGGAGGAGAAACAGAAAGACAAACAATGTCAACGTCAAAGACGATGACGACGAAGGAAGAGGAGGAGAAGGATGAGGGGGAAGGGAGAGGAGGAGGAATGGGAAGGAGGAGGAGGTGGAGGAGGAAAAGGAGGAGGAGAAGGAGGACGGCAACGACGATGAAAACTATTTCCGTAATAAAAACCGCAACCATTGATGATATCTTGCTATGTCATTTATAACTGAGCCCCTGACTTAATTTTATGGGACAATATTCCGAACGAAACATGTATGCAACTAATAATTTTTTTTTTTCTCCACACACGCGAATTCGGTTGAAAGCCTCACCCTAAGGACTCGAAGAGTCGGGTTAGAGTTCGCAGAGGGTGTTGACTCCAAAGACTCGAAACAAGCTTTTCTCACCTGTCTTGTGTCAAGCAGGGGTTGAACACAGAACCCTCAGGTAAAACCAACTATACATTACCCACCAGACCAACCCAGCCGCCGGTATACGGGCCACACTCTACAGACAGGCCTCCTACAACAACACCCTGGTCAGCTGACGTGACACACCCTCAGCCGTTACGACCCAAGAACAACAGCGTTTCGACGGGCGGAGTCCCCGCTTCTCTCGTCCAGACAGACCGGCTTTTGTGTCAGTCCCAAACCCATGGCGACATGCCACTACCGGCATCCGGTGCCATTCAAAATACTGAGGGCAGCAGATTGTTGCAGAAATATCAACCTGGGAGAAACAGCTCACAACAGTGGTTTGAATTATTTAATGACACGCTAGCCGATTAATAGTAATAATAATAATAATAATAATAATAATAATAAAGCCTCTCAGCTTTCTAGACATGATATCAGCCACCACTGTCTTATGGCATTTGGCAGAGCTCCAATGGGAGGATTTCCCGACTTATTCTTGCATTTCATTGTTTTGATTTATGCATACATCTATTCATCTTAAAAATACAGATTCATTTATTTACTTATTTGTTTAATTATCCATTGATTCCTTTATTATCAATTCACTTACTCAAAAAAAGGTAATTTAATTTTTCGCTTTTTTTTTTTTTAAATAATGATCTCAGCATCCGAATTGAATGAAATTATCAAGGCACTGTAGTCGACTAAACAAAATAACAATAACAACAACTACAACGACGACGACGATGATGATGATGGTGATGATGATGATGATGATGATGATGATGATGATATGATAAGAAGAAGAAGAACGGTAATGATGATAATGATGCTGATGCTGATGATGACAACAACAACAACAGCAACCACAAGAAGGACAACAACAACAACAATAATAACAACAACAACAACAATAATAATAATGAGAAGAAGAAGAAGAAGAAGAAGAAGAAGAAGAAGAGAAGACGAAGAAGAAGTAGACACTTTACTTCTCACTTCGCTCTCACTCCTAGATAGAGCGACGAGGAAGGGAATAGCAGAAGCAGAAAGGAAGAGCAGGAGTGTAATGACTCCAGACGGAGCCAGGCATTCCAGCCTGCTCGGACCTAAATCAACGGCTTCTGACATGGCGGGGCAACAGCCGACAAATGACGACGGCACAAGCCCAACAACTCCGCCGCTGCATCCCCATCATGAAATTGTCCGCCTGACTGAGAACCGACTGTGGTGGCCGTTTTGGACGGAGTACAGGCAGACCCTGTTTGCTGCACACACTACGTAGGCGGTGTGTGTGTGTGTGTGTGTGTGTGTGTGTGTGTGTGTGTGTGTGTGTGGTGTGTGTGTGTGTGTGTGCGTGCGTGCGTGCGTGCGCGCGTGCGTGCGTGCGTGCGTGCGTTCATGCGTGCGTGCATGCGTGTGTGCGTGCGTTCGTGCGTGCGTGCGTGTGTGTGTGTGTGGTGTGGGGCGTGCGTGCGTGCGTGTTAAACGCGTCGGGTTACGCGATTCTTCGAATGTTGTAAGCCTCCTCTCGATTGGTACCTACGAAGAATTCAGTTCACCTGTGACTACATGCATCTGACCTGAACTGAGGGCACAGAAGCTGTAGGCTGTCCTGTCCCTATTCAGACCAGCCCATAACGAATGGCGCCGGAACCACGTCAATCTCCCCCCTTAACCTTCCTGTTTGCCTAAGCAATATAAAACCAACAGCCATCGACAACAAGGGCAACAGATCTCCCCCCCCCCCCCCCCCCCACACACACACAAAAGAAAAGCATGGACAATTATGGCGAAAGATTCTTTAGTCCTTAAGAACTGATCAGCATTTGTATCTGCCACTGTGAACATATTCATGAGGAGAGGGGTGTGGGTGTAGGCGTTACGAGACGGAAGAGAAGAGGTGGGGGAGAGGGAAGGGGGGTTATTGGAGAGGGGTGGTTGTCGTTAGTTTCAAACTCCTGTTATCAGTACACCCGCCCCGCCCCCCCCCCCCCTTTTTTTTCTCTTCTTCTTTACTCATGGCACTTTGCTGGCAGGTGCTATGCCAAACAGGTGCACACTGTCCTCCCCCCCCCCCCCCCCCCACGCCCTACACAAACACATTTGGGTAAACTGGATTTGAACTGGAACGGGTTTCTTTTTACTGTCAATATTCTGACGGAAGCTTGGATCACTTACAGACTAAACACATGCACGCACATTGTCATAATTATCCTGTCAGAAACAGACGACTCGAATGTCAAAACGCCAAAATACACGAGTTCACCTGTGACGTGGTGGAATGAAAAAGAGGCAATTTCTCATACAGTTGTGTGCGCGCACACACAAACACACACATATAAGAAAGATATATGTATAAATATATATAATATTAAATATATATATAAAATATAGAGAGGGGAGAAAAGAGAGAGAGAGAGAGAGAGAGAGAGAACGAACGAATTTTATTTTCAGAGGGTAGTGGAGTAAGTATAACTGCTTTTTACACCAGCCCCTCCGGGCCAAAAGAAAAGACAAGAAGAAAAAATGCAAGAGAAGAGAGAGAGAGGAAGAGAGGGGGAGAGAGAGAGAGAAGAGAGAGAGAGAGAGAGAGAGAGAAGAGAGAGAAAAGAAAAGAGAGAGAGAGAGAGAGAGAGAGGAGAGAGAGAGAGAAACAGAGAGCCAGGCAGATAGACAGAGAGGTCAGTCACGAAGACCACAGCTCTTTAGAGGAAAGGAACGCACAAATGGGATATAAAAGGCACACCATTGTAAATACCATGTACCAACACGTTAGCAAGAAATGGACCCTCACATGATAGAGACCCCTTCAGCAGGTATTTTTCTCCCACAGTATCCGACCGATCTGCAGCCAACATGCCCTTCCAGACTAGAGGTCATTACATCTGCCTTGATGGCGTTGCATCATGGAGTCAGTTAAGGACAAAAAGGTTTAAACTGCTTGTGTAGGGGAAAACTAAGAGCAGAATGAGAGAAAAAGGGGGAGGTGGAGAGAGAGAGAGAGAGAGAGAGAGGAGAGAGAGAGAGAGAGAGAGAGAAAAGGAGAGAGAGAGAGAGAGAGAAAACAGACAGACAGACAGACAGACAGAGACAGAATGAAACGCGATGAAGTTTCCTAGGGTACTACAAAATGGAACGGTAGATTTTTACTAAAATCATGCTCTCACGTAAAAAAAAAAAAAAAAAAAACGACCCACTGACAACGCAGGGTCAAAATCAACCAAGAAAAACAAACACACACAAACAAAAACCCAAAAAACAAAACTCACCCCAGCAACCATACGCGAAGAATGAAGGTTTCAGTGTAAACAAAAACACACCCCGTACAGTTCCAGCGCAGACCATCATCACGTCATCTCCTCCCTACGTCCATCTCACACCATCCCCATCCAAAACCCTCTGCCCCCTCTCGCAACATCGAAGCACACAACATAGAGAGAGAGGAGAGAGAGGAGAGAGAAGAGAGAGGAGAGAGGGGAGAGAGAGAAGGGGAGAGAGAGATTTGTTCGAGGGGTGGAGGGGCAAGAGAGGGAAGGAAGGTAGAGAGAGAGAGAGAGAGAGGAGAAGAGAGGAGAGAGGGAGAGAGGAGAGAGAGAGATTGTGTTGTGGTAGAGGAAGAGAGAGAGAGAGAGGAGGGGGGGGGGGGGTGACGGGAAAACCACCCCATCTCGCTGACGTTTGGCCAGACTACACAGCTAAAAACGGCCACTGTTGGGGGTGCTAGCTGTCTGTAGTAAGCGCATCCTCCCCCTGCCTCAAAATGTCAAATCAATAACAGACCGCCTGGCCCCCTCCAACACCCTACCTTCCCTTCGTCTTCCCCACTCTCTCCTCGCTTACCCCCAGCCCGTCACTTTAACTGATGCCACGTGCATTTCCGCTGCCTCTCCGGAAGCTGTAGGGGGAAAGGGGTTTTCTGTTGAGCCCCAAATGCATAGAGTGGGTCGCGTGACACCCAAACGGCAGTGTGAGTTTAGTCTTATACTTTCACTCTTATTTCTTACTACTTTCTCTCTTATTCACGGTTATTCGTGTTGCCTTCTCTTCAAAGGCCCTGGACTTAGGAAATTCTCACAGAAAGCTGTTAATACCGGACCTTGTTCAGCAAGCTTTAATATATAGCTCTTTTTTTTTTTTGTCAGGAAATTTTCTCTTCCTTGGTGTTGTAAAGAGGCAGTTAGTACACAGAAAGTTTGTGTAGCAGCATCCTTATCAGATCTACAGTTTTGAAATTGCTACATTACTATCATGCACTGAAATTGTAAAGTACCCAATAGGAAAGCAGAGTTCATAGCACACTGTGTGGTTCCAGCCTTCCTATTGGAGCCTCAGCACACTGTGTGGTCCTAATCTTTCTATTGGAGCACAGAACACACTGTGTGGCCCTAACCTTCCTATTGGAGCACAGAACACACTGTGTGGCCCTAACCTTCCTATTGGAGCACAGAACACACTGTGTGGCCCTAATCTTCCTATTGGAGCACAGAACACACTGAGTGATCCTAACCTTCCTATTGGATCACAGAACACACTGTGTGGCCCTAACCTTCCTATTGGAGCACAGAACACACTGTGTGGCCCTGACCTTCCTATTGGAGCACAGAACACACTGTGTAGTCCTAATCTTCCTACTGGAGCACAGAACACAGTGTGTGGTCCTAACCTTCCTATTGGAGCACAGAACACACTGTGTGGCCCTAACCTTCCTATTGGAGCACAGAACACACTGTGTGGTCCTAATCTTCCTATTGGCAACGCATATGTGATGAGTGAGCCTAATGTTCTCAAGTCCCATAAGCGAACTGAGGGCAATTTTGCTGAAGCTGAGATTAGTTTCCTTGAGTCCTTCAAGTGTGCGAACTCCAGTACCACCAAGCTGGATACTGAAGGAGGGAGGGTAATTAGAGTGTGATTCGCATATTCAGGGGGGATGTGGGTAGTACAAGTACATATTAAACTGCCGGTCATACCCCAGAAGCCCACGGACAACCCGCCGCAGGTGGATGAGAGGTTCTACACCCCATGAAGCCCACGGACAACCGCCGCAGGTGGATGAGAGGTTCTATACCCATGAAGCCCACAGACAGCCCGCGCAGGTGGATGAGAGGTTCTATACCCCATGAAGCCCACGGACAACCTGCCGCAGGTGGATGATAGGTTCTATACCCCTTGAAGCCCACGGACAGCCCGCCGCAGGTGGATGAGAGGTTCTATACCCCATGAAGCCCACAGACAGCCCGCCGCAGATGGATGATAGGTTCTATTACCCCATGAAGCCCATAGACAGCCCACCGCAGGTGGATGATTGGTTCTATACCCCATGAAGCCCACGGACAGCCCACGTAGGTGGATGAGAGGTTCTATTACCCCATGAAGCCCACGGACAGCCCGCCGCAGGTGGATGAGAGGTTCTATTACCCCATGAAGCCACAGACAGCCCGCCGCAGGTGGATGATAGGTTCTATACCCCATGAAGCCCATAGACAGCCCACCGTAGGTGGATGATTGGTTCTATACCCCATGAAGCCCACGGACAGCCCACCGTAGGTGGATGAGAGGTTCTATACCCCATGAAGCCCACGGACAGCCCGCCACAGGTGGATGAGAGGTTCTATACTCCATGAAGCCCACGGACAGCCCACGTAGGTGGATGGAGGTTCTATACCCCATGAAGCCCACGGACAGCCCGCACAGGTGGATGAGAGGTTCTATACCCATGAAGCCCACGGACAGCCCACCGTAGGTTGATGAGAGGTTCTATACCCATGAAGCCCACGGACAGCCCGCCACAGGTGGATGAGAGGTTCTATACCCCATGAAGCCCACGGACAGCCCACCGTAGGTGGATGAGAGGTTCTATACCCCATGAAGCCCACGGACAGCCCGCCACAGGTGGATGAGAGGTTCTATACCCATGAAGCCCACGGACAGCCCACCGTAGGTGATGAGAGGTTCTATACCCCATGAAGCCCACGGACAGCCCGCCACATGGTGGATGAGAGGTTCTATACCCATGAAGCCCACGGACAGCCCACCGTAGGTGGATGAGAGGTTCTATACCCCATGAAGCCCACGGACAGCCCGCCACAGGTGGATGAGAGGTTCTATACCCCATGAAGCCCACGGACAGCCACCACAGGGGGATGTGAGGTTCTATAACCCATGAAGCCCACGGACAACCCGCCGCAGGTGGAGGAGAAGTTCTATGGAGGTCGTCAGTGACGTCTCAGAAACCTCTTCTACAGGTTACCGAGGAGTAAGGCAGCCGAACACTCTCGCTGATCTCAAATCGCGATTTCCTTTGTTTTTTCCTGTAGATTCACAAGTAGAAGACTCGAATCCCAACATTTACTTGTTTTTTTGAACACTTTTACTGATGTTTTGTTTGTTTGAACATATTTTACTGACATTCACTTGTTTAAACATATTTCTTGATTTACCCCCCCCCCCCCCCCCTCCCCACTTCCTTCCACCCCTTTTACTTTCTGCTTGTTTGAACACAGTCACTGGTGTTTGCTTGTTTTAACACGAAAGTATATGAAGTGAGGCGGGAACAGAAAAGCACAAACAATAAACAAGTACGGTAACTCTTGCTCCCACAGTTACCGTACTTGTTTATTGTTTGCTTTTAACACGTTTTTGAAAACCACTCTCCGTCCCCCTCTCCCACCGACTTCATTTTTTTTTAAAGCACTGCCGTAGCTGGCATGTTTAGAAAACCATTAGATTAGAATGGAAATTGTCTACATTTTATCCAAGCTCTGTTAGACTCCCTCGGAGGTAATATACATCATTGTCAAGGCTCTTGGTAGAACTTATCCGGAAGCTAAACCTGGAGCATAGCCATTTGTACCGTATGGGCCTCCTCTGTACAGGTCAATGTCCTTGACCTCCCCTTGCCCTGTCACCTAATCCCCCCCCCCCCCCCCCCCCCCCAATTCTCCTCACACACACCCTCTATTCTCAGTTTCCCATTTTACGTATGTTCTTGTTGAAGGATTTATTAAGATTTTTCGTTCGCTCCCACGCATGAATCTTTTCTGTCAATATTGACAAACAGATAGATGTTGACATTTGTGTCACTCGACCACACACATACACTCGACCACACACACACACACATACACACACACGCACATACACAGAGGCACGCACGCACGCACGCAATTGCAAGCGCACGAACACACACACACACACTCACACACACACCACACACATACACACACAAGCGCGCGCTCAGGCATACACACACGCGCACGCACACACACAAACGTACGCGTAAACATACAAACGTACACACACACACACACACACACACACACACACACACACACACACAACACACACACAAACATAAACACACACGGGCAAGATGAGTCAGACAGACAGAAAGGTAACCTCACGTGTGCGCAAAAACACACATACACACACACACGCGCGCGTGCGTGCACGCACACACCTACACACACCCTACACGCGCTCGCGCGCACACACATACCACACGCGCACTCGCGTACGCGCGCCCGCACACACACACACACACACACACACACACACACACACACACACACACACACACACACACAAAACACGGGCAGGATGAGTCAGACAGACAGAAAGATGACCTCACACACACACACACACACACACACACACACACACACACACACACACACACACACACACACACACGTGTACCACACACACACACACCATCACAGCACGCACGCACGCCGCACACCCGCACACACACACACACACACACACACACACACACACACATACACACACACACACACACACACACACACACACACACACACACACACACACACACACACACGTGTACACACACACACAACACATACACACACACACACACACACACACACACACACACACACACACACACACACACACACACACACACACACACAACACACACACGCACTCCACGGTCAGGATGAGTCAGAAGGACGGAAAAGTGACCCCGGTTAAAACAGTGGAAACAATTCGACACAGGCACAATCCACTGTCCATGCACGTGCAAACACTGTAACTGCCGTCTCCTCTCTCAACCCACTGTCCCTGAACATGTAACACTATAACTGCCGTCTCCTCTCTCCTCGCGTGTTCAAAGGGCATTTGGGGGAACTCCGACTGTTAGACGAAAGCTCTCCTTGCACTGGATGTCATCGTCGTTGTCGTTGCCGTCTTCGATCAACCATCGATCCGATGACAGTTGTTGTTGCGCAATCTTTTTTTGCTGGGGCCTGTTGCAGCATACATTACATCACCGGGCCTGTACTGTCTCAATGACAATACTTAACATCGGCACAATCTGTCGCCTGCACATTATTGTCTCGAACATATCTCCACGATGTTAAAGAGACAGCCAGCCGGTGTGTGTGTTGTGTGTGTGTGTGTGTGTGTGTGTGTGTGTGTGTGTGTGTGTGTGTGTGTGTGTGTGCTTGTGCATGCATGCGCGCACTTGTGTGTGTGTGTGTGTGTGTGTGTGTGAGTGTGTGTGTGTGTGTATGTGTTTGTGTACGTGTGTGTGTATGTGTACGTGTGTGTGTGTATGTGTGTGTGTGTGTGTGTGTGTGTGTGTGTGTGTGTGTGTGTGTGTGTGTGTGTGTGTGTGTGTGACTGTACTTTCCATCCGAACAAGCAATAAAATCAAGGCGTGTTGAAGCGAAAACTCGAAGATGCCATCTACCCGATCGTATCCACAGAGCCCAGCTATATGCTGTTACAAAACCTGAGTCGCGTATAGTAGTTCAGGAGTTGTCCAACGTACGTCAAGATCGTTTTCATCATGATTATCATCATTGTCATGATCATCATCAGTATTGTAACATAACAATGATAATAATGATGAAGAAAATGATGATGATAATAATAATAAGATAATAATAATAACAAAAACAACGCCGCGCGCACACACACACACCACACACACACACACACACACACACACACACACACACACACACACACACACAGAGCTTACGAAGCAAGGTTCTGAGAACAAATCGGACCTTCGTCTGGAATTCTGAGGTCAAATCAGCTATGAAAGATAAAACAGCCACTGGAATGAAGGTGGGTCATAAACAATCCGAGACAAACTAGACAAAATACACTGCTGCATCCGAACAAAAAAAAAAGGAGCAAAAATCCTGCGCGCTGAAACCAACGCCTGCAGAAGCCTAAACCGCGTCCCGTCTCATACATTTTCCAACCCGGTTTGTGAACTTGTTTCTCTGGCATTTCGACAACTTTTCCTCCTACAGGGTCAAAAACTTACCTGTTCATCATCAGTAAGTCCCACAGTCTGACAGGCTATGAGCAGAGAACGGTCATGGGACGCACTGTGTCTAGGAAAGGGCATTATGAAAAGCAGAGTTCAAAACATACCTCAATGAGCCCAAGAGAGTGAGAACAATACCTTGTTGTGCCAGGGGACACAACCAATGGCCGAACACAATTCGGAAAGATGCCCTCTTTGACCTCTTGCTCTCTGAGACACCGTTAACAACGTTCATATTGAAAACGGAAAGGATTTCAAGCGGAAAGAAACCGAATAAGGCCCTAGACTGCTTAAACATTGTCTTCGTTTTTCACCTCTGTCTCTCACTTACAATGTTTTTATATGACATGTCGGTGTGCGTGATTCGTCCAATTCGTTAACTTCCTTCTGGTTGACAGGAAGAGGCCCTGGTAGTGCAACCCTCTCATTTCACCTTGTTTGAACTGAGTCGGGTATCCATTCATTTCTGGGTGGACAGGAAGCGGTTGCGAGCCGATCCCACCAGTTCCAGTCTCATGAGAAAATTCCCACCCCACCAGTTCCCGTCTCATGAGAAAATTCCCACCCCACCACTTCCCGTCTCATGAGAAAATTCCCACGCCACCACTTCCCGTCTCATGAGAAAATTCCCACGCCACCAGTTCCCGTCTCATGAGAAAATTCCCACGCCACCAGTTCCCGTCTCATGAGAAAATTCCCACGTCACCAGTTCAAGTCTCATGAGAAAATTCCGAGCCCACCAGTTCCCAGTCATCATGAAAAATTCCAACCCCACCAGTTCCCGTCTCATGAGAAAATTCCCACGTCCACCAGTTCCAGTCTCATGAAAACAATTCTCACCCCACCAGTTCCCGTCTCATGAGAAAATTCCCACGTCACCAGTTCCAGTCTCATGAGAAAATTCCCACGTCACCAGATCCGGTCTCATGAAAAATTCCGACCCACCAGTTCCAGTCTCATGAGAAAAATTCCCACGTCACCAGTTCCAGTCTCATGAAAAAATTCCGACCCACCAGTATCCGTGAAAATTCCCACGTCACCAGTTCCGGTCTCATGAGAAAATTCCCACGTCACCAGATCCGGTCTCATGAGAATAATTCCCACGTCACCAGATTCCGTCTCATGAGAAAAGTCCAACCCACCAGATCCGGTCTCATGAGAAAATTCCCACGTCACCAGATCCGGTCTCATGAGAAAATTCCCACGTCACCAGATCCGGTCTCATGAGAAAATTCCAACCTACCAGTTCCCGTCTCATGAGAAAATTCCCACTCACCAGATCCGTCTCATGAGAAAATTCCCACGTCACCAGATCCGGTCTCATGAGAAAATTCCCACGTCACCAGATCCGGTCTCATGAGAAAATTCCACGTCACCAGATCCGGTCTCATGAGAAAATTCCCACGTCACCAGATCCGGTCTCATGAGAAAATTCCCACGTCACCAGTTCCAGTCTCATGAGAAAATTCCCACGTCACCAGTTCCAGTCTCATGAGAGTCGGCTCCGCGGCCGAAATCCATGGCTGGACGAGAGGGGGTGGGAATTTGCGGAAGAGGGGGATGGGGTGGGGGGGGGGGGGAGTGTCGGGAGGGATTCGTTGGAAAAAAAAAAGACATGTCTTCCACCGTACTCCTCCCACTCCCTTCATTGGCACAAGACCCCCAGACCCTCTTGGGAAACCTCTACCTCCCCCCCCCCCTTTCCCCTATGACTGACCTGCCCTGGAAAGCTCTATCCATTTAACTGTGGGCTTTACTAGATACCGAATCAAAAACAGCACTGTGGGACGTCAACTACATCCATCCAGTAGCTTTCCTGTTATCTTGCTAACGGCGCGCGCGTGCACACACACACACACACACACACACACACACACACACAAGAAAGCAGCCGAAAACAAACCTTGCTCCCCCCCCCCCCCCCCCCCCCCCCCCCCCCTTAGCATGCACGCAGGATACCCTACCCACATTCCTCCTTCCTCCTTCTGAAACAAACAAACCACATACACAACAAAAAACTTAGCCACAGCCAATGAAGCGATAGACGGGGATGAACTGACATGTGAATAAACTGTCATGTTGACAAAAGCAAACAAAACAAACACTACAATCAGCCGACACCCACTAAAGCTGAATAACGCTGGGTAAAAGGAGGCGATAAACGGCGATGATCTTACATATGACATCAATGTCATGCTGACAGGCTGGCAGACTGTGTCTGCTGAAAAAGAGGGTGGCGGGTAGTTCTGGTAAAATGTCAGGGGGTGAGAGACGCTAGCGGATCCAACAGTTCAGCTACGTGATTGTAAAGCTGCGAAGGTCACAGTTGACGCAGTTGTCGCTGGCGTTGTGAGCTGTGGATCACTTGCATTCGGTGTTTTGCGGCGCACATTGGCGAATTTCCACACACGCTGTCTCACTCTCCTACGGGGGGTTGGGTGTGGTGGGGGAAGAGAGAGAGAGAGAGAGAGAGAGAGAGAGAGAGAGAGAGAGAGAGAGAGAGAGAGAGAGAGAGAGAGAGAGAGAGACTTCTTTTCCCCAAGAGCAACTGACAGAATCCGAGCAAGCCAGGCAATCTCCAGCCAAACATCTTGAGGGCAGGAAGACAGACGGGGGAACCCTGTTTCTGTTAGGATCGCAACAGGAAGTGATACCGCGCCTTCCTGTTCAATGTTGAGCATACGCCATTTTGGAGACGCTTTGACGCTTTGATGATTTATTGCCTTCAGCTACAGGGGCCATTAAGGCAAGGGGGTACACACACGACTGGACACATTGCATCATGAAAGTATAAGGAAAATACACATTGTATCATTAAAGTGTAAGGAAACTAAATGATTCAATTAACAAAACTATCAGGACGTAAAGGATTTAAGGATCACTCACATTGTTAGGATGGCACAGATATTTATAACATACACCATTTTGGAGAGAGAGAGAGAGAGAGAGAGAGAGAGAGAGAGAGAGAGAGAGAGAGAGAGAGAGAGAGAGAGAGAGAGAGAGAGAGCATAGAACAAAGCAAATAAGATTCCAATCAAATTGACAGCAAAACAAACTCCATGGCCTCTGCCGCAGGTCCCATGACAAACAACAGCATTTTCTTTGCAACACAGCGCGCATGGACACAGACAGACAGACAGACAGACAGACTGACACACAATCGTTAAAAGTATGAACGAATCCTCGAAAAACAGAAAGGCCGCCAACCGTCTTGATTGCATTCCATCTTCGCATACCATTTCTTTTCACCGCGCCTCTCACACGGAGCTATCAGATTCGGTACAATCACGCCATATCAACGTCACCGGTTCCCACAAATCTGATGTCATGGAGGCAACAGCATCAGGACTTGACGACGTCATGAAAGCGGACGCCGACCAGCAGAAACCACAACAGGAACTACTTCCAATATTTTGGCAGCCATTACAAAACAAAAACAAAAACAATAACACAACAGCCAGAATGGCACTAATAAAAGTACAGGCCTCCAGGTTTCCTACTCCGATATATTATGGTGAATGCGACGCTATGTTTCATATGTCGTTACACAATCATACCCAGGTAAACTGGACAAATGCTATCAATAAAATTATGCTAGAACACCTTGCTATAGTCGGGCACCATGTTCCTTCACCTCTCACTCTCACTCTGTGTTCCTCCATCCAGTGTCTTCCCAGCACCTTTCCCCTCCAAGAGAGAGAGAGAGAGAGAGAGAGAGAGAGAGAGAGAGAGAGAGAGAGAGAGAAGAGAGAGAGAGAGAGAGAGAGAGGAAGCAAGAGGGTGGGGAGGTGGAGGAGGGAGTAGGGACGATGAGATGGAAGGTGGAAAGCAGGGTATGCTGCATTTTGTTAAAGGAAATACTTTTTCACTTTTCTCTTCACGACTTCTACTCCGCCCCTCCTCCCCCTCCCCTCTAACACACGCACACGACTGGGGCAAAAACTGGTGAATGAGGTGAAGAACATTTAAAGCACATGTACAAAGTCAGGGGAAACAACACACAGAACTGCGTAGCTGTCATTAACATTGACGTGTATGTCATACACTATCGCTCCTACCCAACTGTGTTACACCACCTTTGTGAAATCAGGGTCGTTTTCCGCCGAGCAAAGTGCCTCACCTCAGCATGGCGCCATGACAGAGTATGTGTATGTCTCAGGTACTGCCGTCTATTTCCCCCTCATTTTTTTTCCACCGCAAGTATACTCGTTTCCCTGCCTCCGAAGTGAACTTTTTCCCCCTCCACAGAAAGTTGCCACCGGCAAATTTTACCTCCCACTTATCATCCCAGTTTTTATTTCAGACTGTCTCTACAGTTCCAGGCAGTTTTTTTCTTCGTCAAAAAGTCTCTCCTACCTCAGGCAGTCTCTACTCATACAGATAGTCTCTCCTGATTAAAGAAGACTCTTTTACGTAACACAGTTTTTTTCTTCGTCAAAAAGTCTCTCCTACCTCAGGCAGTCTCTACTCATACAGATAGTCTCTCCTGATTAAAGAAGACTCTTTTACGTAACACAGTTTTTTTCTATCTCGGACAGCTTGATGTAGACAAGACTGATCGAGGTAGGAAAGGTTGCTTGCATTAGTAGAAACTGTCCGAAGTAGATGTGAATGTCTGAGGTAGAACAGACTGAACGAGAAAGGACGGACTGATTGAGGTAGAGTGTCTTAGTCTTCGCTACCTCAAGAATACAAACTACTACAGCAGTCCTCTTCTTCTTTTTTTTTTTTTTTTTACATCAGAAAGTAATTACTATCTGCGACAGTCTTCACGACCTCAGAGAGTCTTCATTACCTCAGAAAACTTCTACATCTGTCAGACGTTTTTGCCTTAGATACTCTCTTCTCTGTCAGTCTCTACTACCTCTGAAGGGCTCTTCTACCTCAGACTGTACTATTTTAGACAGTCTTTATCATTTCAGATAGTCCCCACCACTTCAAATAATATCTATTCATTCAGACAGTCTCTATTACCCCAAACGTTCTCTATTACCTCAGTCAGTCTCTACTACTTCAAACATTTCTTTACCATCTCAGACAGTTTCAAGCGGTCTCTCACTCATCAGGCAGTTTCTGCTACCTCAGGTAGTCTCTCCAATATCAATCACTCTTCACTACCTCAATCTCCACTACCTCGCGCAATCTTCCTCTGCAAGGCCTTCGCTCCACGGTTACAGGTCCCAGCCAAAACTGGGCGCTTCAAAACTTGCCTGGGATGAAATGAAAGTGGTGGGTACCCTCAGTACCCAACACACAACCTCCACTCTTTCGTAATGATATGTAAATAAAAGAGCTCGGGGTCTCCCATTCCGTGATGATTGGCCATCGACTGTGAAACAGCGATCAACCTACGAGGTCCGATCTCGCTGTTATCGGGACATCGACTCGTATCCTCCCTCCCCCCCCCCCCCCCCCCCCCCCCCCCCCCCTCACGGAAACGCACGAGGTCCGCTGTCACCATGATCGACACGGACGTCCATCTCCCTGCAGATGGGGGACCCAGCACTGGGCTGACCCTGGCCTCACCCTGACCGGTAATGAAGTTCTCTGACGGCCACAACCGGGTGCAAGCGTCTGACAGCTGTGTCACAGGAACGGTGGGTGGGGGACGCTTCTGGACTTTGGCCTCAGGGGGAAAAGAAAGAGCCAGACAGCATCCGTCATGACCAGGCATGGAGCACTCCCCCGAGTATCACGTGCCACTGACTATCCTGACGCTCGTCCTCAACTCACGGCGAACTAACGGACGCAGCTGGTCTTAATCTCTCTCTCTCTCTCTCTCTCTCTCTCTCTCTCTATCTCTCTCTGTGGTGTGTGTGTGTGTGTGTGTGTGTGTGTGTGTGTGTGTGTGTGTGTGTGTGTGTGGGGAGAGAGAGAGAGAGAGAGAGAGAGGAGAGAGAGAGAGAGAGAGAGGGATTAACTCAAAAGCGTAGGATATGGTCACCTAAAACAAAAATCCGCATGAATACTTACGACAAAAAACAAACTCAATATTTTCCATGTGGCTATAGTACCCCTTCCCCACTCCGCCCTTTCAAAACAAATGCACGCGACATATTATTAGCCAGCCATGAACTGCTGTGTTCAAAAATCGAAAACACAACAACACGGAGATCAATGAAAGGTGAATTAGAGAGAGTGAGAGAGAGAGAGAGAGAGAGAGAGGAGAGAGAGAGAGAGAGAGAGAGGAGAGAGAGAGAGAGAGAGAGAGAGAGAGAGAGAGGGGGGAGAGAGAGAGAGAGACAGAGACAGAGACAGAGAGAAGGTGGGTGGAGTGTGACCAGCTCGTCTGTCTGTTTGCCTGCCTGTTTCTCTCTCTCTTTCCTCCTCTCTCCCTCCCATCTTCCTCCTCCCCCCCTCTCTCTCTCCTCTTTCTTATTCACAAATCTGCTTCACAATTTTGCATGTATTACACAGTATATGTTAAAGCACTGATAAACTTAGACATAAAAGATCCTGCTCAACTCGTCCATTCGGAAAAAAATGTCATCTGATGTTTACAAAAACGACATGAAAAAAAAACCCTGAAAGAAAAGAATACAAACAGCAGTCTTTTGTTTTAGTTTACTAGTTTTCTTTGTATTAGCATCACATTCTCAGAGTGAAGGTGTCCGTTCAACACACAGAACATGAACAAACTCGGACACTTTATATCGAATGCCAAAACACTCAAATCTGCAAGAATAGGTTCTTTTGTTCCAGAGCATACAGACTATGCATGGTGTTTGAGAGACTGGTTAAAAAAAAAAACAACAACAAAGAGAAGGAAGAGAAGAAGCGGGGAAAAATCTAAGAGAATGGTGGACCCACTTAGAACAAACACACAAACAAAAAAGGAGAAAAAAAAGAAAAGGAAAAAGGGGGGAAAAGGGAAAAAGTAAAGTAGGTAAAAACTGGAGGTAGGAGGACCCACAGAGAGAGAGAGAGAGAGAGAGAGAGAGAGAGAGAGGGAGTCACACATAAGGGTTTTCCTATCCCCCAAGTTAAATTTTGGGGGTGGGGTGGGTTAATACCCCAAACAAAAAAATCTAATGGGTTTCACATGCAAAGCACTCTGCCATATTTCATGAAAAGCCGATTTTCGTCAATGAGATTTTTACGATTGTATGCCGTTTTGTTTAATACGTGTCACTGCTTAGTATGAAATGTATTTTCCTCCTAAGCTATGAACTGGACTGTGTCAATGGTCGCCAACACGGTACTGACGACTTCTTTGGCGATCGGCATGATCAGCTCCCCTGACAAGCGGCCTTGATCCGACTCACCAGACTTTGTGGCCAGCACGGGCTGATCGCTGTCAGTTTCCCGATCCTTCTAAGAGGAAAAAAGCACAACTTTCTGCTGTACGCATCATTCACATAACATCAAGTTTGAAGGGTTTTACGTCCGTTATTGTAACTCATTTAAACGGAGTTAACATTGGTTCTGACTCCATTTCCCCATACAGTCCATCGAATGAGACTATAAACCGAGGTTCCGTGTGTGAATGCGCGCATAACATCTTGCACACACGTAAAATCCCATCACCAACTTTCGGAAGAGAAGGCCAGTTTGGCCGTTGGTATGGATGACACGCTACACATAGCATGCACCTTCCCCGAAGTTGAAGTATGGCTGCCTTAATGGCGGGATAAAAAACGGTCATACACACAAAACTCACTCCCTTTGTTGGGTAGATGGGATTAATCCTTGCCTGTCTATACAGGGAGTGTCCGCGGGAGTATCAGCCTGCGTACGCGGAGAGAGAGAGAGAGAGAGAGAGAGAGAGAGAGAGAGAGAGAGAGAGAGAGAGAGAGAGAGAGAGAGAGAGAGAGAGAGACAACCAATGCTGCTCAAAACACTTTGCTGTCCTTCCACTCTGTTGACGTAGAGTTGGAACTGGCGTTTTGTCAGTCTCTTCGGGCGATGTTTCTGGTTGTGGCGGCTGGACCTATCCGACATTTGGACACATTATTCTGCCTGGTTTGTTTGTTCGTTCGTTTTTGCTTTAGATTGAATTGCCTTCGTGCGTGCGTGTGTTGTGTGTGTGTGTGTGTGTTTAGCGTTTGAGTCCTACTATGCTGATGACTAAGAAGAACGAACAGCAAGAACGAACCAGCAGTTCGCTTCTGACGAACGAGGTCTAAGGCCTTTGCCAATTATGAACTGCTGACGAACGAGGTCTAAGGCCTTGCCAATTAACTGACCGATGAACAAAGATATGCAAAGGGGAATCACTCTTTACATAGCTACAGGCGTTCTAGCTGGCCCAACATGCGATCATCCATTTCATATTTTCAACTGAACTCGTCTGTCAAGAGACCATTGTTGTGAAATCGGCTTGTGTCAACATCTTTCATTTTCTTTACACGTCCATACCCTCTAAGGCTCTTGCTTATTTCTTGTGTGTGATTTTC